>CM076576.1:816411360-816769215 GCA_034641835.2 Pinus albicaulis | reverse complement strand
CTGAAATTTCCAAACTGAAGATACCAATTCCTTTGATAGAATTGGTAAAACATGACCTATACAAATCACATATCACTGAGAATTTAAACATGAATGATGGGGAAGATTCAGTTAATTTAAGTGATGATCAACCAGAACTAATATTTGGTCCTGAAGTTAATGGAAAACACCAAGAGGGAGGAGTTCCTCCTTTATACATTAGCTTAATTGTTCATGATCAGATTTTACATAATGCAATGCTAGATTCAGGTGCTTCACACAATTTAATTCCAGAAGAATAATGGAAACCTTGAATTTAGACATCACTAGACCCTATAAAGATCTCTTCTCATTTTATTCTTGTAAAGTGAAATGTTTAGGCTTTATCAAAGATTTATGTGTTACTTTAGTTCAATACCCTGGAAAAAGAATAGTCATGGATATTGTAGTAACTGACATCCCTCCTAAGTATGCAATGTTGTTATCTCACTCATGGGGAGCTAAATTCCATGGATCTATCCAACTAGACATATATTATGCAACAATATCAGTTTTTAGCCAACCCAAGAAACTTTACAGAGAGGCATTAATAAAATACATGGTTAGTAGTGTGGAAAGACCTTGAAACTATCCTATTTATTCTATACCTACTGATATGGACTCCTTCATTTTATGTAATTCTGAAACAGGCATAGAGAACAACACTGAACTAAAACAGAAAAAGAAAGCACTAGACAATGAAAACATTTTTCATAAATCAATGTGGCACCTAGATTTTGATGGATCAGTTTAAAAATTAGGAGCAGGAGTAGGAGTTTGGATCCACAATATGGAAAACAATCATGCACAAGGTCATGCTTTTAGATTAAATTTCAAATGTACAAACAACATGGCTGAATATGAAGCTTTGATTTTAGGACTAGATTGTCAAAAATTTAGGGGCCAAAAGAGTGTCAGTCATGGGTGACTCTGAGTTAATTGGAAAAAAAAAAAGAGGAGAATATTTTTTATATAATCCAAGATTAAGCCAATATAGAGAAATAGTTTTAGATCTGATTAGTGAACTGCTTGAATGTGACGTTGCTGCAATTCCTAGAAAACAGAACATGAAGGCACACAATTTAGCAACTTTTTCTAACACCTGCAATATGAATTTTCAATCAAATCATAAATATACAACAGAAGTTAAACACAGGGCTACAATACCAGATAATATAAAATATTGGCAGATATTTTCACAGGATGAACAGATTTATCATTTCATGAATGCTGAAGGAGAATTTCATAATTGTAACATAGACACAAATTGCACAGTAGATCAAACCATAGATAGTGAGATTGATATACATGTTGTAGATGTAAATAACTTAGATTTTACTAAACCCACTAAATTTACTCAATTAGAAATAGATAATTTAGATAAGGTAGAAATTGAAGAATTAGCAAATGATGATTCTGACATTTTAAACCTTAAAAACAACTTTTTACCTAAAGGATTAGCCCATTTGGAAGATCTTTTTGATTAAAATGATGTTGCAAGAAAACCAAAGATGGAACCATTAAGATCTGACATAGAAGAGTGCAATAGAGGAATATAAATAAATCCTAAGATGATAAAACTTTCAAAAGCCTTAGCTCAAGAAGAAAAATTGAAATACATAGCTTTGTTTAAGGAATTTCAAGATGTATTTGCATGGAGTTATGCTGACTTAAAATCTTATGACAGTAGCATAATACAACACAAAATACCCATAAAATAAAATCAAAAACCTTTTAAACAGAAGCTAAGAAGAATCAATTCCATTTTAATGCCTTTAATTGAAAAAGAGGTTAAGAGAATGTGTGAAGCCCAGATAATTTCACCTATCAGATATTCTGATTGGGTTTCAAACCTAGTTCCCACTAGGAAGAAGATAAGGGAGATCAGACTGTGTGTTGATTTCTGGAATTTAAATAAAGTGTCATTAAAAGATAATTACCCTCTCCCCAATATGGATCACATTTTAAAGAGGGTGGTTGGTTCTTCCAGTATTTCATTTCTTGATGGATTCTATGGATATAACCAGATTTTAGTTCAACCAGAAGACCAACCTAAGACGTCTTTTAATACTCCTTGGGGTATTTTCATGTATGTGAAAATGACTTTTGGATTAATGAATGCAGGAGCCACTTTTCAAAGAGATATGGATATAGCTTTTGCTAAATAAATTCATGATTTTCTTGTGATCTATCTAGATGATATTACTGTATTTTCAAATATTAACAATGAACATCTAGATCATCTCAGACAAGTGTTTATCAAATGTAGGAAATTTGGAATTTCTTTGAATCCTAAAAAGACTCTATTTGGACTTGAAGAAGGTAAATTTTTAGGACATATCATATATAAATAGGGAATTAGGATAGAATAGAAGCTAGCAAGAATAGAAGCCATTATGAACATTTGTCATCCTAGGAATATTAAAGAATCGTAGGCTTTCATAGGTAAAATCAATTTTCTCAGAAGATTCATTTCAAACTTAGCAGAAATAATTAGAGAACTCAATAACATGTTGAAAAAATACTCAACACTTAAATGGACTGTGGGGACCAAACAAGCATATGAATCAATCAAACAAGCCTTGAAAAAAACACCAGTCCTAATAAGTCCTAATTTCAAAAAAGATTTCATTATTTTTTCGTTTGCTTCAGAACATACTATTGTTGCAGTCTTACTGCAGAAAAATGATCAGGGCTATGAGCAGCCCATTTATTTTTTTAGCAAATCACTTAGAGATGCCACTTTAAAGTATAACATAATGGAAAAGTAGGCACTAGCTTTAGTGAAGGCTATCAAAGATGTTAGAGTGTACATCCTATATTCAAATACCATTGCTATGTTCCAAATTCAGTTGTGAAAGAATTTTTGACTTAGAATGAGCCTAATGGTAAAAGAGGCAAATGGATTGCCACCATTTTGGAATATGAAATAGAAATTAAGCCCACCAATCTCATTAAAGTTCAAGGTTTAGCCAAACTCATTGTTGAATCAAATTGTAATTCTTTAGATATAATTTTTATTGCCCAATTACATGATTAGGAAGAGATGGTGACTCTAGAGATCAGTGAAGCCTTTTCAAACTCACCATGGTATGTAGATATTATATTTGTATTACTAAATTTACAAGCTCCTCCTGGATTATCAAGAAATAAAGCTAGATTTTTAAAGTTAAAGGTAATGAAATTTTGTATCATAGACAATGCACTATTTTGGAAATATCATGGTGGTATTTTATTGAATTTTTTGCTTAAAGCAGAAGTTGATAAATTTTTGGAAGAGTTTCATGCAGGTGACTGTGGAGAACACCTTTATTGGAATTCAACTGCAGATAAAATCATGAGAGCTAGTTTTTACTAGCCTACACTATTTGCAGATGTGAAAAAGTATGGGACCTCCTCTCACAAATGTCAAATATTTGAAGGAAAGAAAAATCTACTATCTTTACCCCTTAAACCCATCTCCACAAAAATTCCTTTTCAGCAATGGGATCTTGACTTCATTGATGAAATTCACCCTCCATCCTCAGCCCAACACAAGTGGATTTTGATAGCCACAGACTATTTCACCAAGTGGACAGAAGCCATACCTTCCAGGCAAGCCACTGATACTATCATAATCTCATTTTTAGAAAACAACATACTGTCTAGATTTGGATGCCCCCAAAATCTCACTACTGATAATGCAGCTGCATTCAAGTCCAAAAATATGATTGACTTCTATAATAAATACCACATTACTCTTGGCCATTCCACTGCTTATTACCCTTAAGGTAATGGTATTGATGAATCCTCTAATAAAAGCCTTATGAATATCATCAAGAAACTACTAGAAGACAATAAGAAAACCTAGAACAAAAGGTTAGTCAATGCCTTATGGGCAGATAGACTTACCACAAAGAAGTCCATTGGTACATCCCCTTATTAGCTAGTTTATGGGATGGATGTTGTTTCTCCATCTTCTTTAGTAGTACCATTGATGAAAATAATACAAGAACTGTAGGTAGAAACTAATGATATCCAAAGAAGGATAAATCAAACCATACACTTGCAGCAAACCAGGGAAGATGTCTATCTCAAGTCTCAAGTTGTTCAAGAAAATATTAAAAATATATTTCACAAGAAAACTAAGGAAGATGATTTTTATATAGGTGACAAAGTTCTTAAGTGGGATTCCGGTAGAGAAGAGAAAGGTAAACATGGGAAATTTGATTTCTTATGGAAATTCCCTTATGTCATTTATGGTTACAGAGGTAACAATGCATTCTTTTTGAAAGATATAGATGGATCAGATTTGACAGGTGGACCTATCAGTGGTAGAATCATAAAGAATTATTATTCCCTAGAATAACATCAATTCACTTTGTTTACGTTACTCATTGTACATAACATTGCATATTTTAGATTGGATTAGATGTTTTTCTAGCAAAGTTGAAGCCTGGAGAGAAGACCCTAAACTTTGAAAGACAAAATATCATAAGTATGAATAATGCAAAGCTCAGAAAACAGTTTCAAGGTCAGCAACAGTCAAATTCAAAGGCTACTAGTATCAAAGTTCTTAACATTTCACCAAGAAATGCCATCCCCATGTGGAGCCACTGTTAGGACCTATAATAATAGGATTCATAATTTTTGAATTGAATTTGATTAGTCTTGTAATATGTACATACTTTGCTTTCTACAAATTTTTTTCCCATATTAGAAAAATAAAAAAATGTAAAGAGGGTAAAAGTCCTAAAAGAAAAATCAAAGAACTTGAAAGAAAAAATATGAAAAGAATATAAAAATGGACCCCAAACAAAAAGAGATAAAAATAAAAAATGAAAGTGATGCAAATCCAAATGCCACTACTATTTACTTTCACTACAAAAATAAATATTGTGTGCAACTTGTTAAAAGGCCACAATCCATGAAGGTTAAACAGCTTAATCTTAACCTTTCATGGTTTAAATTTCATGTTATTAGATATGTTGGAACACCTAATCCTATATGGGTAGGTGTGGAATGAAAAAAGTCACAATGGAGTCCAAGTGACCTTGGAATGTGAAACCAAGAGTCACACCATTGTACTATAAATGTACATCTTTGTATAATGGAAAAATAAGAAAGCCTCATGCTTATCCTTCATTGTGTGTTGAGTCTCTTGTGTGTGTGTGTTTATTCTTCTCAATCACCATGTGTGTGTTTAACATGGTATCAGAGCTGATACATCCATAACCAGCTCAACCCTGAGTGAGCCATTTGTGTTTATGGCCTGTGCATATCTGCAAAAATTCTTGGCATTTTTGCATCACTTGGAGTTTCTGCAGAAAAAATTTTGCTGCATTCAGAAATTGGCAGCATTCAGAATTTTTTTTTGAAGAAGAGCAGTATTGTTTTTGAGAAGGAGCAACATTCAAAATCCTTGGCAGCATTCAGAAATTGGTTTGGAGACGCAGCCTTGTGCATCTGAAGGTTTTCTCACTGCTTATTTTTCCTGCAATTTCTGCCTTTATTCTGCAATTTGGAGAGCTGTGAAAAACTGTTTAAATTGGGTTTATGAAGAAGAAGTTTCTGGTTTTTATTAGAAATTTTTTTGAGTTTTTCCATTGAAAAATTTCTGCAATTCTGGGTTTTTCTACTGCTGGAAAATATTCTTTGCTGCTGGGCTATTGGAAAAATTTATGGGTTTTATTGGCAATCTGTTGTTGCATTTCAGTACTTGAAATTTGTACTTTTTCCCTCATTTCTGCAATTTTTACCAGCTGTTTTAAGTGGAATCTCTCTCTGCTATTATATTAAAAAATAAAAATAAAAATAAAAATTATATATATATATAAATAAATAAAAAATTTCTGCAACACTCAGCCTCTGCAACCTACGGCCCTCAAACACCTCACACAACGCCCCTCCTCACAACCCGACTCCCCACTGCACCCTCAGCCTTACGACCACCCCCTCACCTTAACCAGCTGCCCTCCCTACACTCCTTACACACTACGCTCTCCCTAACGCTGCTCCCTAACCGACACCCCTGTTCCCACTTGACACACACACCCTGCCCCTCTCACCATACACTCTCCCTAAACCCGCAAACACTCACACTACACTCTCGCTCCCTTACACCACCCTCCCTCTCGGCTCTGCAACCCTTCCCCTCTGCACTATCCTCTTCGCATACACCCTATGCCATCTTACCCCCTGCACTCTGCATAATTCGCACCCCGACCCGCTACCAATCCACACTACAATACTCTCAACGCCTCCACACGCTACTCCCTAACTGTCTCTCCCACTGCTCTACGCCCGCTCTAAACCTGCTCCCTTGCTTGCATTCCACTTGCCCCTCCCTATGCTCATTACCCTGCCCACCCCCTTGCTCACCCTCGCGGCCTCTTCCACAACCTGCTCACACTCGGCCATCGCCTCACCACTCACACAATGCTCCAACACTCACTCAACTCACGCTCCAAACCCATACGCCCTTCCTACTCCACGGCCCTCCTTCCCAACTCCCACCTCTCATCACACTTCGACCCCCCTCCCTTTTAACTTGGCCTTTCGGCCTTCCCATCACTGAAACTCCACCCTCCTTTTCAAAACAGTCAATGTTTTTAATTTAATTCGACCTTTAAATTTTTTAAATTCCCTCTCTTTTTTAATTCCCCTCCCACAATTGTAATTAATCCCCCTCCATTTCCATTTTAATTTTTTATTATTAAAAAGCTCTCTTTCCCTTCTAATTAATTCCCATTAATTCATTTAAAAAAAAAAAAAAAGCAGCAGAGAGAGAGGAAGAGCAGAGAGAGAAAATGAACAGCAGCAAAGAGAAAATGGCATATCAGTAAATGGACAGTACACATAGACAAGAAAAGTGAAATTTGCATTGTGATTTGCAGCATTGATAAAAGGTTGATTTTCTGAAGAATTTTACATGTGAAGACAAGTTTTCCATCATTTTTAAAACAGCTATTTGAAGAAGAGAATTCAACTACCTCAAAGGCTTCTTGCACGTTGTTTTTGCTGCACTTTTTTTGCAGAAATATTGTATTGAACTAACACTGTATTGCTTCTTCTTGAATTGTAAAATTGAGTTGTTGGAAAAATTGTTGATTGTCCTCCATCATTTGAGGAGCAGATTTTGTACTTTGAGAATTCCATAGTTGGAAGTTCTCTCGAGTCATTTGTATCACATTGTAAACGGGTACATTTTTGGTTGAAGCCAGCACCCTTTCATTTTTTGAGCCTAATTTTTTGAAATGGCTAAAATCAATGAGGCATTAGAGTTGTCGAATAGCCTCATTCATTCAAATGTTGATGATATGGTAAAAATGAGCAAGAATGCTCTGTGTAATATTCAAAGTTGTTTGCAAGATGCACAAGCAAAAATCGTGTTTTTGCAATTGGAATCTCAGCTCCAACAAGATGAAATTCAGCAAAAGAGTCACCATTCTGAACCTGTTTTTGTTCAGAAGATTGAGAAGGACTCTCATCAGAAGAAAGAAGATAAATTTGCAGTTGATTCACATTCAATTCCTTGTACAAGAGCATATTTACATGCAGATGCAGCAGCTCAGCCTGCACTTCTCAAGCCCATCATCGGACCTTGGGAAGAGCTTGTCCACAACAAGCACTGAATTGGTCTTGGATATGACAAGGATGTGTCCTTTCATATTCCAGACTACACCAAGCCCATCATATTTCAGAGTGTCGGATTCTTGTATGATAGTTCACCTGCAGCTGTTCCAGATCTTGTTCCACTTCCACAACAACAGATTGTGAAGTGCCAACACTGTGATCGAGTTGGCCATATGAAAGATCATTGTTTTGATCTTCATCCATGCAAGCACTGTGGTCGGCACACTCATTATTCACACAGATGCTTCAGAAACAAGCCTCAGCCTCCTGCAAGAACCAAGATTCATCTTGGATGGGTCGCTTCTTGGCAATGGGAATCAACAGCCAAGAAGACGTTTAAGTCGCATGTTAGAACATGTTCACGGATATTGAATAAACTTGCAGTTGAGTTTTCGCCATCATCTCACCTTGTCCCTGACAGGGGGGAAAATGTTGGTCATGTACAAGCTTCGACGTCAGATCAAGCGAGCCTGAGCCACAATCTCTCATTCCATGTTCAGAGTTATAGCCAGAGACACAGCAGTTCAAGCGAGCCTGAGCCACAATTCATCATTCCAGATTCAGAGATGTAGCCAGAGACACGGATGCCCATGAGCATGCCTTCAGTTGGTGAACAACCTTAAACCATCATCTTTGGTTGGTGGATAACCTAAAACCATCACAGGTAGTAGACCTCCCTTCTTTTATGTTGAAGGTCTCCCTTTCATATATGAGGAACACTTCCTCTAGCAGAAGCCTTCAGCTTCTTGCCAGCTTTGGTTGAGTTCTAGGAAATGCTTCAAGCATTCCAGAGTTGTTGGTAATCCTAAAACCATCATAGGTAGTAGACCTCCCTTATTTAGGTTGAAGGTCTCCCTTTTTTATGAGGGACAATTCCTCTAGCAGAAGCCTTCACCTTCTTGCCAGTTTTGGAAGAGTTCTGAGAACTGCAATAAATTTTGCGTTCCAATGTTGGTGGTCATCCTTAAACCACCTATTTTTTCCAACATTTTAGAGAGTTGATTCAGCCCAAGTGCTGCCATGCATACTTTGCAGATTTGTATTACAACTCTTTTATTGGACTCACACATACCCCTTCGGATTAAGGGGGGATGTTGGAACACCTAATCCTATATGGGTAGGTGTGGAATGCAAAAAGTCACAATGGAGTCCAAGTGACCTTGGAATGTGAAACCAAGAGTCACACTATTGTACTATAAATGTACATCTTTGTATAATGGAAAAATAAGAAAGCCTCACGCTTATCCTTGATTGTGTGTTGAGTCTCTTGTGTGTGTGTGTTTATTCTTCTCATACACCATGTGTGTGTTTAACATGGTGTTTAACAAGATAGAGAATAAATATCTAACCAAATAGTTTAATCTTGGCAGATCAGTAGCTAGGTAGAGAATAATAAGGAGCTCAACATTTTAATCTGAGCCCTTTGAAGAAATAAGGATAGAAATAGTTATTTTGTTGTTTAAAAGAAAAATGGATAAGGGTTTGCAAGCTCAAATGCACCCATGTAAATGAAGAAAAAATGTTAGGGTAGAAGATGAGTAGGCATAAGCAATTTTCACAAGCATGGATAACAAATAATTGATTATTTCATTTACTAATTCCCCTAAAAATCCTTCCCTTGTAAAAATACCCCATCCCCTCCATTTTTATTCTTTCTCCTTATTTCACTCTTTTACCCCTTGCAAAAAGCCCCTTTTCCTAAGTTAAAAACACATTTTACTTAAGAAAAGTGAAAGCCCTTTACTAATTTCCCTTTTATTCAAAAATACCCAAAAAACCCAAAAAATACTTTTATACTAAGTATAAATGCTTAAATGATATTTTGGGCCCCACAGTGAAGAAATTCACTCCCGACACAAGTTTGACACTATACTTAGTATATTTTACATCCCGCAATTACATTTCATTTCATTAACATTAACCTAATGTATTAACTCCCTTATAAACCTTTACCCCATATTATATTAAATATTTTATATATACATCCCAACCCATATTTTTATTTTAACTTATGTTTTAATTCCCCACATGTTATATAATCCCGCATCCTATAGGTTAATATATTAAACCCCACTTATATATACTGGTCCCACTTGCTTTACATCCTATTGGTTATATTATAAAACACGACCATATCACATATTAACCAATCACATAGCTTATGTACCAGGCCCCACGCCATCTGAACTCGTGACTCCATCACATCATCTCAGCCTTCCGATCTTCACTGACCAGATCCAACGGCTATTAAACCCTATCGCGCATTTCATTGCCCAACTATTAACGCACCCCAGACTTTGTGAAAAGCACATTTTTTCGAGCTCTCCCTCCCCTCTACGTGGTGTCTTTCTATTCGATCACACCATTCAAAATTATACATCCAACCACCTTTGGAGCCTATGAAAACCACTGAGCAGTTTTCCCCTCGCACCCAAACCACTAGCCCGTTTGAAACAACTGCCCATTAATGCATTCACTGTTTGTTTAAAAAATGTATATAATTGCCTATTTGCACTCTTTTATCCTTTCTGTTACATTTTACATGGAAGAAGCCCTCCTGAACAGTTTTTACGCAACCAGATCACGTTGCCGACCATATTTCAAGCTTTTTCACATGAATTCAAGACCTCTACTCTTACAAGAACATTTCATAACTGAATTGAAGCTTATAAAGACCAGCAGGAGCTTCAGAAATCTTTCTTCCACATTAGAAACCCTAATGCACAGTAAATATTCATTTTTCCAGGTACTATTCAAAAGAAAAGACCATATTCCTTCATCTAAAGAAGTAATACAACTAATTGAATCATTTAGGAGCCTTAAGCAGACCAAGAAAGCCTTGTTACTTCCAAAATTCCTTTTCTACATACCCTATGATTTCTTTTCATAGATTCTAAGGTTCAAAATTTTTTAAAATTATAGAGATTGAATAAAATGAGGAAGTTTAAGCCTCTTTGCACTTGAAGAAAACCTCTTTTCCTTCCAGTCATTTCATAGGGACCCTAGACATGTTTTGCAGAAACTCTAAGGTCTTGAGATTGCCTTTTTTTACAAAGATTATAGTTTGAGTTAATTAAGCAAATTTATATATTTGCAAAACAAAAGATAAGCCCCTGTTCAATCCAAATCCTTCTGCAAACTGTTATAATTTCCAAAGCTTCTCCTAAATGCCTAAATCAGTGTTTCTAAAGTCAAAAGTGTAAAAATTGATAAATCAAGCAAAGAAATGGCTTCTAAAATTATTGTACCTATCAATTCTCTACAACACCTCGTTGTAGATATAGAGCACATTCCATTAGCTGACACAGAATTTGAAATTACTGATACAATCACATAATTTAACCTTCTTGAGCCCCACTGCTGGAGCCAAGAAAAATACATAGATCAGGCTGATGAATTTTTCATCTAGGAGACTAATTTACCAAAATATGTTGTTCCTCAGACCTTTCAGTTCCTAGAAGTGATTAGACTCGGTCAATCATATTATTTTCCTGATCACAGAGCAATAGTAAACCCTGAAAAAGAAATCCTAATTACCATTACTGCTGAATCAATTAACCAGATGTTGTATATATAGCCCAGACCCAATGAAATCCATTTATCCGTTGAGGCACTCGCTCAGCTATACTTGAATCTGGACTTCCCCAAGAGGTTCCAAATATTTCAAACATTCATGCCTTCTTCTATAGAAATTCCCAAGATAAATCCTCCATACCCTTCTGCAAATTTTTTTGAAAGGACAAGACATATTATATCCATGTTGTATTTTATTCTTGGCTATTTTAGATATGAACATGTTGATGTAGCAGTGATACATTTTTTTTCACTTTCACATCTGGTTAGCCTCTTTCTACCATTTTTAATTTTTCCCAATATCTTGCTGACAATATCCATGAGCAGTTGGTAAAAATTCCTTCTGAAGGTGTTTTCAAGTATTCCTCATTCCTATTCCACATTTTCTTAAACTTTCAGTCTGATAAATTTAATATAAACCTTTAGAAGCTTGATGTGGAAGGACATCCTCAATCAATCATTTTTTGGACTTCCTTGATAAGGAAAGACTCCAATGAGTCCAATTATATAGATTTTACTGATTCCTTCATTCATCCTGTCATTGCAAAATTGTACTTGATTGGCTACTAATTAGACAACTTCAGTTAACTGTTTCAAACAAACCTGTAACTAAATCTTAGCCTCTTCAATCTGAGAGGGCTCTCTCAAAATGGGTTAATGATATTTGATTATGATGAAACTAGAGGGCTAACTCTACCTAGAAAATAACTTGCTTGTGATGCGTGTAGGTTGAAAAAAGTATAAGTCTACAATAATTGGGATAATGGAGTAAAAAAATTCAATAGTTCAGTGGTAATTTCACTTGACATGGAAGTTGAGGCAGGTAAGAGTTTTTAACATAGATAAATCACACATGAAACATGAAATAAAACAACCAATTCATCAATAAAGGAAGTCAAAGCATACACCTATAGATTTCGAGTATTATAGATGAAAACCACTACAAATGGTACACATAGAAAGTATAGATCAAATAAGCACTAAAAACTCCAAGAGAATCTCAGGTTGGTCAAGTAAAAGTCCCTTGTATTACTGAAAACAGTCAAATTACATAAAGCTGCAGTATTGCCAAAAAATCTCCAACCCTTTACAAATTCAAATATCTGCCCTTTGAGAGACTTTTTACATAAGAGATGATCTTCCTCTTGGCTAGATTCATTGAGTTTTTCCTAATGACACCTTGCAAAAAAGGAAGACATGTGCTTTAATGAGAAAATGATAGCTATAATATGAAACAGTCCTTTTCCTAATAGGACTCAAACTGCTATTTATTATATCAACTACCTTATCTCTAAAAACAGTTACATATTTGACAACTAATCCTTCACATGTTCAAATAGGATATGATAGAACTCATCACTACATGACATCTTAATTAGCTTCCTCCAAATCTGGAAACAAACACTACTTTTAAGGAAAACTGGTCCTTATCTTCAACAAATGGTTTTGCTGATGAGTTGTCTTCATATTATGGTCTTCAAGTCTTGGATGACTGTCAGCATAGTCCTTTGACCATTTGAAGGTATCCCACTATCCAAAAATGCCCAAAAACCTACTCATTACCCTTCAAATTAGCACACTACGAAAGTATGACAGTTTCATAGCGTACTTTCATAACATACAGAAAATTCCCTTTGCCATCAACTTTTTCGATTCTTTCCTTCTGCATTGTGTTCATTATGCCTTGACACATCCTCCATATCATTTCCTCCTTTTGGAAACTCTCTAAAGTTGTTTTAAATACAAAAATAAAGCTATAGGTGGTTTCATAGCGTTTTCTTGGCTTCAAGCCTAGGAAATGCTACGAAACTGCTGGAAAATATGAAAATTCCAGATTTTTTCCTAACTTAAAAATTATGCCTTCCAGTTGTAAAAAATTTGTTCCCAACATGCCATTGATCTTTCAAAACATAAACCAGCTCAAACTATGAGTCTTGAGGTGTTTCTTCCTTATTGATGATGAGTTGAGATATTGGCTTCTCAACTACTGTCATTTTTAGGCCTTTCTTCTCTAGCTCCTCATGGATTAGTTCTATTTGTTCTTGGAGGTCTTTAACATGATCCTTCAACTTTATGTTGGTATATTTCAAATGCAAGCTCATTCTTCTTACATGTTTCACCTCTTTCCTCAATGGAATAGTCCATTTTATTATTTGTTGTATATTGTCTAGTGTCTTTGATACAATGTCAACCTGCTCTTCCCAAACCTCTTTCATCTTTTCAAACTGAACCTTTTGGATATTGTGTTTCCTTGCCTCCTTCTTCATAATTGAAA
Organism: Pinus albicaulis; assembly: GCA_034641835.2. Classification (NCBI taxonomy): domain Eukaryota; kingdom Viridiplantae; phylum Streptophyta; class Pinopsida; order Pinales; family Pinaceae; genus Pinus; species Pinus albicaulis. The sequence goes on along the minus strand of CM076576.1, from coordinate 816,755,735 downwards.
TTTAAAGGTTAGCTAACCTCAATTTTTCTTCAAGGAGTTCAAGCTCTATTTTTTCAGTTGCTTTCTCCTTTCCTTTATTTGGCTTGCTAACTGTATCTTTCTCTGCAGGTGATGAAAGATCAATAATGTCTTGTGGTGGCTTGACAATGTTTGTGATTGGATGAACTTCTTTGCTAATCTCCAAATTTTTTCTAGCATGCATTGTCATGGGCTTCCTAGCCTAGAACATAAAACCTGCATCTTCTCCTTCAAACTCTAGCTTCTTTGCATATTTAGCTTTCTTGAGTTTTTTTCCACCTTCATCTATATCCTCAGCCTAGACTATAGGAATATCTTCAATATCAATGGCATGTAATATGTCTTCTAAATGGCCTTTAGCCATTGTTTTGTCTTTTAAAGCCACTGTTTGACTCCTTGTAATCCTTTTGCTTCCTTGTTTACTCACATATTGCTCTTGTTTTGCAGGTTTACTCATTGTTGACTTATGTTTTGAAGGTGAAACAGTGGGTGTATCAAATCTCTGCAACTGCTCTGTTTCCATCATGACAGGTTCACTTTTCTCTACCCTACTAGTTCACTTTGTTCCACCACTAAAGGTGATGGTAATCCTCTAAGTTTAGGATTTCTTGTAGGGGTAAGGGTATCCATTTCAAAACCACTAACAAACAGGAAAGAAGACTAGTCTCTGCCTAGTCTTTGTAGCTCATCTAAAACCAACAATTCTATTAAACCATGATGAAACAATGAGGTTTCACTTCCTTGAGATTTTTCTTAAACTTTATCGACCATTTTTTCTAAACTTCTGTGTAAGTAGAAAGGCAGATCAAGAGATATATTACCAAAAAAGTGTAGGAGAAGCTTTAAATTGTATGAATAGACTTTATGGTATCTCCCTTCACAAGTGAAATATTTACCCGGATGATAAATAACTTTGAGAAATGATCATGCTTCGCTCATGGAATGGGTGCAAGGTCCATTTCTTTGTGCTCTGGTTTGATATTTCTTTGCTTCCCTTGGCCCAGTTGAACCCTGTGAACCATTTTTCTTTTCCCCTTGGAATCCATGTTGCTCTGCATGGTATTTTGTGGGTGCAATGGTCAAATTTAGCATCCTTTAGTAGTTGTTCCAATGAAGTTTAGGAAAATTCTTTGGAAAATTGTACATGAAACAATGTTACAAAATTGTAAACATCTTGTCCTTTGAAGATTTCTATAGTGACAGGTCTTCATTAATCGAGTTCATATATGAGACAGTGACCACCTTTATTTGTCTTCCTTCCTTTTGCAACCATAGTTCTTTGAATTCTTCTGCCTTACTTGATAATTCTCTACCTCGCTTGATAAATGGTATGAATCACTGGCCAACATGACTTGGCCTTAATGAGCAAGCTCTCCCAAAGCTCAATAACACATGAAGAAATGGAGAATGAAAAATGGCCCGCAATTTGAAATATTTTGAAGTTCTATGACCATATCATAATGATGACTCATACATGCTTAAAATGGTGATGATGACTTTAGCCCATTTATACTCGATATTTACTATTTGACTCCGATAGCATCTAACACATCATACATAAATCATTTTTGATACTTAACAACTAATTTGACATGAGATGGAAACCTTACTTTTGTAGAATTTCTTGTGTAATTCTAGGTACTTTTTTGCTATGGTAATAGCGGTTCATAGCGAAAAATGCAATTTCTCTGTATTTTGTTACGAAAGTGTATGGTTTCTTGGCTAAAATGACACTTTCGGTGCTATAACCTTGGGAATTGAAAATTTTCATAAAATTATGGTGATGTATTGTGAGGGGATTTGATTGAGAGTTGGTTTAGACGGATAGACTAAATAAAAAAGTTTTAATTTTCCTTGACCAAGTAAAAAATGAATCCTATAACCTACATTTGACATGAACCTATATGTATTTTTCAAGTAATTGCTTCATTTTTACGGTGATAACATGTGGTTAATGTGCGAACAATGACATATAACGAATTAGTGAAGAGATTAAGAAATTCGTAGGGTTGAGAGCGCATGGGACATCAGTTGGTGTATACTTGAAAATCACCTTGAAATAAGAGTACATGGATCAAGTTTGGTTCCATATAAAGCGCCTAAATACCTCCCTATGAGTTTATTTTCCCTTGAATACATAAATTACAGTTCACTTAACTATTCAAGATCATTCTAATTTAGTAGCGATGAAAAGAACTGATTCAAATTGAAAAATCCAGTTGGCCCTTTTATACGTAACTATAGAGATGTGAGATCTGGTAAGAAAAAATGTTCTGATTCAATTCTGTCTTGATTTCCTTTGTTATTATGATCCCCTTGGAGTGATAAGTAAATGAGTTAAGTGAAAAATCACTCCATATGTACATGAAAGAAACCAAAGATAGAGAAATTGTCAATCGATCTAAATGGTTGGAAATAGCCAGTGAAAGCTGACAAAGTGATACTAGTCGAAACTTTGCAAACTCTAGTAAGAAGATGGGAATGAAAAAACGAGAGAGGAAGGATCCTATCTTACTGCTTCTATGAAAACCAAGTTTAAGTTGAACTACGATAAGCACCAAAGCTAAATCATAACTAATAAGAAAGTGGAAATAATGAAAATTTATACAATAACAACAAAAGACAATGCACCTCCTAAAACAATTGAAAGAAGAACAACAACCTACTAATTTAAATACTCATATCATTAAAATTAGCATGAGTATTGAAGTTTCATCTAGCCAACAGAAAAAGGATGTGGATATCAAAAAGGGTGAAAAGGTAAAGCCGAGAAATGAAGAAATTAAGAGGTGTAAATGTATTCAATATTTAGAAATAAACTCACATCAGAACTGAATACTTTCATGTTGACTATAAAATAAAAAAGATACAAAAAGACATTTCTCCAACTACGATTCAAACTCCTAAGTCGTATTTCAGTTACAAAAAATAGATTTTGAAGTCTTGGCCTGAGATGTTCATCCTCTTACGGACCAGGTTTCATAGTAGGCGGAAGAAGATGATTTATTCTACAATGACCACGAAATGCATGATTGTACAAAATCACAAAACATAAATATGGAAGATACGAGTCCAGTCGAAAAAAAATTTATGAAAAAATAAACTAGAGTCAAATCTTTGGAAGACGATGGTGAAGTAGAATACAAGTCCTAAAAACTCAAATTTGGAGATGATCAAGAAAGAAAAATTAGGACATTAGTGAAAAGCTGTCATTTGCCTAAGAACATCCTCGAAGCAGAAGTGCTGAAGATACAGTCAGAAATATGAGATGATGAATCTCTAAATTTCAGATTATTTTGCTCACATAAAGAAAATGGAGAATGAATGAGCAAAAGCAGTCCAAGAAAGGATAAAGGAGAAGTTACGATCACGGTGATTCACTTAATTCTTTGTTGTTGTACCTTCACACTAGCGAATCATTGGCACCTAGGTCCCCATGCATCTGACATTACTGTCCTTATCAACATTATTCAAGTCTTCAACAACAACAACAACATTCTACATAAACAGCTTAAAATTGGTAAAAGCTATGAGACATGTCTCTTCAGTTAATAGAGATAAATAAACTTGAAACAACTTCGTATTGAATGGTATTGCTGCCAAGATAATTCATAAAGCGAGAACAAAGGTAAACACATTAAATGATCGGGGTTGAAGGAAATTGAAAAGATCTAACATTGAAAAGAACCCATGGCTCAAATCGACTTTAACCAGGCCAAATATCATTGAAACAATCAATGATGTTTAATGTCATCCTAAGTGTATATGAGCAAAAATATTTAGGTAAATCAATAAAAAGAAGTGCATTCAAAATATAAAAGAAAAAGGGAAAGGAAGCAAGGAACTTGAAGAAGCCTTTGAAACCATCAAGTTTCTAAATTCTAGGCATAAAGAGTTAGAAGAAATTGGTATTAATGACGAACGAGACATCACAAGTTGCAATAGTAGAATTCTGAAAATTTGATGATGCAGTTAGAGCTAAAACAAGTTTTATTACAAATTTATGATGAAATTTGATTTCTGAGGCGAGAAAAGGCCTTCCGTCCATTAGATATTGATGAAAAACTAATAAATCAAGATGACTATGACAAGAAAATGAAGAAGTTTCAAGACGAATTGATCTACCTACCTCACATGGTATTCCAACGGGGGAAGGTAATACATAAATTGAATTTATTTTACCTACGACATGAGGTGAAACACATATTTATCCGACCACATTCTCCAAAGTATACTAAAGCGAGTGAGATTTTCGGAAGGATGATGAAGATATTTGCCCGAGGACATGAACTTTGGAAAAAATTGGTGATTTCTTGTGAAATCGGTTAGTGTGAGCGATAGGGACAAACAACATTTACGGTTTTACTTGATGAAAAGGTAGGTTTAAGGTCAGAGACTTTAAAATTACAATGCAAAGGTAGGTACTTTGTAACCTCTTTGTTGTTGCTGACCTTAGATTTGAACAACAAAAGAGAGAAAGTACGTAACAAAATAAAGACGACCAAACAAGTAATTTCAATGAAAAGGAATGACTAGCAGTGGTTAGAAAAGTTTCACTATCTACTTATAGAAGATATTTATTTTTATAGATAACTTTAATGGATTTGTTTGGGATAATTTGGAAAGAGAGTTTTTTATAAATACTTCTCATTTATAAGTATTGAGTGTGGATGAATTATGAACATTTCTATAGTTGTACTATTACGAACCTAAGGGTAATTGTTACCAATTTCAAGTCGGCCAGACTATGTTAAAAGCAATAAACATCATATTAAAGTTCATGTGTTGATACTACAATGATATTTTTCCTGCTTGTTTCTTGTCAATTTTATTATTTTTTCATTAATATTGAATGTTTGCTAAATCTAAATGATAAATGGGAATTTTTATTTGAGAAATGTCTTCAAATCAGTCAATAACTTGAACTATTTATCATTTATGTTTTCTCTTGATATCTAGACTAAAGAACCCTTAATTTCTCTCCTAGTTTTCGATTGACCCTACCTTTTGCTCATTATCAGGATTTGAGAACCCTTAATTGCTATCTTGCCCTGTAAACATTTACTGAACTTGATCTAGATCTAAGCACTTGACATATTGACTCCATTAGCCCAATGGAATTCAAACCTACATCTATCTACATCTAGTAGTGATTTCTGCAAATCAAATCAAAATCCAAAACCAAATTACCTACATAACTGACCTAAAATCGTTAAATCCAGCAAATATAAATCATATGAAGAGAGCCCATTCCTAAGAGCATTAGGAAGGCTAGATCCTAAGGCTTAAAGTGGGTTGGTTACTATCATTATTTAAACTAAAATAAAAATCTCACAACTTTTGAGAATTATTGGAGTGATAACAAGAGGCATACCCATATAAACCTCAGCTATCATATGGTACATAAATCAGAAATTCGTCTAAAGATATAGACATGCCTACATATAGGCCCATTTTTGAATGACGATTTGTATTTAAATCCATCATCTTGATGTTGGTCACAATTCACAGAAATCACGGCTGAATGGATGAAACTAGATCCAGTTCTTATCCCGTTCCTTTGATGTCAAGTACAAATCAACCATATGAATATATGATGCGGCGAACATGGGAACATTTGTATGATTACCAATTGTTATTGTAAGTTGTTAACGAACGTGGAAAACCACCATTGATGTTAATGGTTCTCGAAAGTCTTGGAGTACCATTTTCAAAGGCGTGAATAGATGATTTTGACAGAAGGCCAAAGCAGAAAATCCTTCCGGTTGGTCTAAAAGTTAGAAACCTGCCAATGATGTAGCAAGCTCCCAAGTGCTAAAAATATGTTTCTAAGTTGCTTCCTAGATGATGTGACCGAGTGTCAACGGAGAAAAACTTTGTCTGAAAACGAGAGTAATTATTTTGGAGAAAAAAATGTGACTTTGTATAAAGTGTTAGGATGGTGGTCCTTAATAAAGTTTGCTGATGTTCATAAAACAAGGGTGTTAGATGACCTCTTAGACACTATAAAGTGACTGTAGAAATAGGTTAGCATTGTTAGCCAAAAGTGATGGTGTGATGGGTATAGGTATGATAGACATCAAAGAATATTACCCAACCCAAAGCACTTGGTGATGAAGTGAAAGTGTCATGTTTCAAAGCGACCTGCTACCATAAAGTGTTATGTTCTTTTTCCCAAATTTTCTGGAGTCATTGGTAATGGTATACTATTTTAACATGGGAGTTAAGAGGTAACGTAATTGGTCTATAATTCTGACCCTTCTAGTGGATACATCTGTTTAATGAATTAACGAGTCTAGCGATAATGAAATTTGATCTTTCATGATAAAATTCTGTTACTCATGTGCTCATTTTAACGATTCATAGATAAACAGAAAACCTAGTCCTTTTTCATGTTTAGAGTTTGGAAAAAGGGAAGTGAAGAAAACTCCATGGGTCTTTTGGTAAATTTTTAACAGACTTGAAAAAAAGTGTAAGAAATGAATATAAAGAAAACCTCTGTGTGTTTGAACTAAGGTGTTAATTTTTGACAATAATCTATATAATCTGAAGAGTTTAACTTGTCATGATATGTTGCGTTTGTTGCATACAGGCTCAAAAGGCAAGTAGTGCTGTTTTACAATGTCTGGTTTGAAAAACTGTAAAACAAGACTCCCGACAAGTTCCTTTTGCATTTATCAAAGCTAAAAGATAAGTGAACTTTAAATTGTTTTCATTTTTAAGCTTTGAAAAAGAGGATAAAGTATGCTTATAGTCAAATCATTTTAGATATGCACTTCAAACTCACTATACAATTATAAAAACACAAAGAAACATAAAAATGATTAAAATACCATTTTCACATGTAAAAATGAATAAAACCATGGTTACATCATTAAATATGAAAAATAATCAAAATTACTATAAAAAGTTTTTACCATTTGTTTTATGGCTATGATTATATTAAATTAAGACTCACAGACTAGTTTTATAAATTCTCATGAGTTGATTGGCTTGTTTTAGTGAACTGATTTCTTACATTTGTTTGATCTGGTGGATCTATGAAAATTATCTTTATTTGTATGTCATTTCTTCATTTGTATTCGTTTTATGGTTTTGGTCACTCCAGGTAAATACAAACAAATCAAAGTATACTGCAAGATATCTGAAAAGGTGAAGCAGAAAACACTAAGTGGAGTCAATTAGGCACTAATGTCTCCATGACTTGGAGTTATTAATTTGACCTTCTAAATTTGTTCTACATCAAGCATACTCGAAAATTCCCATTTTTGCATATAAATGGACTCTAATAGAGCTTATGGATTTGGATTTAGGGTATTGATCGGATCAAAAAATATTCATTACTAGCGAAAGAATATGAAGAACAAAAATGATTTAAATGATACGGAAGCCCATATAAAAGCCCTTAGGGATTGGGTTGCTTAAATACTTCATATTATCGGGGGATGAGACAACATATGTAAATATTGGAGTTCGACATTAAATTTCACATTGGGGACAAAGTATTAAATATTGGTTGAGGATATTTACTTTATCACTATATTATCGGTATGGTTCTCTGTTTCCCTTGTAGGATCTACTCTTGGAGGAGAAATAGACTGAAAAGTTAGGTATTTTCGGCAGTGTGAACCAAGTAAATATGGGAAAATAAATATCCATGATGTGTGTAATTTCCTTTGAGAATCATCTTTACTATTGTAAAGTTTTTTGGTTCATGCTACATGTTGCACCAAACGGATCCCATACATACGAGTATACCCATAAGTGTAGAACCAACGATGTTATTTGAGTGAAGCAATACTCTTTGGATGAAATAACATATGACTAAAGAAAAGGCGGGAAGAAGAATTTCCATTATAGAAAAATTATATGTTATGAAGCAGTAAAACACATAAAATGTCATGAGAAACTCAAACACAGAGAAAAAAAAAATATAAGCAAGAAGACAGATGTCCGTGGTTCTTACATTTCATTCCCTTTACCCCAGACAACTAGTCCTTCCTTTCTGTTATCTGGCAAAATGAGGGCTTCTTCAGGGGAATACCGTGCTATTACCCATAATTCTCCTTTGTCTCCCTATCTGTTCTCTCTTTAAGAATACACATACAATACATTATAATGCAATACCCCTCTTTTAAAATGAGGTGCACTCAGGAAAAAAAACCTAAATTAGCATAAATTCTACCATCAGTCATCACTCTATTAGGCAGCCTAGATTATTCAGAAATTTTTTTTAATACTTTTTACAGAAATTTTACATCTATTTTTGGCTTTGAAATTTCCCCACTAAAACCCCCTTTGCAGAGAATTTATTTAATTATGAGCGCGTTACCACCCATTTAGGGCAAGGACCCAAAGTGTGATACAAAATAAAAAGGTAAATAAACAGGCTCTGCAACAATTCAGTACAGCTTGATCTCATTGTCATTTTAGGCAGTTCCACAGTGTTATGTGTTACAACCATGTAACTCAGGTCTCCTGAGATCCTCGGATAGAAAGGTTGAGCCCTTGGCTAGAAATATTTAATAATCAACATCATATTCTCTCTTGCATTATTTTCTAGTCAAGCCGATAGATAGTAGCCATAAAAAAGGTATCCACTGCATGCGTGGAATTTCCCTGAGAATCCATATTTGATTCTACTAGATGGTTAACGTTGGGTACAGTAGGTGGTATTTTTAATGTATTTTTTATTTTTTAAGGTTTCTATGTTTTTGTATTTTTTGATATTTTCAAAACTAAATAAAGGGCACAATATACCTTGCTGAATATTATTAAATGATGAATTGTTGGAGTAATGCAAACAAAATGGCAGAAATCTTGGGAAGAAGTCTTAGGGTTTAGATTTGACTGGGGACTCATCTTGCTAGACTTTGAATAATAATAATCTCCAAATTTTCCACAGGATATTGGAATATTATATTTAATTTTCTTTAGTTAAATTTAAATAAATAAAAGTTGGAAGGACCCACTAAACCTGGGCTAGATAAAATCTACTTTGTTTATGTTGAATGTGATTCATTCCAGACTGTGATCAACATTATGGAGCTAGTGGACTAATTATTAATGGAAAGTGAGGTGTCAGTTCACTAATAGAGAAAATGAGCAAGATAAATGGAGAATAAGCTAATATAAAGACATTAATGATGGTGATGGAGAAGTGGCTGCATTGAATGCACATGATGGAAGGGAGAAAGTAGTATAAAGAGTCATGAAGATCATGGAAGCTTATTATGATGCTAACAGATACTAATAATACATCACATAGCGTATTCTGTCAGGTGGACAAGGCTGGAAAACTCCCCAGCTGCAGGAAACAACAGGGAAATCTCGATGATTTCAGTTGATATGCATCGATTGTTTGACATTTCTTTTGTAGGAGAACATTTGTCAGTGTTCATGCTATTTAACTTTGGTGTTGGGAAGTGGAATCCACCCTTTTTTAACAAGGACTAATTATAGCTTAGCGGAAGGTTATTTTTGAAAGCTATTTATGTTCAACATGGTGCCACATTAGCCTCTCTTGTTATCGATACAGAATTACATTCTTGTAGAGGTTTGAAAAGGAGAAGTGTTCTTGTTTCAGTAAAAAAAGGCAAGTAGAAGTTTTATCCTTTTCATCAACTTTAATTTCAGGTTCTCGGGAGAAAATTTTGATGATATCGACTTTCAGGCCTTCAGTTTATTTTACTCCCTTACGAGCTGGAACCTCATGGTCATGATTAATAGTAAGTCGTGGAGGAAGAGTTAAGTATTGTTTCAAACACAAATCTATGAGATTCTTCCATAACACAGGATGAGTTAATTGTATATATATGACTATTACTCTTGTTAGCATGTGCCAGCTTATTCTATCACTGATAGCGTGGTTCGACTAAAATTTGTCTGATAATATACAGCCTGTGGCAGAGGGAAAATGAGTCTCAAGCTTAACAGGAATCAAGGATAACCTTCATGTATTGGCTGATTGAGGTGCTATTGATGTTATAATATCGTCAAACTATATAGTGATTTAAGGAAGATGCGTTATATGACCTCGCCAGTTAATTAACGCAACATAAATGAATGAAAATCAAAGTTCATCAGGATTCTAAAATATTTCAAGTTTTTCTAGTTTTTGAGTAAATTATGGTTAAATCTTAGGATCTTGAGCGTCGAGCCTCTGCAGCTCTTCTTGAGCAAAGTATTTCTAATAGCAGCTATGTGTATTTAGCAACACCTGATTGTAGTTTTTCATTCTTTATGTTTCTTCTTTTATTGTTGGTGGTCACATCTTATTTAAATATTATTGTGTATATATTGTTTTATTTATCATTGAAATGAATCAGTTATTTTATCGCGTTATGTCTTCTTATTTAATTATAACCTTCTTCAGCATTTCCGTTTTAAGTTATATCCATATTTTTATTTGAATATATAAATGTTTTATATTCTTTTAATACTTTTCTATTTTGAATATTTGATGCATTGCATCAGCTTTAATGTGTTTTTTCTATTAAAAGGTTCACCATACTTTTGTATTTTAGATGTTTCAAGACTAATGAGTTTTGGTGTACCGAATTCTAGTTAGATTGTTAGGTGGAATGAAATGATGAGCGGAGATGAGTCGGAAGACAATGAGGATATTTTATTGAGTTTATATTTTTTTACGAGGATTACAACAGACTCAGTAGTGGTTGAGATTATTCTTGGGATCACTGATTATAACGGATTAAAGAAGTTACCTATGAGACTTTTGTGCCATACTATTGGTATTCTAAATATGAATTATTTGGTATTGAATGAGGATGACTGAATCATTATTATTATCATGAACATCACTAGACCAATTTGGTATTTTGCATATATTTTGAAGATCGGATATTAATGTATCTTAGGCATAAATTTTTAAAATACAAACTGCTCTATCATTTGTTTCAGTATTTTCTATTTAGTAGACCAATCTTATTCAATTGTATTCTGCAGTTGAAAATACTACTAGTTAACGAAGAAATGTATTGTTTAAAGCACTGTTAAATAAATTGACTAATTATTACGATTTCAAAAGTATGTTGATGTAGATGCCAATCAAAATGTCGCAAATTAAACTCTAAAGAACTGGTGGTGGATTTGGATCATATAAGTACTGGTAAGTTAAGTCAAACAGTTAACACAGTCTAACCAATAAATGGTATTTAATGCTAAACAAATGACCTGCAGAAGAAATTGGATTGATCAAGACCACTACAAGCAGCATTAGCAACATGGATGCAGTAGTGCAAATATGAAGAACTTAATAACTGCTTTTCAGGAAAAACTGGCTTATATTTAGGTATGGTTCTGGTGCTATACAGACCAGAATATGGCTTTAATGAAATGATTTAAAGGTTCAATCCTATTAATAACGATGAAATGTAGGTGGTTATTAGCAAGAAAAATTAAACAAATATGATTGTATTGCAAATTAAGTATATGTAATATGGTCTAGTTTTATATGTCATTAAGCACTAACAACATTTAATACTACAGCATTTTAAAGAAGTGTGCAATTAAGTTCATCATAATCAATAATATGTAAAGGTTTAATAACAGGCGCTATTTTTAATAATAAGAATTACATATAATTAATAAATTTTCTATCCTATCAAGTCAACTGCTGATCTTAATGAAACATATCCATACGGTAAAGATGTAAAGAGGCTTATTATGGCTGGTGTATTATTTCCTTGATTCACTCTCTTGATGATTGACAAACAATTCAACTGACTGGACTGTCTGATGAGATGGAGATTAAAAATGCTGATTTCGCTGTTACTGGTGTCGTAGCATTGGGGGTACGAAGTTAAAGGCTGGACATAAAAATTTTAAAATGCGTAGTGGAAAAAGTCATTGAATTGATGGCCTCATCAAAATTCCCGGAGGAAAAATGAGAAAAAATTACTTTTAAACATATTTTAATATCTCCCCAAAGTTTTATAAGTTTGGGCGGTATCGTGGATGCGGAAGTTCATTCTATCCGGAGTACCCCATTTCCATCATGCGGTGGTTATACCGGCGAAAGTATTATTTTGCTAAAAAACGTTGGTATTACATTTTTGCATGTTCTCATTTTGGTATCAGCCGGAATTCCGTAGAAGTACGCTGCAACATGGTATATTGCCGGACGAAATCGTCTCGTCAATAAGGTATCTCACTCGGTGATGCAGCTTCAGGAAGATGAGTTAATGGTCAAAAAATGATTACCTATCGTACTATTCTTTTAATATTTTTGCCTTTGTTTAAAAACAAACAAATCTCATCCCCATGGTTGGCCTCTTCATTCTTGAGATCTCAACTGGATTGTTCTAAAGTTTTTTTTTGTACATTTATCTTGAGGCTTGTTTCATTCAAAATTCCCTTAATAAATCAACTAACGGGTTCTGCGTGATGAAGAATTTACATTGGTTAAGTGAATGCTTCGGTTTATAAGCGCTAAAAGAATGCGAAATCAGGTTGTTTCTCCCAGGGTTGATGTTCCCTACGCGATCATTGGTTTAAATGGTATTTGGTTTATGAACTGTCATTTTTAATAATTATAAAGATCACAATGACGTGGCTTCGCTTATCAGGCGGATTACGGATAATAGAATTTTAAATATATTGGCAACCAGTTCTGGTTGGCGGGTCAACTCATTCATCTGGTGTGTAAAAACATTACCGCAGTCATAACCTATCTCTTGTATTTTGGCTGCGGTAAAATGGTTGAAAAACCTAATATTTCTGCTGTATTTTTTCATCGTGCAGGCATCTCTTTGACCCACTTGTTCATCGTCAGGCTAAAACAATATAACCATGCCCGGCAAAACAGGGTTGAGGTCATTAAGTCAATGTCCCTTTTTCAATGGTCCCGATAAATAATTACACTTTGTCATAGCCAGCATATGTTGATAAAAATATCGTCCGCCTGGCAACTTGTTGTGAAGATGTGGTGAGCAGAAATAAACCCAGCAAAAATGGCGTCGTTGTGAAAGATGCTGGGTAGCCTTATTGAGCGTCATCTTTACAAGCGCGTTATGGCGTCGTTTGAACGCTAAAGGCATATTCATGGGTGAGCACCTCCTTAAATCATGTGGGCACATGACGATGGTGTAACCTGCTTTGGCGATGGATATCAATGACCGTGCTGATCATCATTGTTTGTGGTGAAGGTATCAGGAAAAGAAAGTTTGGGTTGAAAAGCAATTAATCTTACCGCCAGGCAAAAAGTGGTCGGTGAAAACGGGGCTGTTTGATTGATGATTACTGGTTTAGTACAGAAGGTCTGGAAGAAGCTTAACAGCAGGGCATTGTTTAGCCCAGTTTGATGATTAAATCCGTTCTGCAAAATAATGTTGATCCATTTTGAATATTCCCTCGATGATTAACGACGACAAAATATGTTATCGTTTGATTGCCAGCTCAAATAAATAATCTTTCTAAAAATGCAGGATATAATGGTGAAAATATTTGATGACCAGACTGGCTATGAAGGTGAGATTTTGCGCGCTGAATAACGCTTTAGTATCCGGTAGGTTATGGGCGCTCTAAATAATATATGGTTGTTCTATCCCTGTAATACAGGACAAAAACTACAAAGTGTTTGTATATTCGCGTTCACTCTATAAAAATAATATGGATATTCAGAGGATAAATAATGACAGTGGATAAAGGTATATTAAAAACGTAAAACAAGCTTTTAATATGTCAGGCTGGAAGAAAATCCTGCTAAAGAATGATAATCTTTATTACAGGTGCTGATTAATTATAAACCTCTGGAAATTAAACGCTATTAAGAGATTATTAGCCGATAAGTTTGATTAGTGAAGAAAATGGAAATAGTCGCTGGACTACTATGATTCAATTTGATTCTGTGCAGAGCGAAAATCAAAAATGAACTGTAACCATTAACTTGCATTTATTAACGGTTGGCTATCATATGGTGTCAAAGAAACATAAAAATGTAACTCTCAAATATTATTGAATTGATGGTGTTTTATTAATGTTAATTAATCATATAAAATGATTTTGAATAATAATATAGCCATTTTAAATAAGAAAACACCTAAATCATTTATCAAGATGTTTTTGAGTGTTCTTTAAACCAAATAGGAGTTTACGATAATCAAATATTCTGAGACGGATGAATGTATGTATATTGGTCCTTTAGGTGAACATTGGATTTGATTGTAGCCTGAAGAATCCATCCATGAATGAAAATATTTCAAATTGGCATTAAATGTTGACAATTTGGTTGATAAAGGGAGTAGGATAGTTGTATTTAGGCAAGAAAGATTGACATCTGATAATAAACGCACACTGATTGTCCTTTTTCTTCTCATAGAACAATGTTGGAACGATCAGCCAAGAGGAACGGAGGTAAATGGAATAACCACCTTATTTAAAAGTTTTCTTCTACTTTAATGGTAGCATCCTTCTTCGGATAAACGGGATGGTGACGTACAGGTCGACACAATAAGGTACTTTTAGCCATGTGTTCAACGATACTAGAAGATATGCAGCGTTTCCTCATAAGATGAAGAAAATATATCTCGAAATTCATGAAAAATAGAGTGATAGTATCGATTTAAGATGGAGAACAAGACATGTCGACATAGCGATATTTTCTACAAACGAATTTGAGTCCAATGCTCAATAAGCAGTTTCTTCAATATTTTATAAGTTTTTCTCGGATTGATGGCATTGATTGGAATAGGGTGAAAATAAATTGTAGATGTTGGGGTGATATAGTTCAATAAGATCTTCGTTATAATCTGAATATCAGGAATGATCATGATGACCATCCCATGGTTCTCCTTGGCATGTACCTTCTATAATGCTCTCATCGATCAAGAGATATGGATGAAAAATGATCGGGAGAAATTTAAAAATATAATGTTGAACCATCGACCCAAACAATCGGCGAACGACAGATCATGATGCGCCACCCAAGGCAAGTAAATTTATTTCTATTCTGACTCAATTCAGGCTTGGCGGTAGAAAGCCCATCCAACAGCATCAACTTTAGAATCATGGTGATCTTCCTTAAATCTGAGATGAAGTGGAAATGTGTCGACGAGGTCTCTATTCTTGAAAATTTCGTATTTGACGTCGCGAGGTGATGAAGTAGCCAGAAAAGGTTCCCATTAAGGAAAGAATCCTTTGAAGCCCTACACCAATGTTTTGAAGTGTTATCGGGGTGCATGGAATTAACATAATGCTTCCGGTTACCAGAATTAGAGAGCAAAGGAGAGTTGATTAATGAATATGATAACGCCTTTATGAGGGGAAGGTATTCGAAAGTAAGTAGAGAAAATCGTAGTCATATTGTAAACCCATGGCTTCCAAGTAAAATGTTGTATAGTCAAAATCACCTTTATCAACAATATAACTTCAATAGTTACGACTTTTCCCCTTAGTTAAACATACGGGTTATTGATGATACGGAAGGCTTATATGCACGACCATCAAAATATTTGGAACATCGTAGGCAATTGAGATAAAGCGAGGCAAGCTAAGTGGATTCATAAATTGAAGACATAATACAATTAGATTCTCCCTAATCAATAATGGTGTGATGTGCAGGTTGTGAGAAATTTTATTGGATTTAAAATGCTAATTCGGTTGGTAATTGTGGCACATAACCGTTGATTAAAGACTACAAGTTTGGAATCTATCAGATCATTCCACCAATAGTTGTAGTTTGACAACAAAACTGCAACACGGGAGGGAAAATTTTGAAGTACCTCAAAACATCCCGACAAGCTGAAAGGTTACTCGGCAAATATTCCAGCATATTATATTTTAGGCTACTCGAGCCTCGAAAGTTGAACGTCGATTTGTGGACATTCCCTTCGATGGCTTTATTCTTAACTACAGAATAAAAATTGGCGAGTTGAATTGATCAGACTGATTAGTGGTTTGGGTAGTGGGTTGATGGTACTTTGACTATGGTAATATTTATTTATACATAGACACCAAAACATCGATTTTTGGCTTTGCAATGATAGCATAAGCAGGAACTAGGTAGGATACGTGGCAACCATGTTTGTGTCACCGGATTTGGAAAAGGATATCACTTGATGGATGCAGCAGGTATTAAGAATTTCTGGAAACTTGACGTGGTGAGGATATTCTTGAAAAAGTGTTCCTCGTTACATATAAACAAAGTGTGAGGTTCCTAAATTTCCAGGTGTTTTGAACAAGTCGTTCCTAAAGTTTAGTTTTCTTTTCTTCACTTCCTCATAACACTTTTGATTGCTTGTCCTTTTGCCTTTAATGGATGACCGCGACTTGAATTTAAAATAAGGTGTAAGAACAGATCTGGGTAGAGGTGTGAGTGTTTTACAGGCAGAGTCCTTTCATATTTGGCATGAGAGTTAACTACCAGATGGAGGAGGGGAGCAGGTAAAATTTGATCGCGACATTTGGAATTTTCTCATAGAGCATGCCCGGTTGAGTATAAATCAAAATAAGTCTTGGGCATGAGAAGGACTTGCTCTTGATGTATGCTTCTTCATCTCGATGATATGGCAGCAAATGACTTAATAAACCACTAAATGAGGAGCTAATCAAGAATTTTTTTAACCATTATATGATGATGATGCCACTCGCAGATATGATCAGAAATTTTAGTAGTAGTTGTCGTTTAAAATTGGTTAAGCAGGATTCGTTCAATTTCATATCATATGAGTAGCGGAAGTGGGTTAAAAAGGTAGTATTAAAGCCGTTAGTGTTGTGGTGAATCTCGCGTGATTCAATACCATCCGGCCACGATGAGTAATCGTACGCTAGAAAAGACGTAGTCTAACGGAGTCATCATTTAAGGTTTGATGAGCACCACAAATGATCGGTCATAACATGCATTAGCGGTCTTCTCTAGGATTTCCATTGAATTTAGGAATGTTGGAGGGTAATTTATGTGGTATCACCAACCACCAAGGATAATAGCTAATGGGATGAATTGTTGACGGTTTTTAAATAGTTAATTCTAAAGTTGCAACAAAGGGCAAAGCTGACCCAGTTCAAGTCGGGTTGAGCATAACTAGGATATGATTGAATTTCATGGGCAATAGGCCTTTGAGCACCACCACAGTAATTTGTTTTACTGGTAACCTAGAATAGGGGTTGTTTTTACCAAACTCTTGAGGAGATCATTGACCAAGACCTAGGTAAGTTGTTTGTTGTTGGAATTTTGTTGTGGGAATTTGAGGTTTATTGTTTTATGATGTTGTCCACAAGATTATAGCCCAAAATAGAATAGCTTGAACTCTTGTAGATAGGTAGACCCGATGGAGCATGTAACATCCCATAAATCAACCTATTATTAAAATATTAAGATCGAGTGGTTGTTGTAAACTAGCGAAGGAGTTGGGCTCTGGAGAGGCCCAAAACTTGAGGTAATGGGTTGAGGACGCGGCAGAGATGGTTGAGGTATAACCGGTGATCTTGTAAAATGGGTAATGGTATTAACATGGGGGGTAGATGTAGGTGCAGCAGGTTGAACACATTGATGTAGATACTAGCATTTTGTGGTTGAGCGGGAAGGATAGGATGCCGAAAAACAATAATTCCAATATTTGGGTGACCGCCATGATGGAGTACTATAAAAATAGGTGACCACAGGTTTCCCAACATGAGGAGTATAATAAGATGCAACATATTGATCTCTAAATGGTGGGAATCTGGTGGTTGAACTAGATGAATTTACTAAAATGGATGCTTGATATTGCCAGAAGATGTGTATAAAGATCGAGCGATGATATCGTGAAGATATTGCGGATAAAATGCTAGAAGGTAGCACTTGGGTGAACTCCATGGACGGGGAGACACCAAAGTAGGTTCAGGATAATGATTGGTGGCAACACGGGTGAATGAGGCGGACCTGCTATTATATATGTTTCTGGTGATGTGGTAAAAATAAACGGAGTAGTAACAATATATGTAAATACGTAACTATAATAGATGGTATAGTACAGTTACCATTTCTGACCATGGTCAAATGATCTAGTGTATACCCTAAGTTTTTCGAGAACTTGAATTAGCTTGATTATCGTAAAAGCACAACTTTTAAGTCAATGGTGAACTCTGCCGTAAAGATAAGCGAACAAATGAGTTGGGTTGAAGGGCGAGGTTCTTCGTGAAGTTCTTCCTCAGGTAGAAATCAAAACTAGGTGGAAAGGATTTCACCGTAAACACAGACTATATTCCAAGTGGTTAGGCCAGGCCCAGAGAGGAAGACACAATGGCTACGATCAGCGAGGAAGCGATCGATACAGGGTATTCTGAGTTTTCGACTTCAATGTCAGGTGTTTTGGTAAAATAACGATGGGATGCGGATCGCTTCCGGTTGAACAACGTCGATTTAGAATGGTCTCGCGATTGGAATGCGGTGTCGATGCTTCTTGGGGACTCGTTTCGACTACGGTAGATAAACCAAGATGTGGGGAAATAGCCTAAGAGACGACTTTGGTAGATGTGATGAGGATGCGGACTAGAGAGTGCGGTAGTGCGGTTTCGATGTTGATTACACCATTCACCATTAGAAATAGCTTCAAATTGGTAAGGTGGTTTAAGTGCTATTCTACGTGAACAATGGGGGAAGGGATGTGATTCTTCCATGTTGGAGTTGAGTTGCTGTTACAAAAATGAGCAAGCAAACAAAAAAGGGTGATAATAGGGAAAAAAGGTTTACCAGTAATTGTGAGCGAATACCTCTGGCGAACCAAAGTATAGAGCGCGAAAATCTCCTGAATGTTGTGTTGATGTATCACAATCTACAAGGCGTGAGCCTAGGTTACTATGGATGGTAAGCAACCTAGAATTTTCCACCCAAATATACCTGAAGGAATGCGGAGGCCCAAGTCCATGTGGTGATCTAATGCAAAACCGCATATTAGGAAGCACCCCTTTATACTTTTCATACTAGAACATTGGACTATATACACCGTGTATGGACAAGCTTTAAAATACTTACATATGTGGAGTGGGATTTCACACTCGGAATATGTGTGGAACAAGTTAGTGACAACTACTATGTTGTGGATAGAACATGTCTCATGAACCTTTTAAATGTTATCGTTAATGTTACAATGGTTTTGTAGGTTGATTGAAATTGAATTTTATGTTGATCTTCTTTAAGAGGCATTTAACTCTTTAGTTCTTACTTAGAGGATATTGGTAAGTTTCTAAAATTAAACTAAATAAGCTTAAACTTTTGGTCAAGTTTTTCAGCCAAAAATCCTAGCTACTAAGGGAAAAGAGAAATCATATTTTTTGGCATACAACAGAAGGCGAGACACTAAATGAATATTTCCCTAATACATTTTTCCTATTCATACACGTCTAAATTCACCTTGCATGGTTTCTTTTCAATTTCCTTTAATGCACGAATGACTAAAAAGAAACTAAATGCACAAATCAGTATTAAATGTTTTCCTTTGAAAATGAGGAATGACTTCTAGTTTCCTCATGGGGAAAATGAAAAATGAAAACAAAAATTTTCTGACAGGAAATGAAGAAAAAAACAACCATTTCATTTTTGAAATAAGAGAAAAGGAAATTAGTCTATTGCAAAATTTACAACTTTGAATTTAATTTGCCAATGATAAAGAAAACAGCTAATGAAACATTGAACAAAAAACTTGTTGATGACATCCATAATTTTGACATATTCAAAGATGGCTAAAATGGATATTAGCCTTCAAAACTAAATTGAAGCAAATCTTTGAGTTCTTATGAAGTCTATTGTATCAATATCATGTGGACCCATCATTGTTGATGTCTTCACTAAAATCTCAAAAAGAAGCCACTGTTGTCTCAAGAAAAGAATATTTGAGACTCATTCTCCATTGTTTTCCCTCACAGAAATCATCATTTATCCCTCTATTCTATAAATCCTTTAAACCATAAAAAATCCTTTTGGTTTAAAACCCATCTTTACCCTTAAAACCCTCAAAACCCTTAGACACCTTCATTTCGGCCTAATTCACATCCTTTGAACATTCGAACAAAGCACCTTTCGACTTAGCCACAGCCCCTTTCATCATATGACAGATCTTGTGACCGAAACTAAGCCCATCCAACTTATCGACACTTCGCACGTGCACTTCTAAATTCCTTGATCCCAGTATTTTATACTTGCAAATGCTGCACTCTGCTTGATAAATCTTCATTTGTTGATCCTGTAACCCGATCCAACGACGGCGGGGTCCCTCCTGACCTGCTCCCCACTCCATCTACCATCTTCCCAGAAATAGTCTGAAGCAGTCCTCCACCAGTCAACTGACCATTCCAACTTACATTTCACCCCATGTTATAAATATTTAAGCTACATAATGGTTGCTGACATCATTTGTTGGTCTCACACTTCACTCCTCCTGTTCTTAATCGTTGCATACATTCTACATCCCCTTCACGAAATTTTACACCATACACTCCAATCTCACCATAGATGGAGCTCTAGGATACGATGGTAGGTGATGTCTTGACTCTTTCCCAAGTTTTAACAAGAAAAATCAATGAAAGCAGTGGTGGCACTGGCTTCAGTTGTCATCAAATTATTATATTGCGTCCAAATGACTAAACCATTATCGCTTGGGTCTTGTTAAAAATAATTGGTTTAGCAAAACCTATACATTTTTACTTCAATTTCAAAATTCAAACCCTATTCCGCTTGTATTTTATGGAACTTTCTTCTCTTCACTAATCCTTCCTCTCCCTTACGCTCCATAAACCACTCCACAAGACATACGATAACATTCATCACAAACGCTGAATTCTTAATATTTGATATTTGTTGCAGGTTTGGCTAGTGATTTTATAACATAAGCCCATTCCGGTCACTAATAGTCGTAGAAAAGTTGACAGTCTGAGCCCCTGTCAATGCGAAGGGACTAGAAATATTAATTAGCTGAATCGATGCGTCAGCGTATTGATGCCTTTCCAAAGCCTTGATAAATAAAGCCACCTGTCTCGCCAAAACGGAAGAAACGAGGGATAACGAAGTGTCAGAAGGAATAAAGATAAAGTTAATTAAAACCTAAAAATCAAAAACAAAATCACTGAATTTAAAGACAGCAGTTCAAAGACTAGGAATGACCGAAAAGGTTCAATAAACCTTAAAGCACAGTGGTCAATATCGTTATTTCGTATATTTAGAAATAGAGACGGATACGATGAGAAGCGCTCCAAATGCAAGATCGGTGGAACAAAAATTAATCCTCGACTATAAGTACTACGGTTCTGTTACCTCAAAAGAATACATGTTAAATGTGATCGAGAGATATTTTCAAATATAAACAGAAAGTAGTTAGCTATAAAAGCCTCAAAAGTCAAAAAGTCACTAAAGTGAATGAAAAGTTAATGTAAAAATCAATTAACGAGTTAAGACATTAGATATCTTCATTAGGCATACGAAAATTAGAAGCATTTTCTGTATTAATTGAATGGTTAGACTTCTTTCACTCCTTTATCAATTTATATATGTCATGTGAGGGCACGATATTGTTGTTGGTTGGATACTTTATTGAATGTAAATAGTTGCCAGACTGTTGAAGATGTATTGAGTAATTCAGGGTATTGGGTAGAGGCAGAAGTTGGTACATATAAAGACCTATTGGAATTAAAGATTGTAATTGGTTTGAACATGTCAAATATACAAGCTGATTGCTTAGGATCTACAGATCTATGTTAATGGTGATATTTTCTTATTAAATATTTTTTCTTATGTTTTTCTATCTTTGTCACTTTCTGCGATAAAGAACAACAAATTTAGATTAGGATTTATTGTAAAAAGTACCCTAGTTCTCATTAATCTTATCTTTGTATGTTTCTTCTAATTGTGCATTTGAGGATAATTCAATAAGTATATGGGTCAAGGAATCTCGGTGATCCCATATCTTCTTGGGTAAAACTTAGACATTGTTTAAATGATCTTTCTGTTTGCACTAAGTAGAGGTCCTAATCAGAAACATTTATGGATAGCTCTCCCTTGTTAAGTCTTCAACAATGGCTGATTTCCCTTTAAGAGTATCTTTAAAATAGGGATAGGTTTAAAATTCTTTTGATCTTGAAATACTTTTTGTGTTTATCATATAATGTTTTCTAATTTGTAAAAATTAGTCCAAGATAGTTACTAGATTGTTGTCTTAGAATTTGGCTTTAGTAGGAGTTTTCCTGATGTGAATTGTATGTCCTCTAGTTCTTTCACAACGAGTTTTTTGCAAAATTTCCACAGAAGAGTATTCTTAAGCAGATAGGTTTCAAAGTCCTTACACGATCTTAGGTTTCCTTTGTTTTCTGCTATTTCTTCTGCAGAAAGTGTCTATTGAATTGTAGTTAATTTTTTGAAAAATTTCTTTAGTAAAAGTTGCCAAAAGTCTATGGTTTACCTTATCATTTGCTTTGCTTCAACAGAGTTAGCAGGCTTTCTTGTTTTAGTGAATTAATAGATTCACAAATGTGGATATTATCTTTTCTTCTTTCACCTTTTTAACATTCCATATCACAAATCAATCTTGAAGATCCTTTGATATAGATGACTTGCCCCATGGACCACTCTTAGAAACTTGTTATTAATTGAATCCTTTTTTGGTATCCATTTAATGGATTGATATTGTCTCTTTATCCTATCAAGCTGAACCATTCTTTCAACTTACTCACACCTTTTACTGTTAAATATACCTTTATTTTGATATCTTATCTATTAAAGAAACCAAAAACAGGATTTCATGACTTCTTCTTCTAATTATGTCGCAGGCCTATATAGCCATGTCATTCTAAAATGCATATAGAGGTCCCACTACGAATCCGGAAGGCTGGATCTAAGTTCTGCAGTGGTTACGATGTTGCTTGTCATTTGGTGCTGATACGCCCAAATCACAGGTTCTTATAATCCTTTGGGAAGTCCCCAAAGTTAATTATCCTAAATCATAAGACCTCATAAGACCCACAAACACTCCTTGAATTGGTATTGAGTGTGATGTGATGGACAACTCTATTCAAAATTTTGGAAATCCTCGACCTAGTCTCTCCCACAACTCCCAAAAATACTAAATGACTCCACACAGTGAAAACTCTTGAAGCTGGTTGAATAGACACATTGTGACCTGTTTCTGATTTACAAACATGATTCCAGGATCTGATGAAAATCCTTTTAATCATTAAGAATCATATCACTGAGTTCCCTTCATATAACGGTGTTTTTGGGATGATAACCTTCCTATTTTTCAAAGTTAGAAAAGTTTTATGACCCATTGTTACATCTCATCAAATTTTATATCTTACATGTGGAAGATAATCACGAATGGCATGAAGAACTATTGTAATGTTGTGTTAACATTATAAGGAAAAGGAAAGGGATTAGTATGAATGGTTAGAACCTAAGAGCTTGTTTTCTTTAAAAGACATGCACAAATGTTTATAAGAAAAATATAAGAAAAATCTCCATCCTTATCATGGAAGTTTGAAATTTGTTTTGATCAATCTTAGAATATCATTCAATACCTTATAGACAATGATGAGGATTTGGTAAACATGCATCTTTGAAAAAATTATTAATGCTCAAGACTTTATACTCAACATATTCATATAAAGACCTAGATGAATCATTTGAGGAAGAGATTAATCAAGAAAATAAATAAATTCCTCCAAAGATAACAAGCACAATAATGATTAAATATCCCCTTTTAATAAAACAAAGAAGATATCACCCTCAAATTAATTCTTCACAAGAGAAAGAAGAGGTTATTATGTACACTCCAGAAAAAAAACATCTTCCCCTTTGACGAAGAAGAAATTGATCAGTATAAACAAACAAATACGACCTTTGAAGCTTTTATAAAACAAACATACGTGCTAATGGTGTTATAAAAAATTAGAAAGTTCCCTTATGAATCACGGAAATAAAAAGACACTAATACGGTATGTTTGATTGTTGAAGTGTCGCATTAGTTTTCCTAATTTACAGTCTGTCCGAGTGATGATGTTCTACGATAAGTTGATCTTGGAGATACATCATTAGTAGATTTGTGGGAGGAAGATACGGTTCCACCAACTGCGGAAAACAGCCAGAGCTCGCGGGCTATTTGATGCGACAGAAGAATGTTTTAAAATGCGAAAGAAGGGTAGAAGAATCTCTGAATATTTATACCCTTCATTACATCATTAATGTGATTTTCTGTGATTACAGGAATCGACCTTTTGGCTCAAGGATGAGGAGAGAAAACAATAGAAGACTTTATTCGTTAAATTAAAGAACACCCACTCCTGAAAGGGTTGAGGTAATCAAAGAGACCCCTACTCAAAAAATATAATACATCTTCATAAAACAGTCCCGGTCAAATACCTGAGACTCCAGAGGACAGCATAAATATGATGGATCCCCAGTTGAGGATACAGCGGGGAGTTGAGGTGTTACTGTTCTCAAAGAATATTTTCTTGATCCGGTGGAAAGAAAAAATAACCACAGTTTTGAAACTTACTGTCAATTACTCCAACAGGTATTATTTTAAGACACTTTATCTGTTTTTTGAAGACATTTTGAAGAATGGATGAATATTTTAGGGCAGGTACTAAAATGAAACAAAAAATTTAGCATTTTATTTTAAAGAACAAGTGAGATGGGAGTATTTTTTATCATCAAGGCATGCTCAAAGAGATGAGCAAAGACAGGTCATGGAACCATACGATTGACTGATGTGACAGAAAAAAGAGAATTTGTCGATAAACATATAAATATTTGATTAGATTAGGGTAGGTAGGAATGTCAATAAATCATTTTAATGAGCATTTGATTAATTATTTTTCTTTTGAAAGAAAAATTAAAAACCTATAGCTTTATTACTAAAGAAAAGAAAAAGTGATTAGAAAAATAAGAAAATTGTTATACCAAAAAATAAAGAGAGTTTTAAAGTGTACAGCTTAAATTCCACTACCAAAATAATACCTGTTTATTCATATATTTAATCATGACTAGATATAACAATTTCATTGATGAGGTTAGTGAATCAGATTAGCCAGACAATTCAAATGCTACGTATCCAGTATACTAGATTAGGATGGAAAAATATGGACAAAAGACAAGCAATCACAGACACCAGCAAGTTTGATGAAGAATGGCTCGGTGAGATCAAAACACGAGGCAAAATCTAAAAGACTAGTTCTAACATGTAACGAACCGGGTGAAAAAGAACAAAGCGAAGCTCTAAAGGATCAAAACAGAAATGAAAAGAAAGAAGGATGTTATAATTTTCAGATCTTAAGCCTTTACAATTTTGTTTCAATTTCTGTTTTAAGTGGGTCTATGTACGCTTGTTTTTGTATGCATTTTTATACATAAATCAGATAGTTTAATCTGGTTTGCAGCAATATTTTAAAATTTCTGTTTTGAAATATAGAGAATAAGATCGATTGACAGTTAATCTTATTGAGATAGTAGCTAGGAAAGCTAATGAGTTCAACTATTTAAAGTTGTGAACTCATGTAAGTTATAAAAGGTATATTTAGATTAAGTTTTTCTTGGTATAAAAGAATAAATATTGATGTTAAAGTTTTCAGAATCAAAGTGCACCTATTTGAAGAAAAATATTGATAGAGTTTATGTGGGTAGTTTTCACGGGAAGGTGATTTTTTATGATGTAATGTTGATCATCTTTTCAAGCGATCAAACAAGAAAGGTTGTCAAAATGACAGATCATTCGAGAGATAAATCTCTAAAATTTCTTGACACCTCCAAGGAGCTACCATCCCAAGTGGGCTTGTATGTCTAATTTAATAGTACAAAGATGGTAAAACAAGTCTTCAGCCTTCAAGAAACAAATTTGAGCTCAAGTCTTTGAGTTCTTGAAATTATTGTGTTCAATATCCTTCATAAGACCCATCATTGATGTCTTCATAAAATCCTCAAAGAAGCCCTCTTGTCTCCAAAGAAAAATTTGTTTTAGAATCATTCTCCATTATTTTACCTCTTCGGACATCATCATTTATCCCTCGGTTCCTGTAAAATCCCCTTTAAACAATAAAAAATCCCTTTGAATGGTTTAAAACCCTTCTTTTGCACCCCATCGCCCCTCAAAACTGACTTACCATTTGGCTAGTTCCTCCTTTACACCATTCGTATCGCAGCGCCTTTAAAGCTTAGCCCCTTTGTCCATATGTTGGATCTGCCATGTGCGTCCTTCATTATCGACTTATCGGCACTTCATGCATGCACTTCCCAATTCCTTATTCTGACCCTTTTCTGGGTATGCACTCTAACCCAAGATTAAATCTTGGCCATTGATCCTCAAATGAACCAATGGCAGTAGGGTCCTCCATAACCTCCCCCTCCATACCATCTTCCAGGATGATTCATGGACTTGATCCTCCTGAGTCTGATGGCTCATTCAAACTTACCCATTCACCACCATATAAATATTCCGCTACACAACCAGTTGTTGACATCATTTAATCCTTTCCTTTCCTCCCTCGCCAATCATTTTAAACCACTTGTTCCCCACTGTCCGTTCACGATAGTTTAACTCCATTCTCTATAGATCCCAGTATCGGATACGACGGCCAGGTGATAATCTTCATGTCATTTCTCCAAGAAGGTACATTCATAATCAACGAAAATAGAATGTTAGTTTCAGACAATTGTCATCCAATCGAACATATCTGATCCAAAATGACTAAAACCATTCAGCAGATCTGCATGAAAACCCTTACGGTTCACAAAACTACCTTTTTCTTTTTTGGCCTTTGGTCAAGGTCAAACCCTATTCAGCACTCCGCCTACTCGGAACCTCTTCCCTTTTCTTCCTCACCATCTATCCTCAACTTCCTCCTTGAACCTCCTAATCCCATTTTTATCCAAAAATACGAAGTTTAATAATATTTGATATTTTTATTTGGGAAAAATGCGGGGAGGGGGGGTGGTCGATGTTAGTACGGACAATAAAACTTTGATATTTCTTAAAAACCATAGCAACTGCAGGCAAACCCGCATTATGCGCGGATATCCTTTCCTGGAGAACTCATATATCCCGGTGGTCTGATATGCATTGGTTGTGACTTAGTTGACACAGTATATATTTGAAAACACTAAGCAAGTGCGGGAAGAATAGAATAATCATCACACCAAACAACACATGAACAGGATTTTGGTTGGGCTTAGTTGAGAAGAGAAAACCACGTGCCGTCGTCTCGAGGCTTTAATTTTTATTATTGGCTTCTTTTAACTTGTGTCTTGGTATGAGACTCTTACGATGAGCACCCACGAAGAAGGCACAACCTTCTCTCGTTTGACCTCACGGAAGAAATGTAACCACAACTCTCGTTTGTTTACCTAGAAAGACTACCCACAGTATTAGCATGCCATTTCTTTGTTGAGAAAGATTCTACGTTGGTGAAGGGTTTTAACCCATAGATCCTTTACTGAGACCACGTTGTCAATTTTCATGGGATCAAGCAACTCCAACACAACCGCATCGATAAAAAACCTTTTCCCAATGCATCACGCCAAACGGTGAAACCATGCAGCAACAGGAAACTCTCCATCACATGAACAACCCGAGACTTTAGAGCTAGAATGCTGACTTGTTCAACCTTCGAAACACATACCATAATATAGAATATCTATCTGGCGCTTTTATTTAATCAGCTTTTCGGCGATATGCAACATAGGTGAACCTGTACATGCGGCCATTTACGAGAATAACACTAACATATCCATACAGCGACTTTGTTGAACAGAATCCCGTGTACGCGATTTTCACGCAGCTGAACATAAATGGTTGTAAAGATAAACTTTGCCTGACGGATGGATATGAACTTGCGATTTCTTCAAGTTCTTGATAAGTTGCAGGGTCTTCGTCACTTCTTTTGATCCGGCAAAGATTCTGTTCCTGAATCTGAAGATCTTTAACCTTTATGTTCATAGATGCATCCTAACAGATTAGGATCTGTGTCGAGCAGTTCATCATCTTGAATATAATTCATAGTGATATTCATTAAACCCGGATAACATTTTGTTTTAATGATTTTCTTCCCTTATATAGATTTGACCTTCATCAATACCATGACTGGCTTGTCTTGAGTATTGTTCTGCAGGCAGGATCAAATAGACAATCGACTCTCGATACAATGGTCAATACCATGGTAGTAACCACAGTTTTACATATTTGAAGGCGCCAATTGAGCATGTTGAGCTTGTTTGTTATTTCCTGTGCATAAGCAGCTTACTGAACAAACTGGTATTATGTGACGCTACGCGCTGCGCGTCTTTATTGTGCAGCCCATTACGGTGTTGCTTTACACCTTCCTCTTGATTGTAGATACATGAGATGTATATCATTCTGACTCCTCCAAAGAAAAAACTTGTTAAGTAGGTTTGTCATCATCTTCTGTCAGTGGTTGCCTCACGAATGCTGGATTATCACAGTGTTGAAAGAGCATATACCTGTTGAAACTAGCAGGATGCTCCTTGGAGACGTTTGAGAACCCCAGCCCAGGATTATCATCTATGTCAGTGGATTTGCCATAAAGAAGACAACTTACTGGCATCATATTGTAACAAAAATCTCCCCCTTTTGGACTTGTTCCACCGATGCGATTTTGAGCACGGAAACAGAATGAATGAAATGATTATAATCATTATACCCGTTATATCCCCTTATTCAAACCATACTCTCCCCCTTTGACATCAAGGGCAAAGGCGAGTCAAACAACACAAGGTTTTTCTTCTCAGTTCAAGGCGAATCTTCAAACCTATTATTCAATAGTATACGACACACAAGCCTATGTCACCAAGGACTCATACTTACATCAAAAGATCAACCAAGTGGTTTACATATATGTAATGCAATGCCAACACGTGGGTTTACACATTTGACTCAACTACCCAACCAAGTGGGTTTACAAATGTTCAAGCCATTTACATGGCTGAATATTACAAATTACATTATAGGTCATGGCGCACTACTTAAAATTACACATATGACTTTTTATAACCAATACCAAAAAAGGACCTCCAAGAGGATTCTATGGCCCCAGAATCATCATCTTTCACATCCATTACACAGCCAAGGGCTAATGCTCCCACAGCCTGTACAACCATTGCATCCTTTCCCGAGTGACCAAAACTCCCCCTTAGCTTGTGCATCACCAGACACTTTCAACGACCAAATCATCAAGGCATATTCACCCAATATCAGAAAAAAAACAAAATATAGTGAGCATCATGGAATACCAAACATCTTTAGTTTGTCCTGAGAAATGTTGACCCCAAAAATTTGTAAACCAACCATACGTGGTTTTTGTGTATGAACTGCAACTATCTGTGGCTGTATTTAGGGAAACCCATGTATCCAATTTAATCTTCTAAATTTAGCGGTTGTTCTTGGTGGAAAAGACTGTATTATCTTAGATATTCAAATGCTTCCTAGTGAGAGGTTTTGGTAAAAGATATCAACAACTTGTTCTTTGGAGGGAGCATGCTCACTTCACCTTTTGTTCAAGCACTTGTTCATGTAAGAAGTGATACTTGATGGGAATATTGCTTGGTCTTCGAATACATAACCTGATTCTTTGGAATGCGATGGCACTTGTGTTTATCACACCGTGGAGATAGGAGATGTGACATGATTTGAAAATCTTATAAGGTTTGCATCATCCAAAGGAGTTGAGTCTGTGAATCTTGACTATATTCTGCTCCCTGTTGTAGAATGAGCAATAAATTTTGCTTCTTCTTTGAACCAAGATACTAACGAGGTCCCATTTAGAATGCACCACCACTAGTGCTTTTAGATCATCCAACGTTCATTGGCATCACCATTGGTGTAAGCATGAAGAGTAAGATCAACATTCTTTGGATACCATAGTCCAAAGTCTTGAGTTCCTTATGAGATATTTGCGAATGTTCTTTTGATATCTGAAGGTGAGACTCTTTTGGATTGAACGGAATAGTCCATCTGGCCCTTTGCAATGTCGGTCTAATTAAAGATTAGTGAGCTTCCTATCGTGCAGTCTGCTATTGGTTGATTCGCTGCCCAGGAGAATCATCATGAAGCCAAGATACAATCTGGACTCCCATTGAATTATTATACAGTTTGCATTCTTCCATATATACTTCTTCTTTCATTTGTAGAATATTTTTCTTGTGATAAGAATATACCATACGTAGTTTCATGCACTTGCAAGCCAAGAAATAATGTTGGTTCTCCAAGTAAGGACATTTAAATTCTTGTTTTGTAGCTGGAAAAATTGCCGACTCATGATTCTTGTTACTCCCAAAAATGATATCATCAACATATACAACCACAATCAATAGTTTTATCATTTCAGCATTATTATAAGTTTGTATCAGACCCCTTTGAAAATCCTTGTTGATGAGAATGTTATCGAGGAGACGATAATACCATGCCCTTGGAGCTTATTTTGAGACCATATAGAGCCTTTTAAGTTTAAACAAAGATTTTTCATGTTTCCCAAAATGAATCCTTGGTATTCTATATACACTTCTTCTAGATCACCATTGAAAGCAGTTATCCATTTGATAAAAATTTATTTGGTAAGAAAACTTGAAAAAGAAAACATTCACTGTAAGCTGGGAGTCTAGCTACGGGAGCAAGGATTTCTTCAGAAGTCTACTTCTTGTTGAGTATACCCCTTACGAACGGTCTAGCTTTTCTGTTTTTTCTTATAACATCCCCATTCCTCATTAACTTGTTCTTGAATATCCATTTAGTTCAGCCAGCATTTTTATCATGTGGTCTTGGTACTGATCATGTTGTTTGATTCTTTCAATTTGATCAGCTCTTCATTTATAGCTTGAATCAAACATTCATCTTTAACAACAGATTGACATTGTGTGGTTCAATTGTAGATGGGGTGGGATAGCTGAGATCCCACAAGTGCCTGCTTAATTTCTGTGGTTACTTGTCTCCCATTTGGGTCAGGGATGATTCTTTTGAACATATCTGGATGGGCCTTTTCAGATAATCATCTTAGGAGTTCTTCATTGGATCCTTTGTCTATATCATTTCTATTTGAAGCAGAGAGACAAAAATCACCATCTTCTTCGTTGTTGTTTTTCTTCTTTGGGGCTATGAGAATATAGTAACAACATCAATACATTCTGTTAATCTTGAAGCCTTTTACGCTATGTGTTTGTATACTCTGCTTGTAGATGAGTAACCAAGTATCCCTTCATCTGATCTGGGTTCAAACATAAACTTTTCATCATTAGTACAGATGACATTTGCCAAAAACTCTAAAATGCTTCTGGAAGGGAAAGTGCCATACCCGAGTTCATGGAGTTGTCCTATTTTTAGAACATGCATGTTGAGAGAATGTTTTAATATTTGTATGTCTTCACTTCTCCCAGAACATGTCAGGGGTTCCACAGATCATCAAGCATAGCCATTTGTTGAATTGTTCTATTCTTCTCGCCATTTTGTTGTGAGTCAAACCTAAACTATCTTTTTATGCCATGTTTCACAAAAAGTTAGGAGAATTCATTTGATGTATATTCTCACTATAAGTCCGTCTAAGACACTTAATTTTTAAATTAATTCATTTCCACCAATGCTTTGAATATCTAAAAATTTTCAAATGCTTCATCTTTTGTATTTAATCCTTTGATCCCTTACAGTATCTGAAAATCATCTAATAAATAAGATATGGTATTCTTCCCCATTGATTACTGCCTCATAGGTCCACATATGTTAGTATGAATAGTGAGTTCAAAGACTTACTTGATGATCCTTCTTTGGCATTAAATTAAACTATGATACTTAGAATTGTAGACCCCACTTTGATACTCTCTTTTGGTAGAAGTGTCAACCAAGAAGATACAGGCAATGGAAATCAGCAGTTGTAGGATTTGAAAATGGATGTGACCTTCTTCTGCAACCAATTTTCTAAACTTTCTCCAAGTAACATTGATCTTTAGGTTCTTCAATATCAAAGGTTGGCAGTTCTTTCGCTGTAATATTTGCATGTCAAGATCACGAACCATTTCTGTTGGACTAAGTGCTTGGGTTCCTTGATCGCATTGACTTACATATGATTTATGCAACAATCATCCATATGACGTCATTATCGCTTCTTTCTTTTAAACAATAGACCCTTTTCCTTTAATTAAATGGATTATCATTTCGAATGTAACTTTTTTCTTTTTCTGAGCATTATATGCAAGAAGTTTGCTTTTGTCCTGGCATCATGTGTCACGAGCATACCTATCAATGTACCATTGATTTTATTTACATATATAATCACAATCTATCCTGATTTTCAACGCAACAATTATTATTTCATATTTTGGAACTTGAGGAAAAATATGCTATTTCGTTGGACTTTGTATCACCGCATTCAGTTCTTCATGGCCAAAGTTGTTACGTCATCATTCAACTTCATTTTGAAGAAGGAGAAAAAGTTGTTATGGGAGTCATTTCTTCTTTGGTTAGGTATCAATATGCCTTTCTTGCTTCTCTTGTATGATGGTTTATATGAAACACATTGAACAACTTTGGGCAAAATTGTGTTTATGAGAAACATTGTCCATTGAGTAGTGCGATCATGAAATCTTCTATTTGAATTTACTGTTGGTTGTTGCTTCTTTGAAGACAATGTCATTCTGGCTTGGTGTGATCATCTATTACTTCTGTAAAGATTCTTTATTCCCTTCTTTTGGTGGTACAGATAGATAGCTTGATTTGTAGCTTCTTTTGAATAATTTAGTGAGCACAGGAAAGATTCTGGTATATCCAAGACTTGTCTTTATAAAGAGGAGAACATTGAACCTTGATGATCTCGCTCTAAGGTTTGGATCTTTTAGCAAATATACAGATTGAGTCTTTACTTTCTCGAGTTCTTTTCTTAGACTTCTGTACATTCTAATTTCTCATTTGTTTTTTCTTTGCTTCTTCGATACCTTTAGGTTTCTGATTGTTTTGCTTTCTTCTGGCATATTTTGAGTTGATTGTTTGAGTCAGAAAATCATTGTCATCTAGAGCATCCATAAGCATGTCTGTGTCTAAATTGTTTTCGTCATATATAAAAATTCTAGTCTTGTTTCACATTCTTCTCCTATCTGGATATTATCTTTGTCTTCATTTTGTATACTGTTAAAATTTTCTTAGTGTAAATGGGATTTTCTTCCTTCTTGCTACTTCTTTCCCTTTGAAAAATGTTTCTTTAGGGACAATTTGCAGCATAATGATAACTATTTTAATCAAAAACATTTGAAAACTTACCTTTGAATCTTTGGTTCCCTGGTTGGAGTCTTCTCACAATTTGCCTCATCTTCTTGAGATATAATACAGTCATACGGTTTTGAACTTCTTTCCCTTTTGTAGAAAGCTTTAAAAATACTTCTGACTTCAAATAATCCTCCTCTCCTCATTTCATGTAGGTCAATATGCCATGAGTTCTATGATAGAGTTTGAAAGATCATTTTCTTCAAGAAGCAGAGACTTTTGATTTAAATTTTCCATTAGCGATCTTAAGATTTTCTCAGCAAGTAGATTAGTGATTGAGCTCTCCAGTTTCTCATACGATTTGCTGTCAGATGTAAAAAGCTGTTGATATTCATGCCTATGCATCTTTAAATTTCGTGACTAAATTCGAGAGTTTGAAGTTTTGCACTTTTTGTCTGTATATTGAATGAATTTGTCCTGTCTCCTTTGCGTAAATTTTTCTTTGACAAATTAAGTTCGGTTAGACATTGAGCATTGAGCGCACTGTTGCCATTATTCTTTTCGGTCGGATGTTGGTATTGCGGTAGGGATATTGATATCCTTGGCTAATAATGGCCCATACATCTGCTCCCATATTTGAAGATAGGATCTGTCCTTATTTCCGGAGAAGATTAAATTGCTTCAGTATGGTGGGCTTGATAGATGTTGTTTCATCTTGATTGCTCATCTTGTTGATCTTCCTTCAGCGGTTAAGCTTTTCCAAAAGGACACCTTTCTAGTGCAATTGTTGGAAAAAATAATGAGAGAGGTGGAGATGAGTATTTAGTACGGACAATAAAACTTTGATATTTCTTTCTTAAAAACACGCAACTTTCTGACAGACACGGCATACGGGTATCATCTTCTGAACTCGCGTATATCCGGTCAGTGCTGTAGTTCTTCGACTTAGATTGACATTAGATATTTAGAAAACATTAAAAGAGTGGGAAGAAACGAAATAATAATCATATAAGAAACACATTTGATTTTTAGGTGATAAATTCGAGGAGAAAACCCTGCTTCTTGGTGTCCGATTTCAATTTTTATTGGTAAAGGCTTCTTACAGCAGCAACACGAGGTCTTGAGAATCATGCCCGGTGCAGACTTGTGCCGAAGGCTGTTCTGTCTTGTTGCATTGCCTCTCTGGAAGAGTACCTTCGACTATAGCTCGTTTTGACCTTGCAGAAGGGAGCACCTACCCTAATATTAACACCAGCCTCCTCGGCGAGAAAGATTCTCGTTTCGGGGCGGTTCCTTCCTTAGATCACTGAGACCACGTTCATCAATTTTCAAGCTGGATCACTTAGCTCCCAGCAACCCTTTGCTTATCGATAAGCAACCTTTGCCCAGTCGCCAAGCAGAACTCGTGCAAACCACACAGCAACGAGAATATCGGGGGAACAGCACGAGACTTCGAATAAATATAGAAGCTTACATTCAACCTTGAGCAACCATAAGATCGAAGTATCATACAGTTTTGTTTAGCTAAGACGTAGTATGTCATTTTTATAAGTGAACGGCGTACCTACATATGTGCATTTACCGGAAGATAACCTAGCCATCCATTTAACTTTTTTAAACGGTCAAGTGTATACCGCTTTTCTGTTGAACCTAAATAGATCTGTAAAATAAACTTTTCATGATTCGGATCATAGACTTGATTTCTTCAAGTTCTTGACTGAGATATCGCCGGTCTTCATCTTCTTTTCGAATCATCAAGAAGTTCACCATTTGGTCAATCTTTCTTCTGTGTTCATGGTCATGTAGGTTCGGTCTATCTTAATCAAAAATGATTCAACAACGAATGTGACCGAAATGAAGTATTCATTAAAGCTAAATGCCTGCACCATCACAACGATAATTTTCTTCTCCTTCTGTAAATTTGACCTTCATGTTCATGAGTCCAAGCCATCCGCTTTCGTCCCCATTGATGAACAGAATCAAACCTTGAACAATCGCGCTCCAATAGCGGATCCAATACCGCCAATGACCATACCTAGTTTTACATATTTGTTTTAATTGAACATCTGGCTTGGTGGTCATTTTCGCATCATCACGACTTTACGAACCATTCAACGATAACTCACTTGTTGTGCGCCTGTCCTTGTTAAACGCACATTGCGGAAATTGTTTCTTTTATGCCTTCTGTCACGGTTATAGATACATTAGTGTATATCATTGCAGCTCATCGAAACAACTTCATTAGTGGGTTTCATCATCATTACTGGTGGTTCTGTGAGACATACTCAACATCCTCCTTAACGTAATTTTTGCATTTAATATGGCGGTTTTATAGCATAGAAACATCGCAAATCACTAAAGGTAGCCAGAGGGCGAGATGATCCTCATTCGTCAATATGAAAAGGACTCTGAGATTGAACGATAAGATGATGATGTGACTATGTACCTTTATGACCTTCCAATACCCAAAGGCACTATGCACAAACGGCGGAAAAGCTTATGAAAGATCCATAAAAAATGTGAAGGAATAAGCGATTAATTAAAGCCTAAATCTAAAGCAATACAATTAAAGATAAGCATAGTTAAAGAACAGAAGATGATCCAAAAGGTTCAATGATGTGGCTTGCAATTAAAGTTAATATTGTTTAAAGTATTGAGCGGAAGAAATCGATAAAAGGCCTCCAATGCCCGGATAAGGTGAAATTAATCTTTCAGAAAAATAGAAATGAATCTGATTCTATACACCTCAAGAATACATGTTAAATACGGTGGAAGATATTTTAAAAAGCAGCTAGAAAATAGTTAACAACTGCAAGAATATCAAGGTAAATAAAAATGGCTTTAGTAGATAAAGATTAATATAAAAGTAATTAACAGAGTTGAACATTCGTCATGTTGTCCATTATTCGAGTGAAAAGCATTTACTGTATGGTATTGAATAATTAAAGCTTATTACTCCACCTCCTTGAACTGTATATATCATACGCAAGAACTAATATTGTTCTGTTGGTTGAATACTTGACAGATATAAGCAGATGCAGCTGTTTGATTATTAGAAAAATATTAGTGAAGAAAGGTTGGAGCTAAAGCTCTATTGGTTTAAAGATTATTGACTAGTTTGAACATAATTAAGATGGATTGTAGGATCTTGAGTCCTAAATGATGTTTTCTTACTAAGAATTGTTGTTTTCTTATGTTTTTCACTCTGTCACTTTCTACGATAAAGAACAAAAATTTGGGTCAGTTCTTGTAAAAGGTAGCCATTCTGTAATAAACTTGCCTCTTATGTTTTATTATGATGTGCATTTAGGGACTAAACTGATATAACCAGGTCGGAATGTTCATTAGGCCATGTCTTGATAGAATGGGTAGGACATTGTTCTTGAATGATCTTTTCACCATGCTAAGTAGAGTCCTAATCAGGAAGTTATAGTTATTGTCCCTTGTTTGGTCTTAAACAACTTTTATAGTCTTCCCTTAAAGTATGCCCATTAGATAAACTTCAAGTCTTACCTTGATCTTAGGCTAAATTTTTATATTTTATCTTAAATGTATTTCTACTTTATGAAGGTAAAATCCAGAGATGATTACTGATTTTTATGCTTAGAAATTGGCTTTAGTAGGATTTTGCCTGAAGTCTATGTCTGCCCTCTATTGCTTTCTCCAACGGCTATTTTAATTTCCCCTTGAAGAAATGCCAAAGCAAAGATAGGTTTCAAAATTCCTTCTAATCTTAGGCACCCCTTTGCTATTATATGTTTTCTTTTAGAAGGTAATATTTTATATTGTTTGGATTGTTGTCTGAAAAGTATTACTTTAGTAAAAGTTTTCCCAAAAAGTTCTGCTGGTTTCACTGTCCTTTGTTTGATAAGCATTACTTTGAAAAGCTTTTCTTGTTTAGTAAATTATTAATAGATTCTTAAATAGTTATTAGCTTTTGCTTCCTTTCCCTATAACATTACCGCGTTCCATATCACAATCAATATAAAGAAATCCTTTGGTATAGATGACTTTCCCCATGGCCACTCTTCGAAATTTTTGTAATTAAATGCTTTTGTGTTTTCTACCTTCAATGGATTGATATTATCTTTATCCTGTCAATTTTGAACCATTGTTCAACGCTGCACTTTACCCTTCAAAAATTCACTTTATTTTGATGATATCATAAACCAAAACCCGTTCCTTGAGCATATAACCTAATATCATATCGCATTCTAAGCGTATCATTCTAAAATACATATGGAAGAGATCCCTTTTTTGAATCGATGAATAAAGTTTAAAAATTAGTTCGATGTTGTAGCTAATTTGTTCAATACGCCAAATCAAGGACCACAACTGACTTTTTCAAAGGAGGAAGAACAGTGTGTTTCAGTCTACAAATTAATCAAACATGTGGTAATACAATGAACAATTTATGACGAAACTAAATGAAAAGACGAATTTTTTATGAATTTAGCGCTTGAGGAAATACGCCACAGCAGGCAAGACGATGTGTTATAGAAAGACCTAAAAAGGAAGCAGTGCATGAAGAACTATGCCTTTGACCAGTACATTAGGCGGTAAGTTGGAAAAAATGACTTAGAAAAACACACTTCTGGAAAAATGTTCATTCAAATGAATGATAAGATAAAGTAAATATATGATGATGTTAAAACGAACATAAACCCTGAATGATTGGTTGTATCCCTGATGATCCTGGAGCATGTCTGGAATTGCCGTCTCGGTTTAACTAGTTACTGACATGGTGTTACTTCACTCAATAATGAAAGAGATATAACTATTCTTCTCTAAGACAAATAGATAAGCAGAGAAGAAGGAAAGTATGCTTATCATGAAAACTTTCTTTGTCTTCTTTAAGATGGTGTTTGTCATGGCTCTCAGTAACGATAAATGACTTAGATCAATACACCATGGTGAAGATAGAGAGCAAAAACAACACCAAATGTGATATCTTAACCATCAACCCTGGTGGGCAAATTGAGCTTATTAAGAATGCATACACATAGAATAAATTCACAAGATATAAGCATAAATATGAGAAAATGAATGATCTTCATTTAAGAAAGTGGAAGATATTAAAAATTAACCCAGTCATTCATCATCAACATAACCAACTTTGTAAATCATCATCGCACAAGCATATCTTAGCAGCATGGCTATGCTCTGTTAATGCAAAGGTCAACAACACAACATTACCACAATTTCTCCTCCCTAGAACTTGGATAAGTGCTCAGATTTGTAAAATTGAAGGTATTTTCTCATTAGTGATTAGACTGTTTAATAATAGGTGAGACATGTTTGAGTTCAATGGGTGGCTATGAGCTATTATGAGAAACCTTGGACATGTTGAAATTCTGGAACAATGATTTATTTCACAGAACCAATGCCATTAAGTGTAAATTGTACAGCATAGCACAACAGAATAAATTCTTTTGTTTATGAAGAATGTGGGAGTTAGTGGGTCAATGAGTTCATATAATCTAACTAAACAATGGAAATCTCACATTAAAAGCCACCAATGGAATGACCTCTTCGAGGAATAACAACACAACGGTTAGGGGATGATGGACCTTATTTGTGGTCTTGAGGGGATGAAGTGCCAGATTACTATAACAATCATCATATTGGTGATATTATTATTTACCTATAATATGAATCAGCGGCCTTGGGCACTTGAAAAACCAATTTTATAGATTTAGAGATGCAGCTTCACTTGTTACAGACCCAAATATGATTATATATGGGTAATTTGCCAGATATCATCAGTATGGAGGCTAAGATGTATCTTGTTAGTTGAATAAATTATTTTAGACTATCCTAGGAGAAAAAAGGAAAGTTAGGCATTCAATAAGCAAAAATCAATTTTTGAGAAGGTTTGTTCAGATATTTTGTACCTTCAGAATAATCACATCAATATTTCGGAAAATGTGGTAAAGTAAATGTTAAGAAGGGTAGATCAAATCATTTAATCAGTTAAATTAGGTTTATCTTATATATAATAATAATCATGCTCTTGATTTTATCATTTTTATTTTCCTCGAACATACTCTTCTTGTTGTTCATATACGAAAAAATAAACAGGGCTTGTTGTTGCATTATTGGTGAGGACATAAGAAGGCATGCTTGATAAAAACATAGTTGAAAGCATTATTGTTGCAATTAACGAGACTTCTGGTCTATATACGCACTCTCATGTCATTGCATATGTTTCTAAAGGTTCTTTTAAAGATGTTCTTATACAAAATTATCTTCAGGCGAGGTAAATGGATTGTTTGCTATATTGAATGAGTTGGAGATAAAGCCCTAAAAGATGATCGAAAGTAAAAGGCTTTGGTGAAGCTTATATGGTATATTCAAATCTCCATGCTTTGGACATTAATTTTAGTGACATTATACGAAGAGCAAGAGAGTTCAGACCATTACACAGAGAGTATGAAATTTTCTCTTTACTCGCCTTGGTATCTTTGATATAATTCATGTTTTGTAACACTTGAATCCTCCTCGACACCGAGTAGTAAAGAGCTAGATCTTTGAAGTTGAGAGATCTGAAGTACATCCTTAGCGGGTATCTTCTGTTGAAATATTAGGGTGGAGTGTTGGTCCCTTTGGTTGAAGGAGAAGTGGAAAAGCGATTTTCATAGATGGTAGCAAGTCATCTTTATTGGAAAATTATTCTTTCATAGGATCTTGAAAGTTTTGATTATGTTAATGATTTTATTTTTCTGTTTCGTATATTCTTGAAACGTCTTACTGAATGTCAAATCTCAGAAAAGATGAATTGTTTACCTTTGCTACTTAAACAGTTGGTGGCATTCATACTTCCGTGGGGACTTGACTTCATTGGTGAGATCCATTATGCATCATGACAACATAATGATCCTCGCACGCACATTAACTATAAATAGATTAGAGAAATCCCCATGAGGCAAACTCATTAACATTGTTGAGCCGATAATGGTCATTTCACCCTACCTTTACCACGAATTTTCTTTCTTCTGAATTTTTTCTATCATCTTAAATAAGGAAAGGAAAATTAATGTAAATATGACAAATGATACGTGATGGATGTTTAACAACGGAAATTGACTTGTTTCATCTTTATTTACAAGGAAAAAAAGTAGTTGAATTGGTATGTGAAGATGGTTGACAAAGAGAGACTAATGGGATCGCGATGGCTCATGAAATTTGACGAATGATGGAAAAGGCACGCATCTGGTGAAGAACTCAGCATCCCACAGTGGCAGGGATCACATGAAATACGCTTATATTGGAAGTTTTTATGGTGGGCAAAACAAGATAGAGACATAGAACTCTTCTATAATAAGACGTGCCGAGGAAAAAAATTGTCAGGACCTTGATATTTAACTTGACTTATTAAGGTTTTGGAGATTTGAATGTGATAATCTCGTTTAGTGGTGGCACAGTGGTTTGTTACATACCCAAATTTTCTCAGATAATTATTTGTGTGTCAAGAAAAGAATGTAACATGCATTGGTACTTGAGAAGCAACCTCCAATACATTACATAAATAGACATTCTTGGATGATACTACATTCACAAACCTCCTTTCTGCTGTAAGGTCATGGTATAATATTAATCCTAAAACAGGCCACAATATAGTCCTAATAAACCTATTAATAATTTAAAGACACAATAATAACAAAATGGGGGGTTACATGGTACAATAACTAACAATAAAGTTTATAACAATAATAAGGAACATATACTATAGTGATATGGGGACTAACATGCCCTCTCATGAAAAAATATTATAACATGAGCACTTCTCTGGGATGCTTTGTATAAAATTCTCATCCTCATAACAGATGTTGAGTGATGAGTTCTTCCTTGATAGAATACTGCCAGAAATTGATAGCGATTAAGTAGTTGTTGCGTTCTGTGTTGTGGGTTCGTATGATCTTCCTTTACATCGTTCTGACAGCTCTTGTTTGTTGGAAAGATTTCTCCACCTATAACCTTCTTTAAGCACATGACCTTGAACTGCTTGGATGTACTGAAAAGCAGAAGCCAATTTGTATGTACATTAATCTTTCGCCTGTACAAGGACCATAGTACTTTGTGATAATTTATTATCATATTTAGCGAAGGTAATTCTTTTAATATCATTTAGCAGCATTAAAATACGATCTCTGTAACTTCTCTAGCTATGATGATATTGTTGTTATTCGATTTTGTGCCAAATTAGGTTATCCTTCAAAAAGTTGGGAGAACTTCTTGCTGATATGGTGATCTTCTTTAGCCGGTCTTGAATTTTCATAAAGATAGATGTGATGGATGGTGGATGATATCCATAAAGAGGTACCACTAAATGGGGTCCATTTTTATGCGATGGAAGGAAGTGTTATACCACCATTGACCAGGTAAACACTCGACCCATTGTTTGTTTATGAATACAAACAACGAAGATATCATTACAAAACGTTATTCTCTAGGTTTAGTATACATCTGATTGAGGATGATAGTTAATATGAGCTAATTGAGTACCCAAACAAGAAAATAACTCAAGTCCAAAAATTTCGATGAAAGTAGGATCTACTGTCATCGCATTAACGCTTGGGCTTCCATGTAGCTTTTGAATTTTGTCCATAAATGTAGTAGCAAGCGCTTGCTTTAAATGGATGAGATCAATACCAGTGTGCATATGGTAAGTCTGTAACTACCACCATGATAATACGCTCTTTCCGCCGGACTTGGGTAGCTTGTGATAAAATCGGCCAAAATCTCCTCTTAGCGTTGACCTGGAATGGATAAAGGTTGTAGAAGTCCTGGGGTCTTAATTGTTTCCACTTTGTGCAGTGACGACAAACATTCCATACAAACTTTAAGACCATCAGATTTAAGGCCATCCCAAAAGTTCTTACATGGTAAGTTTTAAAAATCCTGGTGTCCTCTAAAGTGTGCAATTCGAGAAGAATCTTTTGTTTTAGTTGAGGTCTACAAGATATCAGCGATCTTTGTACCATAAAGAATCATTTTCCAACTAAATGTATAGGATGTACTAGGATCTTCGCAAATTTTGAATGATATCATTACCATCTTTGTCCTTCTTGTTCATCTCTTGCTTGATTGTCGTCTGATTTGGATAATAGAAATAACTGCTTGATACTTCCGCCTCTTCATTCTTTCTTGAGAGTGCACTCTTTGCCAACAACATTAAACTTTCCTTTTTTGTAGATTATTTCAAAATGTGCTTAACATCTTTGTGACCATTTTCTTTTATTATTACGTGATAGTCTTTGTTCCAAAAAGTGTTGAAACGTATCATGATCAGTTTTACACCAGTATCTTCCATTAAGTAAATTGCCATTTCTTTAAATGCATGCAATGTGCTGCATTTCGCTTCTCATAATAGGTTTAGCAATACTTAACGATTGGGCATTTCAACAATAGATCTTCATCTGCAGCATTAGCACACCAAAGATCCATTTCACGAGCATCATTCCTGATAAAGATTTTGTGGTAAATTGTAATGAACAGAGATATGGCTGCAATACCTCTTTAGACGATTCAAGGCCTTGGTTAGCCGAGTCCATGAAATGCATCTTTTCTTCAATAATATTTGACCAAGTCTTGTATTATCACAATTCTTAACAGACTTACCACGATATTACCGCATTGCTTAGAGAATCTAACATTGCTTTTATGATTTGTAGAGACTCCGTCCTTAATGACTTTTAATTTTGTTAGGATCACTTTAACCCCCCTCGTGAGGATACAAGCCATGACCAGGATGTTCCACCTCTTGTACTCAGAAACATTTGGACACTGCGCCTTAATTGTTTCTCTGCAATAGTTTTGGGCCTGCATCAGCATGTGTTCAACATGATCTTCCAGAACTGTTGTAGATTGGTATATCATCAAAAAATGCAGCACAAATTTTCAGGAGGTTTGAAATAGGTCCATCAACCCTTAAGAATGTAGGAGAAGGTGCATTGGTAGATACAAAAACATGACAAAATTCATAATGACCTCATGAGGTTAAATGTTGTTTTTGGAATATCTTGGATCTTCATTCTGAATTTGTTGAGCCATCATGAATCAACTTGTGTCAAATTGCTCATGCCAGATTCATCAGCAATTCCATGTCGATCCACGGGGACCAGGGTATGCTTTAATGGTGAGCTTGTGGAGAAACCTCTGTATCAGGACCCGTGTACATGATCCATCCTTCTTGGCCATAACACTCTACGGAATGAGAAGAACTTTTGGCGGGTGGATTAGCACACCTCAACATTTATGATCATCAGTTCAATTTAGCTCTTTTAGATAGGATATCTATAGGAGCTGATGTTTGGAGGAACAGCACGCAGATCAAATAGACCAAGCAGTCATGATCAGAACAGGTGGAATCCTTTGGAACCTAAACACCTTGGAATGATTGTCCAGCTTACATTTGGAATCTACTGGAAATAGATGATTTTGATGTGGAACTATAGTGAGCATGATTATTGCAGTGCATACCATTGTTCTTTCTTACAGAAGCTTTATCATGACATTAGAGCTTGTATCCTTCTGGCTTCTGCATATTTCCATAATTCTTCCTTTCCTTGAAAAATTCTGAAAAGTTCTTGAGAATTCAAAAATAGTCTAGAGATTGTAGCCATTGTACTCCTAGTACAAGCATCGGCTTCCTCCATAGGAATAAGCAAACATTGGACTTCAAAGTCAATGCATATTCCCCATGATTTGGCTGTGCCAGCATTTCAGGCTATTTATAGTTCACTCATTTTGTCCATCCACTTGACATTAAGTCTTTGAATGCCAGGAAACTCAATTCAATTCATGGCTACACCTTATAATGAATAAAATTATCGTTATACAGATCAATCAACACTGTATACCCATTTTCTTCTTTATATGTCAGCTTCTATCTTGAGGTTGAGAGATGGTAATTCTGCTGATCATTATGACATAAGTTGGATTCATTTCTTCCTCTTCTAGAGGTAGTTCTGGTGCCCTTATCTCCCTCTTCTTGTTCATTTCTTCTTCTTCACAATCTATGTAAAATAATTTCTTCAATACACTTATGACCTTTAATTATTATTTTACTATCACAAAAACATAGCAAAACCCTTTACATGTCTTTTTTCTTCCAGTATTTGTGGTATCAAACATATATGGATATGGAAATCAAGCGTATAACCTTCCCTTCTTTTATAAATTAGTGGTAAAGC
Source organism: Pinus albicaulis (assembly GCA_034641835.2). Lineage (NCBI taxonomy): Eukaryota > Viridiplantae > Streptophyta > Pinopsida > Pinales > Pinaceae > Pinus > Pinus albicaulis. The sequence continues at coordinate 816,711,352 of CM076576.1, read as the reverse complement.
TTCCTTGTCGCCCATAATTTTACATTCAACTTTTCTTCTTCCAACGCACGAATGCCTTCTCAATGAATCGGAGTTTCAAATATGGAAACTTCATATTGGATATTATCCTTTAAGGTGCAGAAGGATAAATCTTGTGTTCTCCTTAAGATGGGTTACCCATATATTCAGTTTTGCTGGAATCCTCAATGTGCTTTATAAATACTTTTGTTTGAAGGATTTATCAATTGGGTAAAGAAGGTGTGCTCTTTATCCTCATAATGTGCTATCATTCCTCTCGTAAAAATTGACCAAGTGATGATTTTTCTGGAATTAAAAACCATTGATACCATACAAATAATGACACATTTCTAATCTTGAAATTGTCCGTACCTTTGCGTGTTTGCAGATTATAGGAATAAATATTGCTCATCTTCAACAGTATCCATATTCTGGGATCCTTTCCATCCAAACTTCCTCAACTTATCCGTTTTTGGAATATGGTGGTTCTTCGCCAGCATTCGGTTGCTCCAGAGATCATGATGCTTGTTGTTACATTTACTCATCGGAGTTCTTTTCTTGTATTTCATAGTGGGAATCATTTCGGTTTTTAGCTTTATCATCAAAAACTGTCTTTTGAATCGTTCTTCATGTCATCCATCTTAGCTTCCATGCCGGAATTCATGCCATCATCTTAGCTTCCCAAACCATTCATCTTGGTTTCACGCCTTTCTTCAAAACTTCCATTTCATTTTTGTTGTTCTTTGCGGCAAAGAACATTGCATTGTCTTGTAATTTTGACGTATATTATTTTGCCATTCTTCATCTTCATGGGTAATAGTAGGTATCTAAAGAACATGACAGATTGATTCTTTTAGGGGCCATTTAGGACTCAATATTGATATCTATTCTATTAGGTACTTGCAATCATTCAACAATTCTTGTTGAGACTTATGCAATTCGGAAAAAAATACCTTTTACTGACACAGGAGCTAGATATTGAAATTGTACATTATCTAAATGGCAGAAAATCTTCCGATATAAAATTCATCCCTATATGGTATCTACGACTTCTTTCAAATGCCACGGTCGGCTTACTGATTTTGATCTCAGAGAACAAATTTGTCCAATCCCACAATAAACCTGATGGGACGGTTCGATGGAAGACGAACTTGTACGACTTTCACGATATCCATTTTGTCTTGTCTACGGAAATTGATAACAGAAAAACTAAGGCTGGTAACCGCGACCAGAATTTGGCTGACACTCAAATCAATCTTGAGGAGAGGTTATTATGAACTTTTCCGATCCACCACTTTGAATGAGTCGGAACCCCAGTTCAAACACTGCCTTCCACAGGATCATATCTCCAAAAATATTCGAACAGGTTCTGAAATTTTTTGGCTTGAACTCTCGAGTTCAGCTTCACTTTCTGCTGATTTTGAACTCAACCCTGCATAGCTGGTGTAACAGATACACGTTGACCTGTTTGTGAACTTTGAAAAAATACTAACTTGCAGGATGATTATCTCTCAAATATTGCCGAACCAGGATCTGAGAATTTTTCGAGAAGAGCAACTCTCAAGGATTGCAGCTTCGCACCTAAAATTCAGCTTCTGAGCTTCGTAGAAGAAAACAGTTCTTAAGCGAAAATACCCCGATGATGACTTTGTTGGACAGCGGAAACCCTGGAATCAAAGCCTAGATTATGAATATTTGTGTAACAACTCAAAAGGAAAGAAAAGGGATATAAACGCCTTGGAAGCCAGACACATAGGGGCAACCTCAATACGTACATAAATGGATATGATTCTTGGATGATCGATTCACAACCTCACTGGAGATCATGAGACCTGTGTAATCTGGTGGTGCTGATGCCAAATCCTGTCGTGCTGATAACTGGGTAAAGGACACAACTTAATAACAAAATGGAGTTACAATGGTTAATAACTGTAATAAGGGTTTACATATGATATCAGAGCTATACAGTGATATAGGGACCTAACAATAATCTTTGTGCTATACGTTCAATTATAAAGGTTATGACAATCATATGATTTAGGTAGGATATCATTGAATTAGATTAGGATTATGAATTCTCAGATGCTTCATTATCTTTCATTATAATGATTCATCATTCATGAAAAGCTATTTTGCTTGATCGATAAATTTCATAATTATTTAAGATGCTTCATCATTTCGATGCTGCTCTTGTTTAATTTAGTTTTAGCATGGCTTCTGCTATTGATTTGTATATAATGGGATTGAATCAACCTCATCATTCACACATGAGTTTATCTAGTTATTCGTGATTCAGGAAGATTTCATCTGTTGAATTTAAGCAGATTCCATTGCAGGAATTAGACCAAACATTTTGTGCAATTTGTGAGTTATTGTCAATTTAGATTGGGGCATTTACATTTCAGTCCATCGGTGTGTTTTCAATCGTAGGTTTTTTCTCTTTTTTTAAACATGATGGGAGTAGGTAAAATAGCGTTTTTATGATTCTATTTCCTTTGGATGATTAGTCAGGAATGGAATGAATCCTCTTTATGATAAATGCTTAATATTGGTATTCTTTGAGAATATCAACTTGCATACCAATGCTCACACTCTGGAAATAATAAGACTTGCCACAGGTTGGAAATTGAATGAAGCTAAAGTTACATAATAATCTGTATTAAATTTTTGATTGCCATTTGCAGGAGAGTGTTTGCCGGTGGTATCCTTTATTTCTTCTTTCTTTGTGAAAATTGGGTATGACAGGCTAAAGACTTATATACATTTGGAAAGATGCTTATCTCAAATTACCTTCAAAATTTGTATTTAATAGAATGCAGTGCTCTTGTTTTATGACTGAAATAAAAAGATCGAGAAACAAATCTAAGTCATGTGGTTCCAAATTGAGAAGGGACTGGGTGATGTGGTAGAACAACATATATAGACAAATCATTAAGTGGAATCCAGAATCAGCGGGACCAAAGACATTCCTATTCAAATTCCTAATGAACTTTATATCAATGTTAGCCTCACCATGCGCATACGCCGAAATTCACACGATTGAGGAAACATAGGGATCTAAACAAAGCTGTGATTTGTGAGTTGTAAAATATTCATAGAGAAGAGGGAGGTTCTTGTAATTTCTACAAGAAGAGCTTGGTGAGTGCAATACAAATGCCGACTCTGGAAGCACCAGAATCCCCTAAGGTGGTAGAGACGGAGACTCGGTATCTGAGATGGGGGAAGTGTTGTGAGCTTCTCTGCATCCACTGCTAATTCTACTAAGATTATTCCTCCATAACAAGAAATCCTCGATATTATTGACATGTCTTTGATCAAGTAGCGACGATGTAAACGTAGAATCCGGCGGACATCAACATTGGAATATCCCTTGTTGGTCCTTACTATAAATACTAGCCATTCCCTTGCAACATCCCTTCCATGGGTTGACAGCAGGAAGATCTTGATGCTTTTTTATTTGATTCAATGTCTTGTTAGGGATATATGGCTACATCATTGTTCAGAGTGAAGTCGCTTTACTCTGCAACGAAAGGACAAAAAAATTATGTTGGTTCATGGGCTCGATGGAGGAACCATCAATAAACGGGACCGAGATGAAGAACACTTTCCTTAATAAATATGAGTATTGTTACCCGGACTTGAGAATTAAAAGATGGCAATCTTCAATATGTATGTAAAAGACAATGAAACATTATAAGAGTGATTGAAAAGATTTCAATAATTTACAAATATGTCCATATCTTTTACTATCCAAATACATCTAAAACTGGCAACAATGAGTAAAAAATTAAAATAATGAGTTTAAAACATAACATAATGGGAAAAGGGGACATCTACTAAGAAGAATATGATGATATGTTCCTTTGTGTATCGGTGCTCTCTCGGGGTGGTAACGAAGTAGGCCAATCGCACGAGACTACATTTCTGAGGATCCTAAAAAGTCTTGTTAAATGTGACGAGCAGAATTTGGTAATATTTTAGGGTTACCTAGTAAACATCTTGAACCTTGACAACATATTAGATGTCTACAAGCCAAGTAGAAAGAAAGCCATAACAAAAAAACTTGTCTTCATTTCCCTCTGTCGGAAGAATCACCAAACCAAAAGGAATGCCCATTAGAAATATGGTCGGTTGTCATATTTGTACCAAGGACCATTGCCCTTTTCTTCTGGGACTGAAGGTAGTTTTAAATAATGTTGAAGAAAGAGAAAATGAAAACATATATCTGTTAAACAACGTATTGTGTGATGGCAAGCTTTGACAGGGTATGCCACAAGACCTACCTCATTATTTTCTTCCCCCCCCATTTAACAGTAAAAACCCCGCAACATCTTGGCAGAATAACACCTTTCTCTGTAGCCATCAAAATAATTTCCTATGCCACATGGCCAATACAACCCTCTTGAAATAATTGACAATTTTCATGTTCTCCCCCTTATTAGCAAGGGCTCCCTATTAGACCTATTGCGCCTTCTCCCTTCTGATCACAGCAATAGCCTCCTGCGCTGGAGAAAACGACCCTAGGAATGACCAACCTACTGTGGGGATAGGAGTTCCAAAATCAGCCTCGATACAGGCTCCCATCTTGGGGTCTAGCACAATCCTCGACCTGTCGACACGGCCTCGGTGCCATGTCAGCGATCTAACCCCAACAACAATTGGGTTCCCGCTAATTTAGATTGTGGCCAAACCTAGGCGAATAGACAGATGCAATGAACTGCGAGGCTAAGGATGGGACGTGTTATTTCACCGATGAAAGATACGACCTGACAGATAGAACTAGCAGGGCTTCTAGACAAACAAATATGGTAAAACAAAAGTAGAGCGAGGAAAGGAAATGAATTTGATCGAAGTGCGAAAATCTTCAGGGTTTCTCCCCCTCCATTCCGCAGAAATATTAACCTACCTAGACCAATGGTCTCGGTTAGATATCTTGGGTGGTTAAAAAACCTTTGGTAAGTTCCTCTTTTGCAAGCTATAAAGAAGTTACATCTATGCCAATAAAATTAAAGAAGCTGTGGAAAGAAGTAGGTTAGGGAGAAAAAAAGTATGCCATTGTTCATGTGGTAGGGCACTATATGACTTACTATTGGGTAAGGAGAAACACCGTGAAATATGAGGACCCGGGGGACTGTCTTCTGTGTGCAAATATTTGGCCACTCCTTTCAGAACACATTGGTTGAACAGAAGCGTGCTTCTTTGTCTGCCAACTTTCAGGGGACTGTGAAAATCTGAGCATATCTGACTTTAGAGCCAGCTGCTGCAGAACTGATGGATACATTTATTAGACCGAAGAATATTACAAGACATCTTGGTTTATGGACTCATGGGAGTATCCGGTGACATTTTATTTATGTTAATGAGTAGGATGGATGGACACCACTTGATACTCGGTTGACCAACAGTTGTGGCAGTGCTTACATGAAATGGGACGGTAACAGTCATTTTCTGAAGAGATTCATAATGTTATCATTTGCCTACCAAACTAAGCCTAGCCAGGTAATTCACGAGAAATCCACATGGGAAAAAATACGATTCTTGCGGCCATAATTGAAGCTGTTGAATTTGAGATCCAAAATGAGGGATATAATGTTCTTCTTGAATAATCCATCTACACTAACAACTTGAAATTCCAATGTAAAAAAGTTCTTGACGATGAACCACGAGAATATCCTTGGCAAACGTACTTGTACCAGTCTTCCCCATACCCTGGCCGTTGTATGCAAAATAGCATACCCATTGAAATTGAGCTAGGGAAAAGTGTGAAAGTATCAGTGGAAATGCGGATAGCTTAAATAAGAATCTACATAAGGTCTACAGTATCGGGGAGGGCTGTGGGACTGCCCCGGACATGAAGGGTATAGACCTCAACCCTGCTCATCACTCTATCTTGACAAGGGGCTGGGCTATTCGGCAACCTCAACGAGTTAAACCCACATACGAAAGACATTTAAATATGAATTGACTGCGTTCGTAAACTTCATCTATCTAATCTCAGAAAGCAAATGGGTCTCTCCCCTAGTAGTAGTTCCTAAGAAAAATGGGAAATGGAAAATCTGTGTGGATTATGTTGTGCTCAACTTAGTGTTCCTAAATTGAGGTCAATAATTGTCAACCAGGGCTAGTAAACTGCTGAAGTGTGTTGCACTATACCTCGTCTTGTCTCTCATAAATTTTGTTTAGTGTTTTATGATGTTTGGTTTTATGGTTTTATATTGAAAAGAGCTAAGTTTACACAAAACGAGTGAAACTGTTCTAAACTAGGTACAATAACATAAAATAGAAATACAAAGCAAATGGACTCATAGTAAAGAAAAAAATCAACATGAACTGGTACTTATATGTGAACTCATCATTGTTCATTTGAAGATATGTTGAGATAATAGAAAAGGATGATTTTTTAGTGGGCTGAGGTTTTCCTAGTCCAACAATCAACACAGTATTTATAAAATCTCACATCCATGGTTTAAGGTTTGTTGGAACATAATTATGGAAAAGAAAATTTGCTTTTATTAAGATTTTACTATCTCAGCTATTTAATTCTATTAGGAAAACTCAATTTAACACCACTAGGCCTTATTAAGTTATAGATTTATTTGCTGAGAATAGTCTTTAGGAAAATACTTATTTTGCTGAAAAATTAATAAAAAAAAGTTCTACAATACTCAAGGCAACAAAAGTGATATTCAAAACCATCAGATGATGATGTATTAATGTGAAGTTGAACAAAAGAAGTTTTTCAGATAATGAAGGCAAAATGTTAACAAAATTTAACAACTATTAATAATTTAAAATGCAATGGATAGCTAAACTGAATGCTAATGCAGGTGACCTACGAACTAACTAAGTGTTCATTAACATCAACAGAAATATGAATTGAAGCTGAACCAAGATAAATGCTAATATGATGGAATAATTAAACTAGTACCATTATCAAGCTTGAAGAAATACGGTAATGAAATTAAATAGAATGACATCTACCTGCGATGTTCATTTGAACAAGAAGTACAATATAATTTTATTAAAACCACTAAATGCAACTATTGTTCGAAGATCAGGTGATATTTTGGAATATTTTATAAACAAGTGGATGTATTAATGGTGCAAATGGGCATAAAAAAACATGTTAATACTTCAATTAACAACTAGCTGCTTCAATCCTCGGTCGATATTTTAGAAGAATTAAAGCCAAGAACAGGACTACATTTGTAACAATAATTATAATTGAACACAACGTAAAGTTTAAATTGCTACAATTGTGTTATAAATTTAGGTTCAAAATGATATTTACACAGAACATCTATTAATGAAGATAAAAACTATTTAGTATCTGATATAAACAACAAAGTTAGAAAAACTATTAAAATTGAAATAAAAACAAACAAAAGCATAAATACTTACCGCATATTAAATACATGCTTCATGGGTACGTGAACCTCACAGTCAACAAGATCCTATCAAGGTCATTGACTCTGGCAGGCAAATGATGCTCTTTCATTAAAATATAAAAACAGGTATTTTACGACCTTCAAAATCAACAATAACCAAATCTAACCATGATTTCTGAAATTTCTAAGTCTTGTATATCAATAAAGAAGTTACTTTAACGATAAACGATGGATGGTATGCTACATTTAATAATTGAAACTCTTTGGTAACAATCTTGTGTATTACTTTATACGGACATGTGAAATGGTGTTTGATAAAGCTTTAACACCTACCATTTTATGTTGCTTTGATACTTCAACCTTTCAAGACTTAAGTAGAAACGAAGATATGATGAGGAGGTGTTTAGTTCTTATACTTTCTTTGCTGGGCGACTCCTGCATTATACATATGTGGGGATGGTGTAAACGAACAGTAGCTACAAAATGCTGTATTACATGGCGGCAATTAATCAGGAAGTACTACTGTAACAATCATGAAAACGCATAGCAAGTTATGGTATATAAATTATTATTAATTTAATTAATCTCATTAATTAGCTTTAGTGATGAAGAACAAAAATTAAATGGAATGGTAGGTGAAGAACATCTTTGCAGACTCAATACCACTACTACAAGGACTACGTAATATAATGCAACTACTCCATCTATAGAACCTCTTTCGGACATCTAACCTCTTCTTGCTTTGCAGACCGTGAATATTACCGTTCATGCAATCAACTTGAATCTGGAAAATTTTTAAGTACTTTGATTAGCTTTGTTTTCTTCTGTACCATTTTCAGCGCTTGCTACAATTTCTCCATTTGTAGAGACGATTTGAATTCGTATCACTTTTGGTTCCACTTTCTCCCATCAAATGTCATTCTCATTCTTGATATGCCTATTGAAGTACTTCATATGCCATCTCTTCTTAGCATATCAATTTTTAGATTTGGTGTTGACGTAAGTTATCTTAGATTACGTGACTCTCCTTTCAACAACTTCAATATAATTGTAACTTGTTTGATGTAAGGTCAATTTTTGGGTGCTAATTATGATATTTGTGATCTTGTTGTCCTTTGTTGTTTTCTTTAGTATACCTGATGCAACGGCTCGTCTTGAATTTGAGATAATACCTTCTTACTCTTTCTTTTAGCATATCTTCTCTCTTCTTCTTGTTCTTCTTTTGTTTGAAAAGCCAATTGCAATCATCTCTTGGTATCATCTTGAATTGATTTCAGTTTCAACACTTGATATTGGAAGTTTTACTAGCCTCTACTTCTTCTTTTAGGACCTTTCTTTAGGTGGAAATTCTTTAGGTTGCCTCGTCTGGTTCTTCACCTGAAAAATTATTACAATTTATCTTCCATTTTATCGAACAGTATTCGTTCGAAATTTTGAGCTAAACCATAGTGATAAAGGTGTTTACAAAATTGTTCTTTTAGGAATACTGAAGATGACCTGTTGGGAATATGTGATAGGAAAAGACAGAATGATTTCATATCTATCTAAATGCATCAGTGGGAATATGGTGAACATGTGGAAATTTCCAAAATCTACATTCACAATTTGATAATTTTACAAAATGAGTAACATGTTCTCACTTATTCTTTATTAACGAGCTAAAGAAAATACCTTTTTAAAAATGGAAACATCCTTTTGCAGGTCTACAATCATTTATATCCCATGTCCCGTTGTGGAGTTCTCAACACTGAACCACGCTCTTATCATATACTGAGTAGTTCCATTACTCTTGACTATGTGATCAATTTAATATACCATTTCGACCTGGCTGCATTGAGACTGTACCAAATGTTTAGTCTTCCCTCTTTGTAAATATTCACTAAATTCTCCTACAAAATTTAATAACTGTATGTTATTTTCTAAGTTTTTGAATGTCCTCAAGTGTGATTCCAGCAGTTCCAGTCCTCACTATTGAATAGCTGTTAACCGCCTTGGTTCTGCTCTGTCTGCTCTACGAGGTAAAAATGGATATTTAAAGAATGTTTCCCCTTTTAAGAATGTTCCTCTGTTTTCTGAGCGGAATAGCCAAGTATTAGCTGTGAGAAATGAATGATATGGGTAAGTTTTGAGAAAATGAGTATAATGCGGTGGGTGGATTATATGTCTCTGAGTTGGCTTAACATAGGAAAAAGACCATGGAATGTTTAGATAAACAATTCAAATAAACTCATTATTAGATAACTTTAACCAAGCCTTTGTGGTCAAAATCACTTTGGTATATGATTAAATTTTAAATGATGAATGGATATGGCAACGAATCGTGGAAGGAGTTTTGATTATTTTAACAATCTGGTTCGTAGGCATGATTATTACGATAATTAAAACAACGCGGATATGAAGCTTAGCTGCTAAGTACTGTGATTTGTCTACTAATAATTTCATACCCTTTATTTCCTTTGATTTATAACGTGGTTTTGATATGCCTTGATATCAATCATTAATTTTCAGTTGTATAACTATTTGACACTATTGTTGTCGCGGATATAAAGGATCAATTTGTTGCTCAATGGAGGTGATTCTTGGATTGGTACCTTGAAGGATCTCCAGGCTACAGATATGCCATTTGATACGAAGATATACGTCTACACAACCAGAATATCCTGACTAATTACGAGAATGTGCACAGAAGCAGAAATGAATGGTTTGTTTATGAATGGAATGTTGTAATATTGTGAAATAGGTTAAAAATGGGTCATGGAAATATGGTGTGATGGAGTATGAGTGGAGTGAGTAATGGAATGAAATGAATCACAACTATGAAGTGGAGTGAAAAAGTGACCTGCAGCTTCTGATCTGTATTATTCAATTGCAGAAAGAGATCAATCATAAAACTCTGAGATGGAAATGAGGTGGACCATGGAATGAAATGAATGAAGTATGGATGAATGAAATGAAATGGAGTATGGATGAATGGAGTGAGATGGATCATAAGTGAAATGGATCTACACTTATGATTTTGTAATAACTTCTTGTAGAAAGAACATATATGAAAAGATAGAGTGTCAGAAAGATTCAGATTTTCACTCCACCTTTTCTGTATAAACATGCCAATCAATGATTGGTTTTCATGTTTATACTTTATTTTTTATTTTTTATTATTTTTTATTTTTTAGTTATTTATTTATTTTTATTTATTTTTTCAATCATCTAACTTCATAAAATTTAATTAAGTTGATGAAGAAGAAAAATTCTTCTTCATTAACTTCACATTACTGTTTTCCTGGAATCTCTTGACAAATTCTTCTCTTGAGAGTGGTTTGTGATACAACTTCAATCTATGACCATTCAAAAGAAAAGTGACCTTCTCTTCATCTATTGTCATGATTTTTATTGCTCCATTGTCAAAAATTCTTATAATTTCATATGGCCCAAGCCAATGTGTTTTGAATTTACCTTGAAAATCCTTGAACTTTGAATCAAACAAGAGAGCCCAATCACCTTCTTTCAACTTCTTTTCTTTGATGTACTTGTCATGCCATCTAGTCCTTTTCTGTTGGACTATACTTGTTTTCTAAACTGCATCTTGTCTGATCTCATCCAATTCATTAATCTGCTCCAATCTGTGCTTTTTTGCCTCTGATAGATAAAGTCGTAGCTGAACTTCCATTTTTAAAGTTTGAATCTGGAACTTTATGGGAAGCAAAACTTGCTTTCCATAAACAATTTCATAAGGAGTATGGCCTGTTGTGCTTCTCCATGTAGTTCTATAGGCCCACAAGGCTTCAGAAATCCTATCTACCCAATGTCTTCTATGTAAATGGACAGTCTTCGTTAAGATCCCTTCAATGACCTTATTAGTAGATTCTACTTGACCATTTGCTTGTGGATGATAGGGAGTAGATTTTATGTGTCTGATTTTATACCTTTCCATCATTTTTTCCACTAGCCTTGATGCAAATTGAGCTCCTTTATCTGTAACAATTTCCCTTGGGACACCAAAACGAGTAAAAATATCTTCAAAAAGAAAATTAACTACAGATGCTTCAGTAGCAGAAAGTAAGGGTTTGGCCTCTACCCATTTAGTAACATAATCAGTGCAAACTAATATATATTTCTTTTGTCTTGATGGAGGACTAATAGGTCCTACAAAATCCAAAGCCCATTTTTCAAAAGGTTCAATATATACCTAAGGAGAAGGTTTCCCTACCCTTTGGAAACTATCACACCTTTTGACATACTCTTTAGCATCTTTGAAAATGAATGGCCAATAATATCCCAAATGAAGGATCTTTTAGGCTGTCCTTGTATTAGCAAAGTTTCCACCACAAGGTTCATCATGACATGCCTTGAGAATCTCAGGCATCTCATCTTCCCGAACACATCTCCTAATGATAAAATCTGGACCTGTCTTGTATAACTCATTAGCAACCCATGAATATTTTGCACTGTCATAAATGATCTTTCTTTTGTCTTTTGCATTCATTATTGAAGGAAATTTCTGTGAAACTGAATAATTAGCAATTTCAGCAAACCAAGGAGTTTTAATAGAAATTGCAAAAAGATATTCATCAGGAAATTGATCTTCAACTGGAGTGTCATCTTTAATGTTTTGGAGTCTAGATAGGAAATCAGCTACTATGTTTTGTTTTCCAGGCCTATCTAGAATAGTAATGTTGAATTCTTGTAAAAGAAATAACCATCTTATGACTCTTCCATTAGTACTTGATTTATTCATTAGATATCTAATTGCAGAATGATCTGTGTGAAAAAAAATTTCATAGCCTGTTATATAGTGTCTGAATTTGTTTATGGCATGAACAACAGCTAAAAACTCTTTTTTAGTTACAGTATAGTTTAACTCTGAAGGAGTCAAATTTTTACGGGTATAGTAGATGGCATAAGGAATGAGGTATTTTTGTCCCAATACTACTCCTAGAGTTGTATCTGAGGCAAATGTTGAAATATGAAAAGGTAGCTTCTAGTTAGGTCCCCTTAAAATAGGTGCTTCAGAGATTTTTGTTTTCAGGGTCTCAAAGGCTAACTGGCAATCGGAATTCCACTTGAATTCACAGTCTTTGTTAAGTAATTTGAAAAGTGGAGATGCTATCTTGGTGAAGTTTTCTATAAACCTTCGATAATATCCTGTAAATCCAGGAAAACTCCTAACATCTTTTTGAAAACTTGGAATAGATAAGTTAGAGATGACTTCAAATTTTGACTCATCAACTCTAATCCCATCCCCTAAAATGTGATGACCCAAAACAATTCCTTCAGTAAACATCATAAAACACTTTTCATGACTTATTGAAAGATTTGCTTCTTTACATCTCTTTAAGAATTTTTCCAAGTTTTCTAAGGCTTCTTCAAATGTGTTTCCATAAACTGTGAAATCATCCATGTATACCTCTACACAATCATGTATTAGATCTGAAACAATTCCTAGTACTGCCCTTTGAAATGTTGCGGGTGCATTGCATAGTCAAAATGGAAATACTCGATAAGCATAGGTACCCCAAGGATAGGTAAATGTGGTATTGTCTTGGTCTTCCAGTGCTACTTGGATTTGACTATAACCACTAAACCCATCTAAAAATGAGAAGTACTTTTTCCCAACTAATGTGTCTAACACCTGATCTATGAAAGGTAAGGGAAAATTATCTTTAAGAGTAAATTTGTTTAATTCCCAGTAGTCAATACATACCCTCCATTTACCATTTTTCTTTGGCAAAATTACCAAAGGAGAAACCCACTGACTATCTGAAATAGGATAGATAAAGTTGACATTCAATAATTTCTGCAATTCTTCTTTAACAATCTCCCTAATATTTGGATTCATCCTTCTCTAAGGTTGTCTGATTGGTTTACAATTTTACTCTATGTAGATGTGATGAGTGCAAGTCTTGGGGCTTATCCCTTTCATATCAGTGTACTCCCATGCATATGCAGAAGAATGTCTCTGTAATATCTTGATTAGTTCTTCTTGTTGAGATTTCTCTAGGTTCTTGTTTATGTTTAAAGTTTTGCCTGGAAATATCTCAATTGTAGAGCTGCCAAATTTATCCATGGAATAGAGAGACATTTGCCTTGATGACAAAAAATCAATGTTGGATTCTTCTTCAAATTGTTCATGTTTATATTCTGAAGAGGATTCAAATTTTTCCAAGGTATTCAGAATTTGGCTATCTTCACTAATTTTTGAAATTGTGAAGAGAGGTTGTAAGTCTTCTTCATCCTCTATCCATTGAGTATCATCTAATTTTGTAATTGTTCTTGCTTGAGGATACAAGGTAAATTTCTTGGTTGAACTACCATCACCGATATACATATCACTGGATCTACAACTAATGAAAGCATCAGCTGTAGCTAACCAAGGTCTTCCTAATATAATAGGATGCCCTCCTAGATTATTCGTAGGAGTTAGGATCATAAAATCCACAGGATACTCCCAAGAATCTAGGGACACTGGAATGTCTTCTATTACCCCGTCAGGTTTAATCACATATCTGTCTGCTAATTGTAATAATGTGGGTGTAAAGAGAAGATTAGGAAGTTTCAGTTTATCCATGATTTGTCTACTCATGATATTTATTGCTGCTCCTAAATCAATGAGTGTGTTTTGGATATCAACTCCATTGATGTGAATTTTGACAACTGGATTTCCTAGATCTAGATACTTTGGAATAGCAATCTTACCCATCATGATATCTACTATTTTTCCTGCTAGTTGAATTTTCTTTATCTCTCTTATTCTTTTTCTTATTTTCTTCATGCTCCACTCCTTTATTGTTTTTGCTAAGATTGGAATTTTCTTGATGGCTTGCAATAATGGGATCTTAATACAAACATTTCTCCGCTCATCTAGGAAATCATAATTAGGCACCATAATTTGTTTTTCGACACCCCTATAAATTTGTAATCTTTCTGGGAAGGGAGGTGTAGAAGCGCATGTTGATGGATGCTCTAATATAGGAGTTGAAATTATTGGTTCTTTTTGTTTTGATTTTTCAATGTTTGGGTCCGAAAAAGATGTTTCTTCTTCAAGAATTTTATTTGCTCGTAGAGAATATTCCTCAGAGTTGTCTTGTTCTTGTATGATCACAGAAGGTTTCCTCTTTCCAAGTATTCTTCCAGACCTAATTTGAACATCACTAAGGTCTAAAGGAGTGATCAAATAAGTTGGAAATTGTTGGCCTTCTATCATGTATGTGTCCTGAGGATTTTTATTGTTGGGGTTTGGTATGGGTTGGGCAGACAACTGATTTTTTTCTGAGGAAATGGTAATGGAAGTGGTTGATTTTGATGTTCTGGATTTTGAGGATTTTGTTGAGAATTTTGTTGAAAATTTTGTTGAGGAGGGAAATGTGGATATAGTGGATAGGATGGTGGATATTGGTAATACTGAGAGTATCTTCCATAGGGATTTTGTGCTCCTTGCACCCAATTTTGTGATTGATTTTGAAATTGGGGCCAAGGTTGATGCCAAGGATTCCAAATTTGTGGGGGTTGATTATACATTTGATCATGAAATCCTTGTGTTTGAGGTCCTTGCCAAGGTCTTCTAGAGTCAAAATTGAGAGATTCTACGGAACTTGTAGCAGTATCTTCTTGAAAGACATCTTTAAGACCAAGAAGTGAAGGACAACTCTTGGTCTCATGTTTTTCTAAACAAATTAAACAAGTCTCCACAACTTTGGCATCCAAAGGGCACTCTCTCAAGGAATGTTTTTTTCTACATTTGGGACAAAAGATTGCTAAGGCATCAGATTCAACTTTTTTCTTGTTTTGTAACTTAAGGGTGTCTATTTGTTCACTAAGACTCCCCAAGATATCAGATTTGAACTCATCAAGCATATGTCCTATTTTTGCCCTACTTACTGTCCCAGAAGTAAACTTAATTTCCCTTGCAAGAGCAGGGTCCCTTGGTCCTTTTATAGTTTTAGATTTCCCTCTTGAAAGGTTGATACATAATTCAGCTATTTCAGGTAATGTGAGCAGAGATATATCCCCTTTTCCCATCATGTTAAGGATATCTAACCATTCATCCCTAATTGTCTTCAACAAGAGAGCTTTCAAAGTGTCTTGGTCTAGGTTTTACATTTTTTCTCTTTTGATGTTGTAGTTAAATCTCTCCAACAAATATTCCAGATTTTCATCCTCTTTTTGTAGCATTTTAAACATTTTGTCCTTATGGTTGACTGGCATACAGTAATCCAAATACCTCTCTAGAAATTCGTGTTTCATGTCTTCCCATGTCCTAATAGAACTGTTGATCAAACTCATAAACCACTTCAATGTTGCTCCTTTCAATGTTGAAGGAAATAGTTTAAGTTTTTGAGCATCTTGTAAGTAGTCATAGGTTCTACACAGGACTTCAAATTCAAATAGGAAGGTTTCAGGATCTTCAGTTTTCAGTCCATAAAAGTTTGGAAGGACAGAGGGTGAAATGTTTTTCATAGTTGTATTGGTTTCTTCATCTACTATAGGAAACCCAAAAGAGCTTCCCATCTCTCTTCTACCTATTCCTCTACCTCCTTCTCCTTCTACACCTCTACCTCTACCCCCTCCAAATAGTGTGTGTTCTCCATTAAAAAATCCTCCTCCCCCTTCTTCTGCCATAGTTGATTCTTCTGTAGGAGTTGAAAAGTTTATGTCCCTAGCAGGAGTTCCTGAATCTCTTTCTAATATAGGTTCACTGGGTAAAGTGGAAGGTCTTTCTAACGGAATATCTGATTTTAAGTTCTCTGGAAGTCTAGGATCAGTAAAGGATGGAATGTGGGTGTGAATTGGAGGTGTGCTGGCTCTAGGTCTTGGTGAAACAAGTGGTGTTCTAGGAATCAAGCTTCTGCTTCTTATGAATCACCCCCTTGAGTCTCTTTCTCTACGCATATCATTGTTTTTGGGTGATAAGAAACAAGGCTACCTAATTACACTTCCCCAGAAACGACGCCAAAATGTTGTGCTCAACTTAGTGTTCCTAAATTGAGGTCATTAATTGTCAACCAGGGCTAGTAAACTGTTGAAGTGTGGTGCACTGTATGTGCCTAGGTATCTGTTTCTCACTACGTTGTGTTTATGTTTTTATGATGTTTTTGGTTTTTATGGTTTTATTTCAAGAAGGAAAAGAACTAAGTGTTGGTAAAGAGAAGTGGATGGTTACACTAAAACAAAGCAAAACCTACTCTAAACTGTGTATGACACTAAAGAACAGAAAATGAAAAGCTTGATAAGGACCCATAGCAAAGAAACAGATCACAACATGAACTCAGTAACCCATATCATGAACTCATCCAATTCATTCATTTAGAGATATGTTGGAATAGCTTGAGAAAAGGATAAGTTTTTAGTGCAATTGAGGTTTTCCTAAGTCAACAATCAACTTACAATGTTACAACATCTCATCCATGGTTAAACGTTTATTGGAACATAATTGGAAACGAACATTTGTAGCACAATAAGATTTCTACTCTAAACTAACTTCTAATTCTATTATGCAACTCAATTTAGCACCACTAGGCCTCATTCAAAAGTTATAGATTTCTTTTTAGAATAGTCTTTGAGAAAAGGATTGTTTGTGAAATTGTAAAAAGGTTGCAAAATACTCAAGGCCTTAAACTGATATTACTAGCTTCTGTCCAGATGATGATGTATTAATATGAAGTTAGAACAAAAGAAGTTTTGTAGATAATTAAGACCGTGGTATCTAGATTTAACAACTAATACAATTTAAAATGCAATGGATAACAACTAAACTAGAACGATAATACAGTGAACTAAGACTAAACTAGAGTGCTATTATCTAACTTGAAATGAATTGGAACTGAACTAGAATGATACTAATACAGTGAATAGAGTTAAACTAGAGTACCATTATCAAGCTTGACATATAGTGACAGAATTAAACTAGAATGACATCTACCTCCAGAGTATTTCAACTGAACCAAAATGCAACTAATTCTATAAAATACTATAGCCATGTCTTGTTCAAGATGAGTGATATTTTGGAATAGTTCGTACAAACAAGCCTGGTTGTATCATTTAGTGCAAATGGGCATAAAAAATGCATAACAATACGCAGGTAAACTAAAACACCACAGCTAAGTCTTATCCAGAGTTAGTGATATTTTGGAAGAGATTAATGAGAATAGGACTAGCTGTATCAACTAATTATAATTGAACACAAAAATGTAAAGTTCTAAATTTCTACAATTATGCCTCGTTCCGGATTAGTGATATTTTGGAATAATTCATGAGAAAAAAGCTAAACTATAGTATCCAATGTAAGCAAAGTTCAGAAAACTATTTAAATTCAGAATGAAACAAAGCTACGGCTACTTATCTAAACCAAATGCATAATGCTTCACGGGAAGTAGGGGCCCTCTACCACCGGATCAGCACGCGGATCTACTCAAGATTGACTCAGCTCGTGCAATAAAATGATGTCTCTTTCATTAAAGGAGAAATTCTTCAAAACAGAGTATTTACAGCCTTCCAAAATGTAGCAACAAAACAAAATATAACCAACATTTTCTCGGTCTCCCGAGTCATACTTATAATGAAGTTACATAACTACTCTTTGAGAAAAATGGGGATAAGTGTCTCTCTCACTTCTAATCAAATTAAAACTCTTATTAACAGTCTTGTGCTTAACTGTGGACATCTGTAGAGTCCATTTTTTTATAGGAAACTACTTCTTTTCTACATGCATAACCGCTTTGATACTTTAACTCAGACTTCATGGGGAGCAAGAGATGATGGGGAGGTGTTGTGGATTTCACCCATATGTGTTTTTCTTTGCAGTGACACCTGGAACCTACATAAACATGAGGATGGCTGCAGAACAGATTTCTGGCTATGGAATTCCTATATTCTGTAGCCGAGTCTTAGTCAAAATTACTATACCGACAAAATCATGAAAACATAGCAAGTTAGCCATTATATAAATTCTTAAAGCAATTTTAATTAATCCTACTGATCATCTAAGCTTGTTATTGATGAGGGACAAAGAAAATGAAGTGGAATGTGGCGAGTGAGAAGAACATCTTTGGGGCTCAACACCCACATCTAGGGAGTGAAGAGATGCTCTGCCTCCTCTGGATCTTCTAGTTCCTCCTTCTGGATCTTCCTAGTGGAAATAGTGGCGTTGGGCTTCGCATCAATAATCTACTTTCCTTTGTAATTCACCTTTCCAGGTTTTGATTCAGAGTCAGAGGATGCATCTGATTTAGAAGCCCTTATCTTAGCCACCAGCGATTGCTTCGCCCGACACTCACTTGTGTTGTGACTGGAGCTCTTATGGAACTGTCGCCACTTTCCTGTGTCCTTCTTTGGCTTCGCGGTGTTTTTCCTTTCTTATGCCTTTGGCAGGTTGTCTTGGGCCACCATGCATTGGCTTTGTCCTTTGTTCTGCGGTTTGGGGGCACCTTTCCCTTGGTTTTGATTCGTAGATCCAAAGTCTCACTTCTTTTGTTTGAATTTCTGCTCAATCTTGGTAGTATACCAGTATGTCGTACCAAGCGAGGAGATGTCGTGGAACTCCATTTCCTCCTTAATATATTTGTGCAGAAAACCATGATACTTTAGAACCGAATGTTTCATTGAATATTTGACACCCAACTTTGTGCGCAGGGTATGGAACAGATTCATTAGCTCATGCACATCTTGATCCCTTTGTTGCCACAGCGTGGTCCATTATATGTACTTGTCCTCATAGCTCCCCATGGTATAGTATTTTTCCTTGATGGCATCTCAGAAAGAATTCCAAGTGGGTACGGTTAAGAATAGAGAGGGTTTTGTCTCATCCTTTTTCTCACATTAGGTTTCCCACTAGTCCTTTACATGGGGGGTGGCTTTAAGGAGTGAAAAAGTAATCTTTTCCATGTCGGAAAAGTCATGAACTGAGAAATATCCTTCTGATAGATTCAACCATCTATCTACGACATATGCATCTATTTAACCCTCAAATATGGGAATGTCAAAGTTTACTTGTACCTTATAGGTAGTCGTACCTCCAGAATGGCTTTCGAATGTAGATGTGTCGTCGGTGGGCAGTCGTTGAAGGATCTGGGAAAAGTTATCCATCATCGCGTTCCTTTGTTTTTCGAGGGCCTCCTCAAGCAATATTTTTATAGGATCTCCCGCTCCCTCATATTTCTTTTCATCCCCCATGGGCGTCTATTGGGGTTTGCAAGGCTAATCTTGCAAAGGTTCCACCAGATTGAGCCCTGATCTTTGCATGTCCCCCGACCTCGTTGGGGACATGAAAAGAAGAAGCGAGAAAAAGCAGACCACTCTAATACCACTGATCCAGATTTATGCAGGAATGCGACAGGATATAAAAATAACCATAAACATAGAAATACAGTGGAAATAAGGCTTCATTTCATTAGTATCAAATCACAGAAATATGCTTACAAACATGATGGAAATAAAATAGCTATGGTGGTGGTAGCGAATCTTTGAGAAGAGATGCAGTGGCTACACACCTCTGAACTGTGTTACAATGAGGCTTGAGGGCCTATTTATTATGTAGAAAAAATGGAGAACTCTAAACGTCCAAAAACCTAACCTTAGGAGATGAAGTGACAAAAATATGGGCCCCATTTGGGTAAATTGGTGTTTCAACTTCCCCAGGACGTAAATTAGGCATAATATCTCCGTTTGGGGCTTCAAAACAGCTCTGGAAGTTCAGGACCCAAAAAACTACTAAAAATAGTAAGTTGTGAAAAAAACTGAAAGAGACAATGCTGGGGCCCCAAGTGGAATAGGCGGGTGGCCACCAATATCCACCTGAATCAGTTACGCAATGTAACTGTAACTTCTAGTTTCGACCCAATGATGTACATTTTGACAAAACAATTACTTGGGGGGAAAATATTCTAAATGGATTTTTATCATACAAGAGTTTGATTTGGAATTCGAAAAATCTAAATCAAAGAAATCACTAGTGTTTGCAGAACTTATGTGTGACTTTCCCAATACTGAGATGGAAACTGTGGTAGAGCATCCCATTGTAGACGACTCTCTATTTCTTATCAGTACATTATATCCATGGTATGGAGATATCATCATTTATATTGAAACCCAAACCTTTCGACCAAATATGTCACGTTCAAATCGACGAAATATTCGTTAGAAATCTCAGCAATACAATAAAATTGGCGACACACTTTATTGTCGTGGTGCGAATTATGTTTTTTAACGTTGCATAACACATGAAGAGGAGGAAAGGGTTTTGAATGACTGCCACTCTAAAGCATGTCGTGGTCATATGTCTAGGTACGCCATAGCCGAAAAGATATTAGACGTTGGTTATTTTTGGCCATCATTATTCAAATATTGCATTCTTGCAGTCCGAAAATTCCACAACTGTCAAATATTTAATCGAATGATGCATGCACGACCAGTTCCTCTTCACCCCATAATTGTTGTTGGTCATTTTGCGAAATGGGGCATTGATTCCATCACATGTAACCCTCACTCGGCCGGGAGGCATGGGTATATTATTCTTGCTGTAGATTACTTTACCAAATGGGCTGAGGTGATGCTTACATTCGTGGCAGATGGAAAAACTCCAGTTATGTTCGTATTCAATCATGTGATTGTTCGTTTTGGAGTACCCAAAGGTATTATCAATGACCAGGAAGTCATTTTCGAAATATAATGATGATCGAACTCTGTAATCAACTTGGCCTGTGCCATGATAACTCTACTTCATATTAACCGTAGGCTAATGGTCAAGTTGAAGCCATTAATAAAGTTTTAACCACCATGATCAAACGGATTATTGGAACTCACAAATCGAATCGGCATACCATGCTTTTTTGGTGCTAAGGTCATACCAACCTTAGGAAAAAATACTACAGGGTTCACTCCATTTCAACTGGTTTATGGTTTAGAAGTTGTGTTACCCATTGAATTCGAAATACCGTCACTCCAATTAGCCATAGAGTTACTACCAGCTACCTCTGAAGAGGAAAAATGCTTTTTGTACTTGGCACAATTAGATGAGACTCGGCGCACCGATGCATTAGCAGCCGAAGCTCATAAAAAATGCATTAAAGCTTAGTATGATCGAAGTGTTACACCTCATGTTTTTTCAGAAGGTGACCTAGTCTTAGTATATGATCAAGCTAACGATAAGCAAGGAGTTGGGAAATTTGAACCAATGTGGCATGGTTGTTACATTGTGAAGAGAGTGCTTGCCAAAGGGGCCTATGAATTGACTAATTATGATGGGGTCTCTTTAGATAAGCCCATACTTGGTATTTATCTGAAGAGATATTATGCTTGATTATTGTGTGAAAATCACACTTGTATAGTAGTTATTTTTCTAGTTAGTGTGCCTTAGATTAGATAAGTGTGTCTAGTTTAAGTTTGTTTTTTCTACTATCACTACTTAACTTGATTACTCTTGATGTTGTAGATATCGACATCCCTTCAAACATACATTGGTTTTGCTGATGGTGTCTGTCGTAGTACACAAAATATTTCTTCTGCAACCTGGGTTATCTATTCACCCACTAACGAGTTAGTTTCTATGCATGGAGTAAGCCTTGGTCAAACAATGAAAAATATTGTAGAATATAGTGCAGTGATTGAGTTATTATCTGATGCCATTTCATTTGGTATTCAATGTTTGATCATAAGGTTAGATTTAGAGCTCATTGTATTACATTTGAATAGAGTGTACGCAATTAAAAATGCAATGTTATTGAGATTATTTTTTAATTTTCATATCTTGGAAAGAAAATTTGATTACATCGAATATCAACACATTTCAAGAAATTTAAACACATTGGCTGATGAATTAGGTAATCGTGTTCTAAATAGACATTTGCAATGTTAAAATAGTAAATCAAAACAACATTCGATACGTGTTAAACAAGATAGTCAGAGAAAGTAGTAATATCACAGATAGGAGTTTTTGTTTTCAAAAAATATTACATCATCTACGATGATAGGTTTAAAACACCTTGTTAGCCCCCTATGAATTTTTTGGCAAGAAAACAGGGGGCTAAAATTTTTTTTGAGCCTTCAAGGAATGCATTTTCCCTTAAAACACATCATCCTTGAAGACTCCTTGTGCCTTTGTCCTTTGATAAATCCTCACTGCTGCCTCTCTGTTGTAAATAAGAATGCCCAAAAAGGCCTTGTCCCTCTTATCTCATCCCAATTTAAACCTTTGTTTCTTCACCTTTTTTCCCCTCCCCTAATTCCTCATTAACCCCTTAAAATCATCCCATCTCCCCTTTTAACCTCACAAATACCCTTTGTCTGGCTTAATAACCCCTTTTTCTCTCTACCGTTACCCCTCTTTGGCCTTAAATTGCATTGAAAATAGGCCAAAAGACCATATTTTACATTAAAGGCTTTAGCCCCTTTTCGGCCAGCCCCCTCAAACCACTTCCCCACATGACCCAAGCGTCGGAACCAAGCTCTAAGTCGAAAGGCGCTAATGACATCAGAGTTTTGGAGTGGAATGACTTATACCCTTGCAAACTTAAAACCTCCGATGCGATGACGCGCTTGGTCCATAGACTCCCGCCGCGATCTGAGCCGTTGATTTCTCTTTAATCCAACGGCCCGGCGCTAATTGCATTGCACCCATCGCTTCTCCCCTTTCCTCCCTCCGATTGCCTGCCGAACATCAATCTACCACCCTAATATGATGGCTATCTCACAATCGGAGCATCGCCGATCGCAAGTTTTCAATGTGTCATCCCCCTGTCTCCCCCGATTGCAATCCTCCGATCCAATCACCATCATCGATCGCACCTCAATCTGATGGTCCAGCACTAATCGCAACTCAAACCATCAGAGGTTCGGCCCCCGCTTTGCTCCGATGCGATTAGATCACAACCGTTGATCTCTCTGGATCCGAATGTTCATATCTAATCGCCCTTCGCCCATGACTGGGTCCCAGAGCCTAAGGTCAATTTCATATGTTTTCATTGCATTTTCCCACTTCCTTTGTATTTCACCCAACTTCCAAAATGTTTCCATTTTTTAATCTCCACCGTTGATCATCGCCTCCAGACCTGATCGGATGGCCCATGATGCACCATTACACCAAGCCTCCATTAGTCTAGTCTTCCACCATTTTTGCAGTGTTCTTGCCCATTTTCACCAATCCATTGCATTTTTCACCATTCCTCCATAGTTCTACCACCATTCCTCTAGGCCTACACAGCATTCCTTCCGCCACTACCTTGATTTCCTAATGAGTTTATCTTATTGTGTAGGGTTGTTATAGAGCGATGAATTCACTCTATGTTCCATAATCATAGTTACTGTGGTTTAGAGCACAGAGAGGCCATTACAGCGGTGGCCTGTGTATCGGCAACAGAGGTTGAAGGGGTTAAAGCCCGTAATTGAATATTTAGCGCTTAACCCTGTGTTCACAAGAAGAAGGCGCAGTTGGAAGACTAAGCATGCTAACAAAGTTACATAAGTGCATTCATATCAGCAGAGCATTGTTTCTCGAGAAGGACAACTTCCTTTAGAATTATTCATGCCTCCTCGAACCCTTCAATATTAGTTCACTGACATAATCTTCTTTAAGAATATCAGACAGTAGTTATGGAGGTATGGAGAGGCCTGCAAACCCTTCGATATAGGTCACTTATCCCAGAAGGCAGCACAGAGTTCCAAATAGCCAGAAGGAATTCAAGAACACATCCGAGGTTAATATCGACCTGACAGGGACCTCTAAGCTAGACTACAGAGTACAACACTGTATAACCATTAAGCAGAGTGGGCGCGAACACTTCCTCCACTCTGTCTTAATGAATCAAATTAAATGAACATCTACTCCCGCTATCCCTCATTCTCTTATAAGAACCCCTGAAGAAAACATTGTAAAGCATTCGGTTGTTCTTGTTGCTGGTTAGGGTAGGGATTCATTCGACCATTAGAACAGTCATTGGGAAGAGAGTAGCAGAGTAGTTTGTAATTTAGTAGGCTGGGAGGAGAATTTTGGATTGTATTCAGCCATTGAGCTTAGTGTATGTGACTGGTTTTGCATCAATTAATCAAGCTAATTTCACAGGATCTTGGTCTATTACTACGGGTGATGTTTTTCTCTTATCACACTTTTCATTACATTTTTCATGCTTTTCATTGGTCTTCTGGTACGCATAAAAAATTATAGCACAGGATATACCCTCGCATGTACCCTGTGTTTCTGCTCTCCCTACCTTTGATGTTTTTTGTTGATTGTGAATCTAAGAGTAAATCCGTGTAATTTAACCAGTGTAGTAGTTGTTTTCATTGCTAACTAATGTGTGAATTCGGGGTTTGCTGCTTGGATGTTTCTTGCTAGTGTCAAAGCAGGGAAGGTTAAAATTCCTTCTCCGATCTATAGACTCTAGCTCTTTGTTAAAAATTATCTTTGTTTTTCCCTGTGAGCATGCTAAAGCAGACCTAGAGTTAAATGACCTCTGGCCTGATCTTAAAGCTTCCCTTTGTGCCTTCATCGAGAGTTGCCTTTGAGCATGTCAAAGCATGCCTGGAGTTAAATGACCTCTGGCCTGATCTACAGACTGCCCCCCTGGTTCCTTTCCTTCTTTCACTTCCTTCCTTATTGTTCCATTCCACCATCTATCTAAAGGATCCTTTAGTA
This sequence comes from Pinus albicaulis, assembly GCA_034641835.2. Taxonomy (NCBI): domain Eukaryota; kingdom Viridiplantae; phylum Streptophyta; class Pinopsida; order Pinales; family Pinaceae; genus Pinus; species Pinus albicaulis. The sequence goes on along the minus strand of CM076576.1, from coordinate 816,686,347 downwards.
TAGATGACTTTCCCTCTGAAAGCCTTGGCTAGTGGTTTTCAAGTAATCCCATTTCATGACTCCATAGCCCAATGGATGGCACATTTCTTAACCTATCCTCTTTCACCAAAACGTCCTACTGCTCTGCTCCTTTCCTTCCATTACATTCTCAGTCTATGGTCTCCGACTCAGCCCAACAATCGACCAACCAAATCATTTTAAACCCCCCATTGTGCTTCATACCTAGCCTAACATCTTGTTTTGAGCCTCAAAGATATATCATTCTTTTTTTTATTTGAGAGATCCCTCTCCAGGTCCAGGAGGGCTAGATCCTAGGGCCCGAAAGTGGTTATGATGTTGTCTCATTTTTTTGTCTTGCCAATCTGGCCAAAACATGGGAACCCCAACACACCTTTTGATATGAAAAATACTTATACAAAGAAACAAATATTTCAATCCATGATGATCATCCACTATCCATGGTGATGATCATGGTTGTAGACTATCGCACGCTCAACCATGCATAGGAATCTCCTAAACTGGCCTCGAACACAAGTAACATGTCTCTGGAGATGGAGAGGAATGTCATCTGTCGATGTCTCAGGGATATCTATAGTCAACCTCTACAGGTTGTGTTCCATGTCAGCGAGGATTTCTGTTGCCTCATCCTGTGGCTATGTTATGGGCTCTGTTTGCTGCCTTTCAAAGTAGCAGAGTGTAGCTAGCCATTGTGGACCAACATCTGCATTTAAAATTGTGTTATCAGTATTGGAAAATTAAAAACAAATAAAAATTAGAGTTAAAACACATCAAAAAGATTCGCTTACCTGATTCGTCCCATTGTGCCCCAGGAGGTAAGAAAATCTTGGGATCACCTCTAAAATCTATCCCCGCATATGGGAAATCTTCAATTGTGAAGATTTGGTTCTGCAAACACAGAAAATACATAGGAGTAAACCGAACCATCGCACTGTCATCGCCACCATGGCACGCCATTAATGCAACCCATCGTACCATAGGAGGTTCTCTAAGTTCACCACAATGAACATGAATAAGTAGAGGGGTGAGGAATGTAAACCTATCCAAACCAAAAGAAATCAAGATGGCTCCATACCCAAAGTTATTCAACTTTGAATTTTTTTCTCTGGTCAGTTGGCCTTTCATGTTGGCCAATACCCCTTCACATGAGTCGAAAATGGTGCCTCTGAAACATTCAACTGCGGTCTGCATCTGAGAATTCATGGCCACATGTGGAGCCATACTTCCAAAAAGCCTAGTTACTGTGAATGCAATGACTTTAAGATCAAGTCGCATGATAGCTTTTATATCTATGCGATTATCCTTGGGATTTGCTTCATCACTACAAAAATATTCTTTGTAACTAGCAATGGGTAGGCCACCCTACCTAGCTCCAAACAAAGAAACGTTTTCTCCTCTTTTGGATAATAAAGTGAGAAAATAAATATGTTCGAGCTCAATTTTGAGCCGATTATCGCCAATGATAAAACATTTATCTTGAACATCCCACTTGTTCACTATCCATGTCATCAGTTCCACTTGTGCCCTCATACCTACATTTACCCAGAATTTATACAAAGCACAATTTCTAGGTGCACGCATTGTGGCTTGATCATTCATAATTACATCGTTTGTACCTTCATGCTCACGCTCTCTCCACTCTAACATAGTGGAATAGTCTGCAAATGGACGCATTTGAAGATTAGAAGCTTTTAGAGTGGGAAATTTGAACCATTTTTGTAAGAAATTATCAATTTTCATTTGGTCACGGTGCCTCCGCAGCTTTTGTGCAGAGATAGTGCAAACGTCCACATGGGCTCACATGAAAAAAATGGTAGCCCGATAATTTTCCTTTAATAAAATTATTGGGGTCCGTAGGTAATGCATGTATGACCCACAGACCCACGAGAGCAAAATTTTAAACATAATTTGTCCTCAAAAAATGATTTTAAAGCCTAAAAATAGAATTCAATCAGATAGAAATGAAGAGAATAGTGTTTTGGATTACCTGGTTCTGATGAATCTTGATGTTAGTGGTCGGTTCGTTCATTATCAACTCGAAAAAAATTTCTGCCAAAAGCTCTCAATTTATAACTATGAAGACAAAAGGTGAAAATGAATTTGTTAAACTCCTTTTTATAATATTTTTTGAATGAATAAAATATTATATTTTATTTATTTTCCATTTGTTAATTTTCAATGTTTTTACTTATTGGAAACATGTATGTTTAATCATTCAATTTTTTGTGCAGAATACAGATTTTCCTGGTGAAAAGAATTATTTTGATGACGAGTACTATTTTATCACTTTTTTGGGCTCTTCAAAAATTATGAAAAAGTGAAACCCTGGAGTACTCTTTTAAGCCCTTTTCAGACTCTCTAAACATTAAAATATTGTTGAGTACTTGACTATTCAAACTCGTTAAAGGAAATGAACAGTCGTCCTTTCAATATAATTATACCCCTTTTCCAGACTGAAATGGAATATTTACAAAAAAGATATAATTTGACCAATCATGGTCAATAGGGTTCTCTCCTGTATTATTTTATCCTTGTTCGGGCTTGAGAGGCTAAATTTATGAAAAATTACAAGAACAGAGTTTTCTTATGTTTTTCTTCTGACTCCTTAAAACTGAAAAACACCAAGTTTCACGTATACTGGACTTGTTAAATTTAACAGTAAAAGACCTGTCAATTATGAACAGAATGAACCACTCCTTTTCAGGGTTATATTTTAATACAAATATGGACTCATCCGAAGGATGAGCTTATAAACAAGCAAATGTTATCCTGCTCAAGCTTGTAAAAATAAAGAGGTACTTGCTAGCAATGTTGGGGGAAAAGAGATAAAAATGGACTTGTTTGTTGTATTTTGATTTTTCGAAAATACAGTTAACCACTCTTGAATACGACACTTTCATTCACCTCGGTTGGGAAATCCTTTGCCTAACAGTTAATCTAACCACATTGAAAGTCTTCATCCAGTTTCTAGGTATTAGCTTTGGGTCAATTTTTACCAAACCTTCTGCATTGTCGTTATGCGTTCAAGGGACAGTTCAAATAAGCCATTCATTGCAAACATTTGTCTCCATTGATATTGAAGATCCAAGAGTTAGTCATTGCTAAAAAATAATTCAAAACATGATCTAATGGTTTCATGTTGTAGGCTCTCCTATGATGAGTCACTTTCTATCAACAAAAACTCATCATCTAGAAAGTTGATCTAGAATCCTATCAATACCTTGGGATCTACATGCCCTAATGGCAGGTTTCTTTCCTTCAATGATAGATTGCATCATTGACCTTCGATCGAATGATTCCGTGAAGTGTTTGACTGCAAATCATTATTTAATACTTCATGGATTGTACTGAGCACTTTGAGAGCCATTGTCATTATTGGTGGTTTCTCTCACACTTATTAACAATTCACATCATTGACTGGTAACCAAGTGGATTCTACCATGTTCGACTTCAAAACAATCAATCGCATGTATATAGAATTGCATTAGTCTTGAAGTGGAAATCAAGATCCTTGATATAGTTTCCACCATCGAGGCTATGAGGAGTTTTATTATTCATAATACGGTAGAATACTTATGACATATGGGTGCATCCATGTTGTCTCTACTATAGATGTAATTTTAAATTCATTTATGTACCAGAACATGTAGTTAGTTTTGATATCAGTATGGGAATTCCTACCTTGGCGATGATATACATACATATATATATATTTTTTTTCATTGAATATTTTTACAGGATTTCGACTAATATGTCTACAATCCAATCCTCAGAAAGATAAAGAACTTCACTCTTTAGAACTACCTCAGACTTCGCACTTTTGGGGGCAATCTGCTACACGTTATTTTTTCACCATCACATTTGACTCTCCATATAGGTTCATCACTACCTATATTATGCTCCCTTAGATGTCAAGAAACCCTAATTTTCCTATACCAAGTCTTGGAATTGGAGAAAAGCTCATTAAAACCCTTAAATGTCTAACTCCGCACTTTTCCTAGCTCTTTCCTATGACCCGCGTACATTTATAGCTTTCAGCACATCCCCGCACGTTTTTCTTATAAAAATGGTGGACCCTAAAACAATTAGATAAAGGAAAAAGTAAGTCTAGAAGCCCAGCTGGACGAATATTCTCCCAACTGGAAGCTTCTAGAGGCACGATCAGTTCGAGCTTTATCCTATACTCATGGTTTCTATCCCTTTACTCATGGAGCTTATCCCTTGGTCTATGGAGCTCAAATCCATTCATGAGAGGAACCCATTCCCCTCTTCATGGAACTGAAACTACCCTCCATTTCCCTATAAATTGAGCTCATGTTTCAGTTTCAAGGGTAGAGACGCATATGTGGTAATTGCTGAAGAAATTCTTAAGAGAGCATACTCTCTATACTAGCCATATTTTATATGAGAATGATCACACACTCATGTCCATAACTTTATGCTAGTTTAGAGAGAAGAAGGCTTGTCAATCTGAGAGAGAACGATTGTTCAAGACCCCGGAAGAACCTGTATAACATCAAGGTGAAAGGTTGTAAGGTTACTTCTTATTATATAAGTTAATACAAATGGATTCTATTTTCTCATTGAATTGTTCATGCATCTATATGAGTATTTCAATTCTTGGATTCCTTGATCATTGAGATAGATTAGTGTTTTCTCAATTATTATATCTTTCAGGTGCTTTTAATCCTTTTATCTTCCTTTGATCGCAGGTTTCACTTACTGAAGTGACCTCTTTTGGAGCGACTGGATAGAAGATTTCGGCAAGCATTGGACTTCATGTAGGGGCATGTCCTCGTACTTTGTTATTTAATAATCCTTAGAAAGATAAAGCACTTCACTCTTCAAAACTACCTCAGACTTCGCACTTGAGGGCGAAATCTGTTATACATTATTTTGTCACCATGAAATTTGACTGTCTATATAGGTTCATCACTACCTATATTATGCTCCCTTAAAATTCAAAAACCATAATGTTCCTAAACCAAGTCTTGGAATTTGAGAAAAGCTCATTAAAACCCTAAAAGTCTAACTCCGCACTTTTCCTAGCCCCTTCTCAGGATCCGTCGTCGAGATGAGTATAGCTCAGTAAAGCACATCCCGCGCATTTTTCTTATAAAAATAGTGGACCCCGTAAACAATCAAATAAATGAAAAAGTAAGTTCTAGAAGACCAGTTGGACAAATATTCTCCCAACTGGAGGCTTCTAGAAGGGAATTCAGTTCGAGCTTTATCCTATACTCATGAGCTCTATCCCTTCACTCATGGAGTTTATTCCTTAGTATATGGAGCTAAAATCCCTTAATGAGTCGAATCCATTCCCCTCTTCACAGAAATGAAACTGCCTCCATTTCCCTATAAATTGAGCTCATGTTTCAGTCTCAAATGTAGAAATACATATCAGTTGCTGAAGAAATTATTAAGAGAGAATACTCCCTATACTAGCCATTTTTGATATGAGAATTATCACACACTCATGTCCATAACTTCATGCTAGTTCAAAGAGAAGAAGACTTGTCAATCTGACGAGGAACGATTATTCAAGACCCCGAGAGAACCTATATAAGATCAGGGCGAAAGTTTGTAACGTTACTTCTTATTATACATGTTAATAAACATGAATTCCATTTTATCATTGAATTAGTTATGTATCTATTTCAGTAATTCAATTCTTAGATTCCTTGATCACTTAGATAGATTTGTGTTTTCTCAATTATTATATCTTGCAGGTGCTTTTAATCCTTTTTTCACTATTTTATTGCAGGTTTCACATGCTGAAGTGACCTCTTTTAGAGAAACTGGATAGAATATTTGGGCAAGAATTAGATTTTTGGTAGGGGCATGTCCTCGTATTTTTTTATTAGTAATTTTGAATAAAAATGATCTAGAGAAAATGGTTTTCATTTGGTTATTTGTTTCTAGATATCCTTAGGATACTTGGGAGTTCATTATTGTCTGCAAGAAGTATTTATCTGCATAACAAAAGATAAAAAATTTTCCCTCTTTTATTTTATGTTGATAATTTATTTCGCAAGGCACAACTTGTTATATGGTCTACCTTTTTTTTGTGGCAAAGTTGTGTCATCTTATATAGATGTTGTTCTCAGGCACGTTGGAGGTTGACCTTCCCTTTTGCTTCAGATTTGTATTCTTTATCTTTTGAGAGGTTACTGGAGATGAGGCCTACTTTTATGCATCAGGTTCGTAGGCCGATGATACAGGTACATATGCACATGTGGGGCGAGATGATGCCCAAGAGGGGCCTCTCCAAGTTTCCTTCCAGGATTTCTAGTCATGCTCTGGAAATGTTAGCCAGTGTGGATGGTCACATGTTCGTGATGGTGTCGTGCCCTTACATGGGAATGGATTGGAAAGGTTGTACCAACATCCTCTTCACATAGGATGACTGACCATATGCTATAGGTAATACTAGTTTTTTCTTTACATTAATAAAGTTTCATCTTATTCTCTTAATTAATTAGAATAAAATTTATTCTAACACATTCTTTAACATGTTTTATTAAATTGTTTAACGAAATTATCTGATTATTGTTGTGTACAATATATTTTTTAAATACTGTGATGTTCGTTGGTTACATGCCTCGACCCCCGCTGGATGATCTTGTAGATAAATACGATATGGCAGAGGCTGTGGAGGGTGAGAGACCTCCTCAGGTGCAGATACCCGCAGTCATGTGGCATGGGGTGGAGATTCGATTCAGGATGGAGTTGGGAGACCCACTATGTAGACCCGTGTTTGATGAGGGTGTCTTCCCTACTACGAGCATAAACATCCAGGTTCATCGTATGCTCACAAATCTCTAGAGGGACATGCCACAGAATATGATACTGGCGGCTAGGAGGGATAGGCACCATGGAGATCTATGACACAACAACTTGGATGATCATGATCATGAGGGGAGTGATAATTCTCTTTTAAGCCCTTTTGAAACTCTCTAAACATGAAAATATCGCTGAGTACTTGACTATTCGAACTCGGTAAAGGAAATGAACTATCCTTCTTTCAGTATAATTTTATCCCCTTTCTAGACTGAAATGTACTATTTACGAAAAAGGTATACGTTGACTAATCATGGTCAATAGAGTTCTCTTCTGTATTATTTTATCCTTTTCTGTGCATGATAGACTAAATTTACGAAAAAGTACAACCACAGAGTTTTCTTATGTTTTTATTCTGACTCCCTAAAACTTAAAAACACCGAGTTTCACCTATATTGGACTCGTTAAAATCTAATAGTAAACAACCTGTCGATTAAAAATAGGGACAAACCACTCCTTCTCAGTGCTTGATTTTAAAACTAATATGCGCTCATTTGAGGGATGAGCTAACACAACAAGAAAATGTTATCCTCCTAAAGCTTGTAAAAAATAAAGAGGTACTTGCGAGTAATGGTGGGGGGGGCAAAGAGAAAATGAATTGAGTTGTCACACTTTGCTTTAAAAAGAAGTATACCACTCTTGAACACGACACTTTTTTCACACTTATATTTAGGTTTGGGAAATCATTTGTCTAACAGTTAATGAAACCACATTGTTAGTCTTCATCCAGTTTCTGGGTATTAGCTTTAGGTCAATTGTTACCAAACCATATGCAGTGTTGTTATGTGTTCAAGAGACAATTCAAATAATAAATTCATTGCAAACATTCCTCTCCATTTACGTTGACCATCCCTGAGTTAGTATTTGTTGAAAATTTATTCAAAACTTGATCTAATGGTTTTGTGTCATACTCTTTTCTGCGATGGGTCAGTTTTTATCGATGACAACTCATCATCTACAAAGTTGATCTATAATCCTATCACTACCTTGGGATCTGCATGGCCTAATGGCAGGTTTCTTGCCTCCGACGACAGATTGCATCATTGACCTTCGATCGAATGATTTCATGAATTGTTCGACTGCAAATCATTATATAATACTTCATGGATTGTACTGAGTACTTTGAGAGCCATTTTAATTATTGGTGGTTTCTCTCACACTTATTAACAGTTCTAATCATTGACTAGTAATCAAGTGGTTTCTACCATGTTCGACTTCAACACAATCATTCACATGTATAGAATCGCATGAGTTCAGGAAGTGGAAATCAAAACCCTAGATCTAGTTTCGACCATCTAGGCAGTGAGGAGTTTTATTATTCATGATACATTAGACTACTTATGACAGATGGCTGCATCCATGTTGTGTCTACTATTGATGTAATTTTAAAATCACTTATGTACTAGAACATGTAGTTAGTTTTGATTTGAGTATGGAAATTCCTACCTCAGTGATGATATACATATATATGTTTGCAATGAATGTTTTTACAGGATTTCGAATGGTATGTCTGCAATCCAATCCTTAGAAAGATAAAGCACTTCACTCTTCAGAACTACCTCAGAGTTCGCACTTTGGGGGTCAATCTGTTGCACATTATTTTTTCACGAAGACATTTAACCTTATATATAGGTTGAACACTACCTATATTATGCTCCCTTAGAACTCAAAAAACCCTTATGTTCCTAAACCAAGTCTTGGAATTGGAGAAAAGCTCATTAAAACCCTAGAAACTCTAACTCTGTACATTTCCTATCCCTTTCCTGTGGATCCGAAGATATTTTCTCGACAGCCTAAAGCACATCCCACACGTTTTTCTTATAAAAATGGTGGACGCCTATAAAAAATCAAATAAAGGAAAAATTAAGTTCCAGAAGACTAGTTGGATGAATATTCACCCAACTGGAGGCTTCTGGAAGCGTGTTCAGTTCGAGCTTCATCCTATACCCATGAGCTCTATCCCTTCACTCATGGAGTTTATCCCTTAGTATATGGACCTCAAATCCCTTCATGAGTGGAATCCATTCCCCTCTTAATGGAACTGAAGCTACCTCCATTTCCCTATAAATTGAGCTCATGTTTCAGTCTCAAGGGTAGAAATACATATTAGTTGCTGAAGAAATTCTTAAGATAGCATACTCTTTATACTAGCCATTTTTGATATGAGAGTGATCACACACTCATGTCCATAACTTCATGCTAGTTCAAAGATAAGAAGAATTGTCATTCTGAGGAGGAATGATTGTTCAGTACCTCAGAAGAACCTGTATAACATCAAGGCGAAAGGTTGTAATGTTACTTCTTATTATACAAGTTAATACAAATGGATTCCATTTTCTCATTGATTTGTTCATGTATCTATTTGAGTAATTCAATTCTTAGATTCATTGATCAGTTAGATAGATTAGTGTTTTCTTAATTATTATATCTTGTAGATTCTTTTAATCATTTTGTTTGTCTTTGATTGTAGGTTTCACATGCTGAAGTGACCTATTTTAGAGAAACTGGATATAATATTTCGGAAAGAATTAGAATTCAGGTAGGGGCGTGTCCTCGTGCTTTGTTATTAATAATTATGAATAAAAAATGATCTAGAGAAACTGGTTTGCATTTGGTTGTTAATTTCTATATATCCTTAGGATACTAGGGAGATCATTCTTGTCCACAAGAAGTATTTATCCACATAATAGAAACTTAATATTTTCCCTCTTTTATTTTATGATGATATTTTATTCCACAGGGTACAACTTCCTATATCATCTACCCTTTTTTGTGGTAGTGTTGTATCGCCTTATATAGATGTCGTTCTTAGGCACGTTGGAGGTTGACCTTCCCTTTTGCTTCAGAGTTGTTTTCTTTATTTTTTGAGAGGTTTCTGGAGACGAGGCCTACTTTTGTGCATCAGCCTCGTAGGTCGATGATACAAGTACATATGCACATGTGGGGCTAGATAATGCCCAAGAGGGGCCTGTCCGAGTTTCCTTCCAAGATTTCTATTCATGCGATGGAAATGCTAGCCAGTGTGGATGATCACATGTTCATGATGGTGTCGTGTCCTTACGCGGGATTGGATTGGAAAGGGTGTACCAACATCCTATTCAACCAGGATAACCAAGCATATGCTAGAGGTAATATTACTGTTTTATTTAAATTAATAAAGTTTCATCTTATTGTCTTAATTAATTAGAATAAAATTTATTCTAACACATTCTTGAACATGTTTTATTAATTTAAAAAAAAAATTGTCTAATTATTGTTGTGTAAAATATATGTTGTAAATACTAGCATGTTCATTGGCGACATGCCTCCACCCCCACCGGATGATCCTATAGATGAAGAGGATATGGCAGATGCTGCCGAGGGTGTGCGGACTCCTCGGCTGTAGATACCCACAGGTATGCGGTGTGGGGTGGGCATTCGATTCAAGATGTAGTTGGCAGACCCACTATGTATACTTGTGTTTGATGAGGACGTCTTCCCTGCTACGAGCATAGAAATCCAGGTTCATCGTACGCTCAGAAAGCTCTAGAGGGACATGGCACAGAATATGATACTGGTGGCTAGGAGGGATAGGTGCCATGGAGATGTGTGACACAACAACTTTGATGATCATGATCATGAGGGGAGTGATCATTCTAATACTCCACCTCCTCCTCCTTCACCTTGTAGAGATGAGGAGTGAGCATCTAGGCCATAGCAAGCATATTCTGATCGAGCACAATCTGAGCAACGACCTCCTTAGCAGCCACCACCTAAGCAGACACCATATGATTAGACACATCCATCTGAGCATGCCTAGACTAGTTATAGTATTGATGTACCACCATATATTTTGACATTATATATATATATATATATATATATATATATATATATATATGGTGCATATATTTTATGTTGTTGTTCATGTACTTAATTTACATGTTGGTGTTCATCATGATGTGTATATTTTTAGGTCATGTTTGATATGTTCACTTAATGTGCTTGTAGATATATGTGTATGTTATAATAGTTACTCGAAATTAGCTGTATATTTGATTTTTGTCTTGTGACGACATTATACAACGCTTGTATTTTTTTATATGACCATGATCACGATGATTAGATGGTGTTAGCGAATTTGAAAGTGTATTTTATAATATGATGTTTGTACGATGGTTATCATGATCATGATGTTTATTTTTAATATTAAATCATGATATTTATTAAATATTATGTATTGGTAATTGTAAAATTGTAATTGTAATTGTAATTGTATGTAAAATTGTAAATTATAATTGTAATTGTATGTAAAATTGTAAAATTGTAATTGTAATTGTAATTGTAAGTGTATTGTGAAATTGTAAAATTGCAATTGTAATTCTATGGATTGTCATGATTCAATTTTATTAAAATTGTAAAATTTGTAAATTTGTAATGGTAATTGTATATATCGCGATTGTAATGGTCATTTTAATTGTAATTGCATGTAAAATTGTAAAATTGTAATTGTAATTCTATTTAAGATTGTAAACTTCTAATTGTAATTTTAATTTTATTATGAAATCGTAATATTGTAATTGGAATTGTATGTATTGTTGTGATTCAATTTTATTAAAATTGTAAAATTGTAATTTTAATTGTATGTATCGTGATTGTACTTGTAATTTAAATTGTATCTATTGTCATTATTCAATTTTATTAAAATTGTAAAATTTATAAATTTGTAAATCTGTAAATTGTAAATTTGTAAATTTTTAAGAATATAAATAATTGTAAAATAGTAAATTGAGAATAATATGAATTTTTGTAACATAATAAAATTTAGAAAATAATGAAAATAAATTCATATTTAGAATAGTCATTATTTTATTATGATCTTACATACCAAAAATAATAGTACACCATGATAAATTTTTTAAAATTTTGAAGATATAGATACAATGCATTTCTTTTGAGATCAACATAATTGCAAATTATCATGTGAAATGATTTTAACATTTATGTAATGCCAACCAATAAATTAAAAATACATATATAATTTTTGGAAGAAAAGAGTCTTAGTTATAAGGTTAAGTCCTCTTCTTTATAAAAATTCATTTTAAATAGTATAAATGATGAAATAACACATGTACCATATCACTCTTTGCTCTCATTACCCTTATGATCTTCCAGATCGCTTCTCATAATAACATTATTGTTCTAAAAAATATTTTTTGATCTAGGGTCATGTCTCAATATGAAGAACCAATCCCTATCAATACATATGCGTAAAAAAACATCTGGTTTCAATGCTTGAGGAAAACATAAGGCTCCTTAGCTTCATCCCACATATTTCTAGAGTTGATACATGTTAGCCTACTCTCGTGATGTTCCCTTACATTGAAATTTTTCCCACCAATTGCACCTAAAAATAACACATTGGAAAGAAGAGAATTTCACTCCAATGATCTCTTGTATGTTTTTGACATAAATTAACATCCATCGTACAAAGTTTTTATCATGGTGGCTAGCTCGATTAGATTGATCGAACTTGACTTCCACTTCATCGTATTATGTCATGTGTCCATCATCGACATTTTCTGTGTGAAAACAGTGTCCATATGCCCACATATATGGGAAAAACTTCAGCTATAAATTTTTTAAAAATCTTAGTGTCATGTGTCTAATAACCCAACTGTTAAAATATATAAAATATATATATTAAATTTCAAAGGTGCATTATTAAGTTGCAAATGTACATAAATATATTATTACTGAGTTGATGCACCCAATCCCTACGTTTAGCGCATCCTCTTCAGCAGACAGGTAACAATCGGTTGCACCGTATTTCTCTCTGACTTGGTCAAGAACACAAGTGGTGGGGCATATAATTGGCATGTTTTCTTTTAAATGATCAGGATAAGGCACACTTCTACCATTCAACCATCTCAATTTTTTCATGTTACTGTTTCATTTCATCCTCTTTTGTTCGTACAACACGACCCACGGTTGCATCACTTCGGAATTGTGAAGAATGAATTTATTGATTGCTTCAATTTGTGCATTCGATGATGAAATCAAACAGACATATTGTACATATGAGAAAAAAATATACATTACATTGAAGTTTAATGTGAATATTTACTTTGTGTAAATTTGACAAATTATAAGTCATTTACTCTTTATCAAGCACCTTTTTCCATTCGTTTGGAGAAGCTCCCCTTCTCTTTTGTCTTCATCCCTTTCATCCTTCCAAATCACTGCACCTAGTGTGTTGTCGATCTTCTTGATGTACTCAGTCGCATAATATAAAACCCATACGATATGTACCCCAATTCCATAGACCTTGTTACACCAAATTTTGGTCACCTAACCTGTTACATTTATATGGACCAAATTACACCATGTAAGACCAATTTTACCCTCAGTAAAATTGATTTCATTCTGAAAAATAACTTAGAAATCCTTAACTTATTAAGTTGTTTATGGTCTAAACAGGAAACCCCATGAGGAATAATTGAATAAATACATTTTTTTTTTTCCTCAAGGGATAATTAGTTAAACAACAATTTAATTAATATTCCTGGTCATATTTAACCCAAAACAGGAAAATTAATTAGATAAATAACTATTTATCTTATTATTTTCCACGAATAATTATTTAAACATTATTTAAATAATATTCATCGTTAAATTTGACTAAATCATTTATAAATAATTGAATAAATCACTATTTATTTAAGTATTACTCAACCACACTCTTAAAATAATACATAATTCATTTATTTATTTAATATTTACAAATAAAGGGATTTGACCATATTCAAATTCTTTTCCCTCCAACAAATTTAATAAAATATTCCATAAAAGTTAGATCTAGATTTGGTAATAATATTTTAATTATGCACCAATATCTAGACTAACTCAATATTTTGTTAGAAATAGAATGGTTTTTCCATTCATTCACTACTATTTGTTGCCTAAATATCACTCTGGATCTATACTCTTGGTATGACTTTGATCCACCATAATTGGCATATTTTTCTATCTTTTTTCTTCTGAACTCCCATAGAGTTCGATTTTTTGTTTGGGTATTCTACACCATCCAGAGAGAGAGATCTTAGATCTGAAGCGTTGAGGACACACAAGAACCCATCCCATTGATGGGGACTGGGAACACCTTTCTATGTTCCCTTCCATGGTGTCATAAATACAAAAATACTTTAACAATATTATTGACTTGTCTATTGGATGCATGGAGCAACTCTTTCTTTTATTCGTTGTTTAATGTCTTTAGCTGCATAGATCTAGAATTTGTAGCATTATCTTGGTCAACTAACTGGAGATATAGAGAAATTGGCAGCCATATTTGATGCTAGGGTTGTTTTTTATGCACAACTAAAGTGATCTTTTTTTGTACGCTTGCGATTATAATTCACGCAACTGGCGACTCCATAAGGGTTTATAATTATGACTGCTTTTGTTTTTTAGATCCCTACATGACCTCCTGCTTCAACCCATAAGGTTTTTCCTTAGCTTCTTGTTATTTTTCTCTTGATGTTGTTTTTAACCTTTAAAACCCTAAAACAATAAACAATAGTAACTTCCTTGTAATTTTGGGCCTATTGCGCAGGTCACAGGTATCAGCTGTAGCTGAGATGACACTTTTTTTTGGAACCTTCTTCCCAGAGTGCTGAAGTACAGGTCACACTTTTTGGCCCAAAACCTGCGACCTCAACCTTCAGGACATAGAAAACAACATCAAACCTGCGACCTCTAAAGAAAACATGTCAGAAAATGGGACCTATAATTTTTGTTGGATTGTCTTTGTGATTTTCCTTGTTTTGTTTAGGTTACTATTTAGGTTTGTGTGACATCCATCTTAAACTCTTTTGGGTCTGTACTTTCTCTCCCCTAGGGCCTATGTACGCTTCCACCTTTCTAGGAGGAGTTTAGATGAAGAAGGTCGTCTGAATATTTGAGTGTGTTCAACCATTTCTCAGATCTGATGTTGTACCTTCAGATCCACTTCATATTGGTTATGTATCCATCCAAAAAGCCTTCTTTTAGTTTTTTTCGGTCCTCCTCTAGGGCTCCCTCCGTTTCTTCGAGTCAGAGTCTTTCGCACCTCAGTTTAGCACTTTTCCTCCGGTTTTTTGCTATTTTCCACCTATTTCAAGTAGATCCGCCTCTAGTTCTCCATCCCTCTTGCCTCTTAGATCCATTGGCCATTTTTTGTTCGTTTTGACCAGATTTTTCCCACCTACAGACTAGTTCTCGTGGAAGTCCGCCTTCTGGGTTTAGATTGATGTATCTTTAGATGATTATTTTCTATCATATTCAACTGTATTGTTATTTGTAGATTCATTTACAGTTATAGGATACATTTTTTCTTTTTATCTAGGAACGCCTGTGTTTGAAAATTAAAATTAACACACTTAACATGCACACCCTAAGTCAAGACCGCCTCGTTTACATTGCCAGGCTAAAACTATAACGTTGTAATCATTTTATCCTGCACCTCTCTGCCCTTGTTTTGACATTGTAATCATTTGATTGTGCACCTCCTTTCCCATGTTGGTCTCTCTTCCTTCTGTGTTCCATGATTTTTTTCTTATCATTTCGCCCTCAACGCGTTTATCTCGGAGACTTCTTGGCCTTCATCCTCAGTTTATAGAAGGAAGACTTACTCCTCCACATAGGGTTCAAATTTGTCCTCCACTGTGTCCCCTTTATAACTATGATTATGCTTCATCGGATTCCGCTTTCGGTTCTATCCCTGGTTCTCCTCATGTCACCTTCACCATGTCTAGTTTAGGACCTAATGCTGGTGGTAGCCTCAACCCTAAATATGGGAATACTACTAGTGGGACCACACCAGGAACTATCTCGACTACTCCCTTTCTCCCTTATGTGGCAGGCCTTAGTCTCTCCGATTTTAACCAGTTGATCAATGACCCCATAAACCATGACCCTTATTGGCCTACTTTGTTAGCCAAGCTCCCTTCCAAAATCCCCAAGTTTGAAGGTCTTGTTGGAGAAGATCCTACAAACTATGTTAGATATTTCCACATGTGGTGTTTATCTAACTCCATCACCGATGACTCTATCCATCTTTGATTGTTCCAGCGTACGCTTACTGGAGAAGCTTATAAGTGGTATGTTGAACATACCTCCTCCTCTCATACTAGCTTTGCAATTCTTTCCAGGGATTTTCTATATTACTTCTAGTGTCTCCTTCATTATGACACTGGTACTGATATTTTGAACTCTTTTTGTCAATCGTCTATGACCCGCCTATCTGATCATGTCCAGGAATAGCGGAGAAGAAAGAGCCTTTGTCGAGCCCCTTCCTTCAAAGTTTGTGTCTACATGGACTAGTTTCTTAGATCCATTTTTCCTACTATTGGAAAAGATGTCGTATCTCATTTACCTCAAACTAAAGAAGCTACTCTCAAGGTTGCATTGAAATATGATCTAGCCTACACACAATCTGGTTATGTTTATGTCGTCTTACCTGATCTCCCTAGACCCACTAGTGCCAACGCACCAGGGGCATCCCATGCCGTGGACGATATCATCGGAGTCCTTCCTGATCTGTACACTCATCCTCCCATGGGCTATGGTTTCCCTCAGGGAGGGGCCAGCTCCTGTACCACTTTTCCCCCTCCTGATAGCATGTATCCAGGATATGGCATGCCTCCTCCTTTTTCCCAACCTTTTTACCACAGTGTTTCCCAACCTACTTATTTACCGTATCCGCAACCTAGTGCTCTAGATCCTCCAACATTAGCACCTCAACCTCGCTTGCCTTCTCAACCCCCACAACAATAGCCACCACTCGCCAGGGGCAAGTGTATGCACAACAAGGTGTAGCTAATCCTCCAACTTCCAAAAAGAAGAGGAAAGGAAACTAAAACCAATCTGTCCCAAGTAATCCAAAACCAAATCGACAATGGAATACACCTAACACTACTAACCAACAACAAGGCACTCAACCCAAGCAGGACAGGCTTGTTCGCATGAAAAAACCTTTTTCTTGTTGCGGTGTCTATGGTCACCATACCCACGATTTTCATCTTTTACCTCAGATGCAGTAGATGTTGGAAGCTCAAGTAGCATCCCAAGGAAAATAAGCCTCCCCTTCGGTTTCTCACTATGCTGCACCTATCTAGCAGGTTGTGTTTACCAATCCTTTCCTCTAGCAAGGATTCGTGGCTACTGAACCCCCTAAAGGTCAGAAGGCCACTCAACCTCCTCCATCTCATACCTTTGATTACCCGATTCTCATGATGAAATCTGACCAAAATTACCATTGACCTCAACCTTCATAATCGGTCCCGTCAGTGCAACAAGCCTCCTGCTACGTCTTCCCCTGAGCCCCCTTCTTTAGGTTTCACAGAGCCTCTTTCGACAACCAATGGTCCTTTACTGATCCCTCATCCTAAGATATAGGTTCATACCAATATCTTGAAGGGACCATTGTCAAGGATGCATTTCTAGAGTCTGATATCCCTGAGGTCCATGCCACCTTACCTGATTCAACCAAGAAACTAAATATTTTGTGAAAAAATCATCCTCGTGCTTTGTGCGATTTCCATGGCCACTATACTCACCTCTATCCCAGCCTCTAATACTATTGAACCTGTTTGGAAGTGGTCTGCCAATTTGAGACTCAGCACAATGAGTCCACCTCTCCCTTATTTGAGCGTTTTACTTTGGCAGAACCAGAGGACACATCCACTACCATTGAAATTCCCCCTCCCGATGTCAAGATGATAGAGTCTTCGAGCACTATCCACTATCTACTATCATCTACGAGATCCATGGTGGAAAACCGCCCTGCAACATCGCCTTTTAGTTTTCTTGGCCTCCCTTTACAGATCACCTTGGGCTCAACATCGGTTTATCCTTCATCTACATATTCTTCAGTCACCCTCCATGATGATGCACATGTGAACCTTTCTTCTCATGATGATGATTTAGGTAGCTTGACCGCATCAGGTGGTCTTTCTTCCACCAGTCATCCCACCTTATATTACGATGAAGACATTATGGAAGCATTTACCACCCGTGACTTTATTTATTCCCCCTTACATATATACCATGCATTCTAACCGCATACACCTTACAGTCATTACATTGACACCCAATGTTTTGCTAAGGGGGCACCGATATTTGAGAGTGTAGAAGAAGCAATTCACCACAACCCTTATAGTGCATTTGGTCGTGTCGACTCTAGTACCATCATTATTCCTCATTTAGAAGAACCTATAGAGTCCCATATCACTTCATAATACTCTAGGAATGATCCCCCTCATCATTCCTTCGTCTTACATCAGCAACCCAGTCCCCTAGACATTGTCGTTGACCAACCTATGGGTTTTATAGGAGAGAACCAATTCATTATCTCCAAATCCACTCTTTGGGATAGTGACACCATGTATTCTAACCTAGAAACTTATTCCATTTTCTTCATATACGTAGTACCAAAAGAGATTGGTAATCCTCCGTTCCCTTTCTCGAACTGCATAACCATAAGAAAAACAAATGGTGCACAAAATCATAAAAATGTGTTTAGATTCTCCTTTTCTAAATACATTTTGGCATGACCATAAAATTCTTGGGGGTGCCTATGCCCCTTAACAATAAAAATTCCATCTCTTAGCAAAAAAAAAACACTAATAACCCTTACTCTGACATATCACAAAACGAACCCCAAAAAGTGCGACCTAGCATGTTCCTCGGATCTGGGTACCTAATCTGAAACCTTAATCCCATGAATTTAAAGAGTATGGTTATGCCTCTTGCCTAAAACTGAGGGATCTTAACTCCAACGATTATTTTGTCCACTACGATCGTCACAATATTTAGGGCGTTTTCTCCAGAATCAAATTGGAGGGAAAATGCCTTATTAAAAGAGAAACCTCAGAAATTTATTTCGCCAGCTATGACCAAACCATAGTTCGGTTTCAAAAAATTTTAGCACCATTGGAAAGCTCCTACCAAGCTCTAAAATGGGTATCCTTTAGTCTTTTTTGATTTGATACTTCACCCGGACACATTTTCTCCAAGAACAATCACTTCACCACTCCTAAAAATCAAATTTATTCAATTGCAAAACTTGTACTTGGGGCACCACTTTTCCTTCATACTTGTCCATTGTAACACCATTAGTTTTACATTTTTGAGTTAGACAGTTGAACCTAAATCCAAAGGGGAGTGGACCCCAATGGATAGCTATGGTGTGGATGTAATTAATTATTTCATTATGAAAAATAAATAAAATATTTCTGTGCATATTGACCAAATGATATTTTTGAGATCAATTGACAAATCCATGAGGTACGGAAAGAGGCTAAGACTTTCCCCAAAAATATTTCAAAAATCCTTGAAATAAATTATTTCTAATTTAGATTTTAGAGGAAAAATCTAGATTTTCCTCAATGAGGTGGAGAGTAGTTGGGAAGAGGTAAAAAGCTGGAAAAGCAGAAAGCAGCTTTAAAAGTCCCTAAATACGGGAAGCCTAGGTAAATAGGAAGAAAAGCATCCTATAATTCTGGACGCAGAATTAGAAACAAGCTTTGGGGAGCATAAGCTTAAATAAGATACTGCAGAATAGATTGGGGTTGGTCTGTTCTAGGAGATGATATCAGCTCGGGGGTGAGTTCTGGAGATAGAGGAAATCTAAGGTTGGGAGGACTGGTCAATTGTACAAGTGGTATGCCCATAATTTTTATGAATGGTTGAATTACTTGTTACTGTGTATTATGATTAATGGCTGTAGATTTTATTTTATTTCAAAATGCTGAAACTTGTATTCCATACATTTACAAAATTGTTTAGAAGAATTTAATCCTCTCAATTCTGCATAGTTATACGAACAGGAATTATGGGGAAAATCATCCAGAAGCTCTAAACCTGCTATTGGTTTAAATTTAGAGATTTATACTACTCCCATAATTCATGAAAGTTGTAACTTTAATCTGCTTTTGTGAAAATATAAATCTAATTATGTATGAGCTAGGAAAACAGACTTAGATGATGAAAAATCATCTATGAATTGGACGAATTCATAGACATTAGGAACTATATAAATATTGCAGATATAAATTTTCTGAAGTACATGTCTATATATATTATAACCTTCTGTAACATGGAAAGATCTGAGCTGAAATGGAACACGTTCAATTACTAGAATTAAATATATTCAAGCAGAAAAGTTGCATAGTATACCAGAAATTAATACCATAGTAATGAAATCATAAGGCTGGTAAAAATATAGTTGATAAGTAAGCATGGAGTTGGAAGGTCAAATTCCATTCCTAGCACTTCAATTTATTTGACCCATTTCATGAGATATAAAATAGAAAATTTAAAATAAGAGGAAAACTAGTAAAAGCTATAGGGGAGTAATTGGGAGAGAAATAGATATACTGCATCAGAAAAATACTTTATTATGGTCTACAAGGAAAAGTAAAATTATGAAATACATTAACAAAAACCATTTGGACATCTTCAAGTAGACCTCTGTAATTCAGTAAGGAATTTCAGAGTTACACTAACATCTGTATACCATTAAATAGAGTTGACTTTAAACACATGAGTCACAGGAGTATATCTCCCTTATTGAATATTGATTTTTATACCGGAATAGCAATGGGATTCCATAAAGAAATTTTTCGGTGAATATGAGTAAAGGAGAAATGGCTTCTAATGTACATATAGAAGAAGGACCTATGCAATTATTGGTAGAGAATCAAATTCTTTCACACAGTATCTAGATATTAACAGCAGACCTGAGATAGATATGATATAAGAGAAGAATAATTCCTATCATATCAAAATAAAATAAAATTATTCATTAACTGAAAATTATTTCAAACAACTATAGTAAAATAATCTGTCTGTCAAATTTCACAAGTACGAAATTAGAGAAAAATCATTTCTGAACAATATATCGATGAAATATATTGTAAATGAGCCTCATTTCAGTGCTGAGAAAATTATAAATTAGCTACGAAGGACCTTGGGTAGAGAACCCAAGAACTAATTCGTCAGTAACTATAAATAATCCTATTCGCGTCCAATGAAAAATTACTATAATCAATACTGTGGTATAGTCCATGAGTAGCTGTGCTATGAATACAAATGTCATATTATTACAATAATCACAGATGCGAAAATTGACTAAGGCATGAGCCTGCTCCGAGAGGTATAAGAGGGCAACATGTCGAAATGCCCTTCCAAGAAACCAAGCGAAGCTAGGACCTGATAAATCGAAGGTAAACATGCATCAGATCACCTACCTGAAACCATGAATATTTGCAATAGAACACCCAATTTGTAGTCGAAAACAACGTGTACCTTACCTAGGCATTGCAAGAAAACGAGGAAACCATTATACCATGAATTGAGAAAAGGAACCGAGCAGATAAACTTAATAAGTTATCAAATAGCTTCCAACTATGGATTACCTGAGTCGTATAGGTGAAAATGTTAAATGATGAGTGATCCCGAGCAATAAAAAAAAATCGATTTGTTATATCAGCATAGACCTTAGAAACTTTAACTCAACAAAATGAAAAAAATCTCAGTGTATAACCAGAAGAGTTACCTCCACGGAACCCATGAGTCTGTAAAGACGAGGGCTCCATGTAGCAATGGCGATGCAAGACGAGCCAAAATGTATGCAATTTCCTTATATAAAATTCATTTTGAATGCAGAGCTTCAATGTTCTACTCCATCTCTATCATAGAAATTAAACGAAATTACCCTCAGACTCTAAACGCCAACTCCTAATAAAATCTATGCGCTTGTTATGCATCGAGAATGAGGACCCATACTATCTATGGCGACTCTCATGAAACCGACAAGAGGAACTAGCTGGTAATAATGAAAACTGCAGCACTTAGCAAATGGAACGAAACTTGAAAAACAAAACGTATTGTAAGAGCGTCGAATAAGCCATATTCAAAACGATTTTAACATTCTATTGCCACACAACTACCGTATAGTGGTTACCTGGAGCGATGATCGTTCAACATGATATTGTGTATACGATGTTGGGCAATCATACTCCTAGGCAATGAAAAACAACGCAGAAGAACAAATAAAAGTCTATGTCTTCTGGAGAAAAAAAAATTCAATTGACAAATGAAACTGCAGAGTGGAGAAATGGCATGATATATCGAGCCAAAAAGCCCCAGCGTGTCGCTTCTTTCCACCATCCACGTGGAGAGCGATGCCCAAACCTATTTGATTTCAATTGAAAAGTGCATCGAAAGAAATAAAAATCTCCACATTACAAGACTGAGATTTACAAATTAAACTCATGGTACGCATTACACCAACCACCATACGACTCTCATTACATAATGTCACATAAGTCGATTCTATTAAATGAGAACGGGCCGAGACACATAGCCACAGCAAACGAGGAATGGTGAGGTACCAATGAACGGGATAATATTTAAAAGGTGAGTAAATGATAGACAAATACGTACTAGCCTTGAGATTTTGGAAATCCCTAAACCCTAAATACAATACGAATGAATAAATAAGTCTTATTTCGATGGTAACAATAGGCAATGATAACAATTCTATCAGATTTGCGATGCAAAAAGGTATTAGACCATCGTTTTATTATATACAACCCAATCCTAAATCAAAGTTGAATTCGATGATATATGTATACTCTCATGCCTACGGTAGTAGGGTGTTAAAACAGGGAATTCGAAATATGGTGAAGGTGTATCTAATAATACACAACAAAAAAAATCATATATCAGTTAAGGGAATCAAATGAATCATGATTATAAACTATTGTGAATGAGGTTATAAAGGAGTTGAATATTGGAATGGAGGTGGCATAAGGATATAAACTATACTATTAATAGTATATAGAAAATAAATATGGACACAATATTAAAGGCTAGATATATTGAAAAAAAAAATTGTGGTTAAGTTGGGAGACAATACAAATGGCATGAGAGCCCATGTTAGAAAAATTGGTTTGTTGTTGTGCTCACGGTATAAATTAGTTCTTGTTGAATTTTTTTTTTCTGTTACTGATATGTGTTTTTTAGTGTACAATGGTACTGAAACAAAAAGGTCAATGGCTGAAGGTGATGAAATTTATGGTGATCTATGTGATGAAGACAACACACCAAATCCCAATGCTCCTTTGATGGATATGTTGCACAGGTTGAAATGGGAGATGGCTGAGCTAAGAAGCCAGAATGACAGGCTATCATTAGCCAGTGAGGAGCAGGAAAATCTCATGAAAGAATTGACTTCGCGGAACAGCCAAGAAGGTGAAGGTTCTGGAAAGAGGAAGAAAGGAAAGTTCTCTGATGATTCTGAGGAAGATGACACTATTAGACATCAGTCTAAACAGAGAAAGGAATTACAGGGGGAATTCTGAAAGATCAAATCTCCCTCCTATGATGGGGAGAAGGAGCAAGATGCTGAGGCTTGGTTGTTGAATATGATTAAGTATTTCCAAGTCTATGAATATCAAAGCAATCTGAAGGCTAGATTAGATGTTTACCAATTACAGGGTAAGGCTACCTTGTAGTGGGAGGAGACGAAAATGGTCCATGGCATTGATGAAAAAACAGTGACTTGGGAAGATTTCCAAGTCAAATTTAAAAACCGCTATTTGAAGGAACATTATTATGATGATAAAGCAAAGGAGTTCCATGAACTTAGGTTGGGACACCTCACTATGGATGAATTTGTCACCAAGTTTACAAATATGTTAAGGTATGTTCCTTATATTCGTGAAGAGAAGAAAAACGTGCAAAGGTTTTTGAACTGTTTGCCTGCTATGAGCAAGGAGAAAATAGAGTTCGATAATGCAAAAACTATGGATGAAGCGGTGAGGAAAGCTATATTATGCTACCAGTAGTTTAAAGGAAAGGGTGAGCATGGTAAAAGTTGGGTAAACAAGGGTGAATTCAAAGGGAAAAAACAGAAACCAGCTTACTTGGAGAACTTTGGTAGGGACCATCAGCGAAAGAAATTTAACAAACCCAAGGAAATTCAAACCACTCAGTCCCAAGTTGGTTCAAAACCAATAGATGGAGATAATAAGAAGGAGGGACCAGTCAAAATGTGGGAACTTTTGAAATGTTGGGGTTGTGGAGAACTGCATCTGTTGAGAGATTGTCCACACCAAAATATTCAAATGATTACGAGTGATCGAGAAGCTACCACAATGAATGATATAGTCATAAACATACCCACTATCAGTGCAGCCTTGGAGAACCGACAAGTAGAACACCAGGCTACCATGCTCGAGATGCAAGGTAATATTGCTAACCAATCTGTTACAATTTTAATTGATCCAGGTGCTTCTTTGAGTTACATTAGTCCACAAGTGGTAGAGAAATGCAATCTCAAAATTGAAAAATTTCAGCAGTCTTGGTTGGTCCAGCTAGCCACTGGCACCAAGAAAAAAGTAACTCATAAGTTACCTCAAACAACAATTAAATTAAATGATTTTCAGACAGAAGTAAAATTAAACATTATGCCCTTAGGCTCATATGACTTGCTGATAGGAATGGACTGGTTAGAAAAGAGAAAGGCTATGATGAGCTGTTGGGATAAAACTCTACATTGCATAGACGAGGAAGGGAGACCCTTTGTACTCGAAGGAAAACAAAAAAAAATTTCTGTAAGACAAATATCAGCTCTGCTATTAAAAATAACAGCTAGGAAGGGATATCAAGTATATGCTGTACATGTTGAAGAATTAGGACATCAACCTGAAGAAAACCTGCTAGACACTTTGCTAGTGTTAAGAGAGTTTAAGGAATTTTTTCCAGACGAGATTCCTCATCTTCCCTCCAAAAGGGAGATTGGATTTTCAATTGATTTGGTGCCTGGATCAACACATGTTTCTAGAGCCCCTTATCGGATGAGCCCCCCCCCCTGAACTCATGGAACTGAAAATGCAGTTCAAGAATTGTTGGATAAAGGTTATATCAGACCGAGTTTGTCTCCTTGGGGAGCACCGGTGTTGTTCATGAAAAAGAAGGATGGAACCTTTAGAATGTGCATTTACTACCATCAACTGAATAAGTTGAAAATAAAAAATAGATACCCATTCCCTAGAATTGATGAACTTTTTGATTAGGTAAGAGGGGCTTCTGTATTTTCTAAGATTGATCTGAGGACTTGTTATCACCAACTCATAATTAAGGAGGAAGACATTACTAAAACAACTTTTCGAACCAGGTATGGTCACTACAAATTTGTAGTCCTACCTTTTGGTTTGACAAATGCCCCTGCCACCTTTATGTGCTTAATGAACGACGTTTTGAACAAGTACTTGGATAAATTCGTACTAGTGTTCATAGACGTTATTCTAGTTTATTCAAAAAGTGAGGAAGAGCACAAATAACACTTAAGGATAGTTCTGCAAACCTTAAAAGAAAACCAGTTATATGCCAAGTTTAGTAAATGTGAATTTTATAAAGACAAGATTCAATACTTGGGGCATATCATTTTTGAATAAGGATTGGCTATGGACCTTGAAAAAATAAAGGCTATTAGAGAATGGTCGGCGCCCACTGATGTTTCAGAAGTAAGGTCATTTACAGGGATTGCAGGTTATTATAGAAGGTTTGTGGAAAGATTTTCTGCAATAGCATATCCCATAACTTCATTATAGAGAAAAGGCACCAAATTTGAGTGGACTGAAAAATGCCAAAGCAGCTTTGAACAACTAAAAGTAAAACTCACTACAGCCCCTATACTGAAAATTACAGATCTTGACAAAGAGTTTTTTGTATGCACTGATGCATGCAGAGAGGGATTGGGAGGAGTTCTGTTACAAGAAAAATCTGTTATTGCATATGAATCTAGGAAACAGAAGAAACATGAATAGAACTACAGTGTATATGATTTGGAATTGGTTGTTGTAATTCATGCCTTGAAGATGTGGCGACACTATCTTCTTGAAATTTTTTTTACATTGATGACTGATCATATTAGTCTCAAGTATTTCTTTTCTCAAACAGATTTGAATGCTGGACAAGCCAGATGGTTGTCTTTTCTGAGTGAATTTGATATGGACATAAAACATATCAAAGGGAAAGAAAATAAAATTGCTGATGCACTAAGCAGAAAAGCTTTCCAACACATAAGCAGCATTGGGAGTAGTGCTAGTTTTGATTTAGAGGAACTTTTTAAAAAGGTAGCAGATTAAGATCCAAACTATGAGAATCTACAAGTGAAAATGTTAACAAAAGAAATGGCTGAGTACACTCAAAATCAGAAAGGGATGATCTGCTACAAAAACAGATTATACATCCCCAGTGTGGAAACTTTGAAAAAGGAAATCCTAGATGAATATCATAAACAACCATATGCAGGACACCCTGGATATCAGAAAATGCTTACAACCTTGAAAAAGAAATTGTTTTGGCCAGGAATGAAAAAGGATGTAGCATACTATTTAGCTTGGTGCATGGAATGTCAACTAGTCAAAGTTGAACATCAGCATCCATTTGGTCTGTTAAATCCCTTGCGAATTGCAGAATGGAAATGGGACACTGTTTTTATAGATTTCATAATCGGGTTACCCAGAAAAAAGTACCAGCATGACTCAGTGATGGTTGTGGTGGACACTTTAACAAAAGCTGCACACTTCATACCTGTAAAATCTACTTTTGGGACAACCCAAGTAACATATGTGTTCCTAAAAGAGATAGTAAGACTACACGGGGTCCCAAAGATGATTATTTCAGATAGAGATGCTAAGTTCACAGCTGCCTTTTGGAAAGGTCAGTTTGGGGGCATGGGCACTAAATTGAATTTTAGTACTACATATCACCCTCAGATGGATGGTCAAACAGAGAGACAAATCAGATCTTGGAAGATATGCTGAGAATGTATGTGATGGATAGGCCATCAAAATGGGAATACTAATTTCATTTAGCCGAATTTGCTTATAACAACAACTATCAATCCTCCATCAAAATGATTCCATTTGAATCACTCTATGGAAGGAAGTGTCTCACTCAATTAAGTTGGAGCCAACCGGAAGATAAGCTAGTATTGGGACCAGATACTTTACAAGAAATGGAAAGAATTGTCAAACAAATACAAAGAAACATCAAGACAACACAAGATCGACATAAACATTATGCTGATAAGAAGAGGGTACATCGAGAGTTCAAAGTGGGTGATCATGTGTACCTGCGTATTAAACCCAAAAAGAGTACACTTTATGCTGGAAGTTGTGCAAAATTGGCTCCTAGATATTGTGGGCCTTTTAAGGTGTTAGAAAGGGTGGGACCAGTGGCTTATAACCTAGCCCTACTGCCCCATGTTAAAGTTCATGATGTGTTTCATGTTTCATTATTAAAAATATATGTACATGATGCTTCTCACATTGTCGATTGGAATGTGATATAGGTGGAACCAGAAGGGGAGTTCCTGCCAGAGCCGCTTCAAATATTGGAGTGGGAAGAAATTGAATTGAGAAACCGAACAATAGCAAGATTAAAGGTGCAGTGGAAGCACTTTACTCCTGAAGAAGCTACATGGGAAAGAGAAGCTAAGATGATGGAAAAATATCCATATCTATTTTCAAAATGAACTCTAGTAGTTAGTTGGTAACACTGAGGATGGTGTTTGTTTTCAAAGGGGGAATATGTAACACCCCTAGTTTTATGTTTTTGAGTTAGAAAGTTGAACCTAAATCCAAAGGGGAGTGGACCCCAATGGATAGCTATGGTGTGGTTGTAATTAATTATTTAATTATGAAAAATAAATAAACCATTTCTGTGCATATTGACCAAATGAGATTTTTGAGATCAATTGCCAAATCCATGAGGCATGGAAAGAGGCTAAGACTTTCCCCAAAAATCTTTCAAAAATCCTTGAAAGAAATTATTTCTAATTTAGATTTTTGAGGAAAAATCTAGATTTTCCCCAATGAGTTGGAGAGTAGTTGGGAAGAGGTAAAAAGATGGAAAAGCAGAAAGAAGCTTTAAAAGGCCCTAAATAAGGGAAGCCTAGGAAAACAGGAAGAAAAGCATCCTATAATTCTTGACGCAGAATTAGAAACAAGCTTTGGGGAGCATAAGCTTAAATAAGCTACTCCAGAACATATTGGGGTTGGTATTTTGTAGGAGATGATCTCAGCTTGGGGGTGAGTTCTAGAGACAGAGGAACACTAAGGTTGGGAGGACTGGTCAATTGTAGAAGTGGTATGCCCATAATTTGTATGAATGGTTGAATTACTTGTTACTATGTAGTGTGATTAATGATTGTAGATGTTATTTTATTTTAAAATGTTGAAACTAGTATTCCCTACATTTACAAAATTGTTTAGAAGAATCTAATCCTCTCAATTTTACATAGCTGCAGGAATATGAATTATGGGGAAAATCATCCAGAAGCTCTAAACCTGCTATTGGTTTAAATCTAGAGATTTATATTACTCCCATAATTCATGAAAGTTGTAACTTTAATTTGCTTTTGTGAAAATATAAATCTAATTATGTATGAGCTAGGAAAACAGACTTAGAAGATGAAAAATCATCTATGAATTGGAGTAATTTATAGACATTAGGTACTGTATAAATATTGCAGATATAAATTTTCTGAAGTGCATGTCTATATATATTGTAACCTTCTGCAACAAGGAAAGATCTTAGTTGAAAAGGAACAAGTTTAGTTACTAGAATTAAATATATTCAAGCAGAAAAGTTGCATAGTATACCAAAAAATAATTCCATAGTAATGAAATCATAAGGCTGGTAAAAATATAGTTGATAAGTAAACATAGAGTTGGATGGTAAATCTCCATTCCTAGCACTTCAATTTATTTGACCCATTTCATGAGATATAAAATAGAAAATTTAAAATAAGAGGAAAACAAGTAAAAGCTATAGGGGAGTAATTGGGAGGGAAATAGATATAATGCATCATAAAAATACTTTATTATGGTGTACAAGGAAAAGTAAAATTATGAAAGACATTAACAAAAACCATTTGGACATCTTCAAGTAGACCTCTATAATTCAGTAAGGAATTTCAGAGTTACACTAACATATGTATACCACTAAATAGAGTTGAATTTAAACACATGAGTCACAGGAGTATATCTCCTTGATTTAATATTGATTTTTATACCAGAATAGCAATGGGATTCCATAAAGAAATTTTATTGGTGAATATGTCTAAAGGAGAAATGGCTTCTAATGTACATATAGAAGAAGGACCTATGCAATTACTGGTAGAGAACCAAATTCTTTCACACACTGTCTAATATTAACAACGGACCTGAGATAGATATGATATAAGAGAAGAATAATTCTTATCATATAAAAATAAAATAAAATTATTCATTAACTGAAAATTATTTTGGACAACTATAGTAAAAGAATCTGTCTGTCAAATTTCACAAGTAGGAAATTAGATAAAAATCATTTCTGAACAGTAGGTCGATGAAATATATTGTAAATGAGCCTCATTTCAGTGCTGAGAAAATTATAAATTAGCTACGAAGGACCTCAGGCAGAGAACCCAAAAACTAATTCATCAGTAACTATAAATAATCCAATTCATGTCCAAGGAAAAATTACTATAATCAATACCATGGTACAGTCCATGAGTAGCTGTGCTACGAATACAAATGTCATATTATTACAATAATCACAGATGTGAAAATTGACTGAGGCATGAGCCTACTCCGCGAGGTATAAGAGGGCAACATGTCGAAACCCTCTTCCAGGAAACCAAGTGAAGCTAGGACCTGATAAATCGAAGGTAAACATGCATCAGATCACCTACCTGAAACCATGAATAGTTGCAATAAAATGGCCAAGTTGGAGTCGAAAACAACGTGTACGTTACCTGGGCATTGTAAGAAAACGAAGAAACCATTATACCATGAATTGAGAAAAGGAACCGAGCAGATAAACTTAATAAGTTATCAAATAGCTTCTATCTGTGGATTACCTAAGTTGTATAGGTGAAAATGCTAAATGATGACTGATCATGAGCAATAAAAATGAAAATCGATTGGCTATATAAGTGTATACCTTAGAAACTTTAACTCAACAAAATGAAAAATATCTCTGTGTATAACCAGAAGAGTTACCTCCGCAGAAGCCATGAGTTTGTAAAGACGAGGGCTCCGTGTAGCAATGACGGTGCAAGACGAGCCAAAACGTATGTAGTTGCCTTATATAAAATTCATTTTGAATGCAGAGCTTGAATGTTCTACGCCATCTCTATCATAGAAATTAAACAAAATTACCCTCAGACTCTAAACAACAACTCCTAATAAAATCTATGCGCTTGGTATGCATTGAGAATGAGGACCCATACTATCTATTGTGACTCTCATGAAACCGAGGAAATGAAATAGCTAGTAATAATGAAAACTAGAGCACTCAGCAAATGGAACGAAACTTGAAAAACAAAACGTATTGTAAGACAGTCGAATAAGCCATATTCAAAACGATTTTAACATTATATTGCCACACAATGACAGTATAGTGGTCACCTGGAGTGATGATTGTTCAACATGATATTGTGTATATGAGATTGGGAAATAATACTCCTGGTCGAAGAAGAACAACATAGAAGAACAGATAAAAGTCTATGTCTTCTGGAGAAAAAAAATTTCAATTGACAAATGAAACTGTAGAGTGGAGAAATGGCATGATATATCGAGCCAAAAATCCCTAGCTTGTCGCTTCTTTCCACCATCCACGTGGAGAGTGATGCCCAAACCTACTTCATTTCAATTGAAAGGTGCATCGAAAGACATAAAAATCTCCACAGTACAAGACTGAGATTTACAAATTAAACTCATGGTACGCATTAAACCAACCGCCATATGAATCTCATTACATAGTGTCACATAAGTCGATTCTATTAAATTACAATGGGCCGAGACACGTAGCCACAGAAAACGAGGAATGGTGAGGTACCAATGAACGGCATAGTATTTAAAAGGTGAGTAAATGATAGACAGATACGTACTAGCCTCGGGATTTTGGAAATCCATAAACCCTAAATACAATACGAATGAATAAATAAGTCTTCGTTCGATGGTAATCACACGCAATGATAACAAGTCTATTAGATTTGTGATGCAAAAAGGTATTAGACCATCGTTTTATTATATACAACCCAATCCTAAATCAAAGTTGAATTTGATGATATATGTATACTCTCATGCCTACGGTAGTAAGCTGTTAAAACAGGGCAATTCGAAATATGGTGAAGGTTTATCTAATAATACACAACAAAAAAAATCATATATCAATTAAGGTAATCAAATGCATCATGATTATAAACTATTATGGATGAGGTTATAAAGGAGTTGAATATTGGAATGGAGGTTGCACAAGGATATAAACTATATTATTAATAGTATATGGAGAATAAATATGGACACAATATTAAAGGCTAGATATATTGAAAAAAAAAATTGTGGTTAAGTTGGGAGTCATTACATCCATGTTCGTGTAGACTTTCGTCGTGAGTAACCATATTGTACTCATGTTTTTATGGTCCCCACCGGGCCTGTTTTATGTGGCAAAATAATCGAGTCGTCCTTGTTTAGAGCATCCGATTTGAGTCACCATCGCATACATGGATTCTATCCTGAGTCACTTTGTATCCGACTATATTCTTCCATCCCTCATTTATTTGTTTCAGCCCCTATACCCGTTAGTGTTGTGTCCGTTGCTACCAGGTCATCCATGCCCTTTATGCTCTAACAAGGGAATTCGTGAGCCGACTACTCAGTACCCCCCATTCCACCATTATCCCTCATGTCTGTCTATGAGTCACTCTATTATTATATCTTGTGCCTTAGTTGAGGATCCCTTATTGCCTCACCTATGGCGGACCCCCTTCTATCAACATCATGTTATTCATTCTGGAAAATAGGTCAAGAGGGCAGTGTACCTTGGTTCCAACTTCCACTCTTGTTCGGTGCGTCAGATCAAGCATAGGGGCTTTGTATTACCCTTTGAATTGATAGGTTCTTAGCTCAAGCTCCTTATGCCATGATCGAGATCCGTATACTCGATGGTTCAATGATGGCACAGATTGTACCCGTGATTCCCCAGTATGTGTGAGATTTTGTAGACCTCATGAGGTTGTGGCCTTTCACGTAGTGCCCCACATTCCATGATGACCTCTCTATTACAGCCGTGGATGCATCTCCATAGATTTGATGGTTCTGTCCTGAGGCACTTGCAACACCTTTTAGTTTTCATGTATCATTCAAATTTTCAGAGCCCTTTCCTGTTTTACAGGGTCTCTTTGGCTGTACTTGTATCTCATGTACTCAAATATTATTGTATAATTCCCGGTTGTTGTCCCTAGCACAATATTTATGTGGAATCCATTATAATTTCTTTATCTAGCCCATGTTTATGCTAGCACGTACTATATAATTGAGTTCCTTGTTTACTGGACGCATTATTCTTTGTACTTTGTTATCTCGGCGAGCATAGGTATGCTTCCCCCACCTCTTGTAGAATAGGTACTCACTCATAAAAGAAAATTTTCGCACCTATAAGTCTCACCTCCTTAGGTTATTTTCATCTAGCACTTTATTCTACGTTCTATTTCTCTCTCTGACTCCTCCTTCGATATCTGGTGATTGAGTTCTTACAACATATTTCGGTCATATGATTAGCTCCTAATGCTCGCACACTGGGGGGAAATCTATTACACCAATTTTTGGTCATCTGACCTGTTACTATTATATGGAATAAAGTATATCATGTAAGATCAATTTTACCCTATGTAAAATTTCTTTCACTATGAAACATCACTTAGAAATCCATAATTTATTATCTTGGTTATGGTCTAAACAGGAAACCCCATGAGGAATAATTGAATAAATCCTTATTTGTTTGATTTTCCTCTAGGGATAATTAGTTAAAAAATAGTTTAATTAATATTCCTTGTCATATTTAACCCAAAACAGGAAAATTAATTGGATAAATCACTATTTACGTTATTATTTTCTAGGAATAATTATTTAAACATTATTTAGATAATATTCCTTGTTAAATTTGACTAAATCATTTATAAATAATTGAATAAATCACTATTTATTTAATTATTACACAAACACACTCTTAAAATAATAAATAAATGATTTATTTATTTATTATTTACAAATAAAGGTATTTGAAAAAATTCAAATTCCTTTTCCCTCCAACAAATATAATAAAATATTCCATAAAAGTTGGATCTAGATTTGGTTAATAATATTTTAACTATGCACCAATACCTAGACTAACTCAATATTTTGTTATAAATAGAAGGGTTTTTCCATTCATTCACTACCTTTCATTGCCTAAATATGACTCCGATCTATACTCATGGGCTGACTTTGATCGACCAACAATGTAATATTTTTCTGTCTTTTTGCTTGTGAACTCCCCGAGAGTTCCAATTTTTTTCTGGGATTTATACACCATTAAGAGAGAGAGATATTAGATCTAAATCACTGAGGAGATACAAGAACCCATCGCATTGAGGGGGAATGGTAACACCATTCTATGTTTCCTTCCCAGGTGTCATAAATACAAAAATTCTTTAAAAATATTCTTGTCTTGTCTATTGGATGCATGGAGCAACTCTTGCTTTTATTTGTTGTTTAATGTATTTAACTGCATAGATATGTATTTTATAGAATTTATCTTGGTCAACTAACTGCATATCTAAATAAATTGGCGGCCATATTTGATGCTAGGATTGTTTGTTATGTACAACTAAAGTGATATTTTTTCGTACGCTTGCGATTAGAATTCACACTAACAGACCCCTTGGGTTTTACCATATGTCGAATAAAACCTTTAAATTTATTCATGTACCTCTCTAAGAATAACATCCAATGACAAGAAACCACCCCAACTAATTCCACGTCATCTACTAGGTGGATTAGAATATGAATCTGCAAGTCCATGAAACTCGTCGATAGTTCCTTCTCAAACATACAAACAATATCAAATATCTCTTGACGCCACCGTGGAATTCTAGCCACATGCATATCCTTTGACGTGATCTAGTCTACAAATGTATATAATTTATATATGGCACATCCTAGGTCTTGGGGGAAATCATGTTTCACACACCCATGCATGAACAAAGGATAATGACATTGCAAAGTTATAAATGCATGCATACAAAATTAGTTATGTTTTATAATCCAAATGGATAAAAATTATGAATATAAAAAATAATAAAATCATTCTTCTGACATTATACATACTCTTAGAATATTCAAATGGTCATGTGATTTCAATCCCCACAAATTGTCT
Organism: Pinus albicaulis; assembly: GCA_034641835.2. Lineage (NCBI taxonomy): Eukaryota > Viridiplantae > Streptophyta > Pinopsida > Pinales > Pinaceae > Pinus > Pinus albicaulis. Next base: position 816,652,207 of record CM076576.1, on the reverse strand, counting down.
TCCACGGTGAAGCAGCATCGTAGTGAAGACCCATATGAAGATGGCACCCTCACATCCAATATAACTTCCTTTGGAAAATAAAGATAATATTTTTTTTTAAATCCATGGGAGATCACCTTATTTGAAAAACAATTTAGAGGGATTTTCCTCTCCTATTCTTTCTAATTGTCTTAGCCAATGTTTCTTTTTAGTTTTTGAAGTAATAATATCGTTCCTAACAACCAATGTGTCACTTTGTTTCGATGATATGTGCCTCCATAAAGAATATGAAACATTTTAAATATATTCATGGGATCTAATAATTGGGTAATCTTAAGATTCTCCTAATACGAGAGGTTAAACAAGATAGATTTCTCAACATAGGTGTCGAATAATTCTCAATCATCAAATAATGGCTACCCATTTCAATCAAACATTTATATGAACTCCTCGTTCTCTGTCTCATATGGTCTAAGCCATTTAACAATGTTGTTATGGCGCAGCTTTGGGTTCTCTCTCATTTACCATTGAAAGAAAATGTTTCTCTTTTGTAAGGGTGATCTTCTGTGATGAATACATTGGAGAAGTCATACACTGGCTTTCCTCGGTCGTCAAACCATCTAGCTTTTAAAGAATTTATAAAAACCCTTCGAATTTATTATATACAATATGCATGACACATTAAATAATATCATGAAGATTAGAACAATTAAAACGAATTAAATCAATATGAGAAATAATATTGTTACGTATATAAGAAAGTAAATAAACATGTAATTTACTAGAGAAAACTCATAAGACTTGATAATCATGTGTCATGTAAGCACATATTCCATTCAACGTAAAACTCCTGCCTGTTTCGATGGGTCTTGATAGATCCTATACATTTAACCCATCCCATAATTACTTCAATTCATAAACTAGTGGTTGTAATTAGACATCCATATCATTCACTTGTCTTCTATGAGGGACTATAAGAGCCAACATAAGATGTTCATTCTTCAAAGACAACCATGGGGGAATATTTTTGTTGATCACTACAACCGGCCAAACAAAATAGTTGGTGTTTTGGAGGGAATATGGGTTGACAACATCCATGGAAATGATGAGTGGTAGACTTCATACTTCATCCTTCAATTTTTCAAGCCATTTATCCCCTATATGCTTCATGGCTATTAAATTTATTTGGATTTTCATAACTCCCAACTCACTTCTGTGTGAGGCATTCCATCCTTGCAACATAGATAGTTATTTGCAACGAGGATTATAGGCACATGCCTCAATATATTAAGTGGAGGACCATGTGATTTACCCTTTTTTTTATCATACTTTTGATTCCCACATTTTGAACATATCTCTTTGTCTCCATATTCTCCTATATATATAATACAATAATTTGGACATGCATGATATGATATTTACTCAACACCCAACATTTTCAAAAAATTATTTTCCTTTTTGCAACTACGGGGCAAGACATTATCACTCAAAAAACCTTATCTTTGAATAAGCTGTAGTTGGTGCAAAATATTAAATGTATAATGCCAATAATTATTAGCATTCATAAAATTTACCATTTGTAGTGTTGATTGTGTGAAAATATTTATCAAAATATAATGGACTCGATGGTCAATTACCTCAAAATTCCTGAGAAACATGCATTCGACAAGAATTTTTTTTATTTCAAGTTCTGCAGTAACATTGTGGTCCCCAACTGGGTATAATTTGACTAGCAACCAAGTCCAAAGAGAGGGGTGGTGGAAGAAAATTTAAGGCTTTCGAAAAAGGTATCAGCGATAATAGCATCATCCCCTAGCTCATCATTGTTCTAGAATGCATCTAACAACATTTTCTCCATGGCATTCATATCCCTTAAGTAATCCTCCATACCAACCTCTATTTGATTGCCTCCATTGCCAGCTTGTGAAGAACTACTATTGTTGTAGTCATTCACAATTGGTGAGTCTAGACATAGTGGGAATTGAATAGGTGGTTGATTGAAGCAATATTGGTATCGTTCCTCTCTTAATTTTTCTCTTAATTATGCCTTCTCTTGAATTGACATTATTGTGGGATGCAATGGAATATGGTAGGTAGGCTGCTCATCATCACTACAATCCTAATATTTCAAAAAATATATTTGAACATAATTAGTACAATATCGATGATATTAATTAGTAAGAAATTCAATGCATGAGTAATTGGTTTGATGTTGAAATAATTACATTATACCAAACAATTATTACCATCATATTCACAGTATGGTGTTTTGAAAATGACATGTTACAATTGGCAAGGTGAAGTGGCTGTCCACTTTCATCTACGAACTGTGCATTGCATTATGTTGCTCCTAATAAGATATTCCAACATTTTGGAATTGTTTGAATATTTTGTGCATCTGAGCTCGATTCTGAATGTACATGAACCTGCAAATTTGTATAAATTTTGAATCTACATGATATTATTTAAAACATGAATGAGAGGCTTAAAATATATGTAGAATACCTTCAACAAATCCATAATAATAACAAGATTAGTATTGATAAGGGATAATAGGAAAGGACAGAAATATTTTTTCTTGTAGCAAGGAAGTAAAAATTCATATTAAAATTAGTTTATTTCATAGCTCCAATATTATACAACCAAATATGTAATAGTGCCAAGGAATTTTACCCTCCTAGACTAAGAGTATAGGTCATGTTATGAGTCACTAATATCTAATCCTAAATCCACCTTGAACAATTTGGGCATGAGATTATGGGATGCCCTCAATCCAAGATACAATTTTGAAGGAACCTGTTGTGTAAAATAAAGGTGATTTTAAAAGGAGGAATATCATCATCTTTATCCTCTATGTGAGGTTCACACTCCACATGAGAATAATATTCTTGGACGTTTAGAGTATTGTTGCGAGATATTTTCTTAAAGGGGTTCATAACTATATTTATAAGTGTTTGGTATGTCAAGATTTGCACTAATTCTAAGAGGAACAAGGAATTTTAACTTTCATAACTTTTGTCCAAGGTACAAATTGGAATTATCCTTCGTTCAAATTCCTTGATTGGTTGATTCGGTATTTGGGAATGGATAGGGTCACTTGAATCCTCAGTCTCTTAGGTTGAGTTTTCGACATGATCATGGATATTCTTTCCTTTCCTAGCTAGAGACCAATTTTTTTTTAGGATTTAGGATTTAGGAGACTAGTGTCTTGAGCTAGTTTACACTTAGCTAGCGATACATAGGTCTTATTCTGATGAGTCACTCAAAATGGTCAACCTATCTTGGGTCAAAAATCATAATTTATTATAATTTTCACCCTGATGGAGTTAGTAATCCTGCGATATTTAGAAGGAAATATTTCATAATCACCATATGGATCATAAATCTCTTACATTGTTATAGATTTCATGTAGTTGGCCTTACTGATATAGAATGCAAGATTTCGATCTCTTACCGAATTTATATCTTCATATTGTATGTAGTCTTTAGGGTATTCATTAGTGCACATATTGAGGTCTCTTCCAATAGGAGGTTATATTTGTTGTTCATCGTGGCTTCTTTCCCTTTGTATGTAATTTTTACTATATTCATTGGTACACAAATTGAGGTCTCTTCTCATAGAATGTTATATTGGTTGTTCATCATGTAGTGTTTCACTATTAATTTGTTGCAAGTTAAATGGCCTATGGATAAAAGTGTGGCTACACCACAATTGGTTGGGATTCTTATTTATGAGAAATATATTCATTTCCTCTATGTTTTCTTCACATGGTTCCTTGTTGTATGTGGGATGATTAGGTTATTGATTTATTTCATGTATTCCTCTATAATTATTTCTTATGCTCTACTTCTCAACATCATGATTTTCCTTTTTAAAATTTTCTCTTCTAAAATTTCCAGCCATAGTTAAATTTCCTTCTCTCTTAGATGCATTTGACTACATGATAGTGAAGTTTTTTATTCTTCCCTCCTTGAGCATGATAAATAAACTAGGCTTCAATAATATTGTATATTTAAGCATAGAAGTAATGGGATTGGGCTTGATTTCATTAGGAAATTTTTTTTATATCTTATTGAATCATTTCATAAATTATTCTACGTTCTCAAATGATTTATTTTTCACTATCGAAAACTCTATGAGATAGTATTGAAAGTCTTACTTCTCACTCTACTGTGATCAAATTTTTCTTTTTAGGTCATCCCATGAGTGTAGTGAGTTGGAAAGAATGGTATAGAACCATTTCTACAAATCCCCTTCAAGTGTTTTCATGAATTTGTTGAAGAAAGTATCATCATTCTCTATCATGAAGTTGTGAGTAAAACCTTGGAATGCATTGATATGTTCTTCAATAGTCTATTTTTTCTTGACACCAAGGCTTGGGAGAAACCTCAAATAGTTCTAGAGTATGTAATGTAATGCCTGGGGTAAATATAATGAAGCATAATGAGCCACTACCCAACCCAATGATTGGTTAGCTTGGTTTAATTGGTTATAGGGTTGAGAATTTCAAACCATAATGTTTTGTAAAATCACATCCCTAGCAATATATGGTATTGGAGTTCTATATCTTTATATAGTTTATGGACTGAGCTTTTCAAATTTATATATCGGTTTGAGTGACTTGGAATTTTCTACTGCTAGTTGGGAAGGTAAGGTGTTCGTATGAATAACCACTTAAGAAGGTAATTGGGAAATAACTATTAAAAATAATAAAGTTGTAATGTTGGCCATTTTACCCCCTCACTATTTTGTTTGTAAGGTTTTGTTACATGCTGAGTGATGTATAAAATATGTTCAGGGTCAAAGAAAAGGGATGTAATATCCCGATCTGAGTTGCTCCAGGTTTATGTCTTTATTGAAGCGAAGATGTGAGCATGGATATTATGGAATGTTTATAAATGAAATGGAAAAAATTAACATGATTATGTGAAATGGATTAACTGAATTTTATGGATGGTTTTCATTCTAAGATTGATTTAAATTAAGAGCAGTGGAGTCACCTAGTTGAAAGCATAGTGAAAAATTTCATATCTTGACAACCCATAAAATATGAGAAAATGTGTTCTACCCAGGGAAATAATTCAAAGCATCCCCTCAAATGGAACCACGAGATGTTGAGGCTTCGAATTCACACTATGTTGTGGTGTATTTTTAAGCCCAGGAATATATAACTAAGTATTTGTTTTTTATTATTATGTTAATTATATTATATATAAATCAGTGCCCATAACTATCTATTGTTTTAACAAAAAATTGCTTGGTGTAATTTTGTGGTTTCTATGCTCAATGTTATAGTTAATTTATTCCTTGCCTAAAACTTCATGAAAATGATTGTAGATGAGTTAAATTAAAGAAAATAAAACCATATATTGATTTTTTTCATGTGAATGTGTTGTTATAAAATTATAGCATAGCTTTGTCCAAGCCTAATTAATATTACATATTTTGAATTGAAGTTAAAAGTTCATGAATTTTATTTTTTCATGTAGAGTTTTAGAAGAATGTATAATAAAATGAAAAACTCATAAAGACCATTGGATTAATATCAAAATATCTATACACTTATACATTTTTCTATGTTAAATGAAAATTAAAAAAAAATAGAAAATAGTTGATATTAAAATAACCTATATTACAAAAATTGATATTACATTTTTTCGTTTTTAGGTGCTTTAATAGGCTATATGTTCTATAAGTTTGATGGTGTATTATATTCTTTGCTATATTTTTTACGGGTTTTCAATTTTTAGGTGGTTTAACATGCTATATGTTTTACAAGTTTGAACATCCAAAACATTTGTAATTTTTTAATGGTTAAAATATTATGGTTCTGCTTTTGCAACTAATTTAATTTATCAATACAAACCAATATATATAATTTTGACATTTTAGTGGTAAAGGAGTACAAAATAAATAAAGAAAACTTTTATGTTTATGTATTATTATTATTTATCTAGATAATGAGTTTTTCAAAATTTTAAAAATAATAATTAATTTCTATTTTTTACAATGATAGCAAATCCCAAAAACAAGAAACTATGTCGTTTGTACTCGTCAACATGTGACACATGCAATGATCTCTTTGGTGGGAAAATTTAAATGACTGTTGGGTGTCGAGCCTAATTATCCTATTTATTTTGTATCACAAGACACCCCGTACCTTAATGGTGGGTACGCACCCATAATTGTACACGTTCGGGGGTCCGTGGAGGGTGGCGCAGGCCTTCGGCGCCGCATGGTAGTTAAAAAGGATAAAAATTTAAAAGCATAAAGAGAATTTCAGTCAATATTGGCCATCTATTTGAAAATGATGCTGGCATATGTAGAAGTTATGTTTATTTTATGGTTTTTTGCCCTAGAAGGAAACCCCTCTCTTTGTATGAGGGTATTGTATTGCGGTTGTGTATTGTATCTGTATTCTTAGAGCGAGAAATAGATAGGGAGACTGTGAGAGAGAACAGAGGATATTACAACAGATCTGTTGTAGGTTGTCTCTCTTCATTTTGTTGGATAATATAAAGGAAGGAATGGATGTTCAGGGTGGACGTAGCCTAGAATGGGTGAACCACATATATCTATGTCTCTCTAGTTTGATGTGGTTTGTGTGTTTTTATTTCTCTGCATATTTTATGTGTTGCATTGCTCTATAATATATAATTTTCTAACAATGACACCATGTTGATGTTTGCAAGATGTGGGGCTATCCATAGAACAAGATTAATATACATGATACATTGGTAGATGTGGCGTTCAAGATCTGACTGAACACTTTATAGCATTTAATATTTCAACAATCCCGAGACTCCAGAATGCTAGTGCAGACCTCCTAGCTAACGTAGCCTCCAAGCTCATTTCTGTAGAAGACTATAGCCCTGATCGATTTTCAATCGAATTAATCTTTAGACCCTTCATTCCTGATAACATTACCAATTGGAGGATTTTCAACGATGATCCCGATATTGTAAGCTTCCTCACATCTGAAGGATCTTACACCAATCAGATAATTGACGAGGACCAACATGACAGACAATTGCAACAATATAGCACTAATAATGCTATGCCAAAGTTAGTAGTCAAGTTAGAAGACCTTTATGTTTTGAAAGATCGAATCAAAATATCTACCAATTCAAAACTACAAAGTTCAAATTTGAACTATGAATTAGTAAATCTAGGGACTGATACCAAACCACAGAATATCAACCTAGGCCTTGGCCTAGCTCCTGAAGAAAAATTAGCATAATACAAAAGTGTTTTTTCTTGGAACTACGATGAACTCAAAACTTATGACACTTCTATCATCCAACATACTTACAAATGATAAACAATAAAAAACCTATCCAGCAAAAGCTGAGAAAGATCCATCCCAATCTAGAAAACCAGATCAAATCTGAACTCAATAAGTTATTGAAAGAAAAAATCATTTTTCCCTTTCGACATTCCAAATGGGTTTCCAATATGGTTCCTGTTAGTAAGAAGAACAGAGACATTAGAATTTGCATTGAATTTTGAAATCTTAACAAAGCCTGCCAAAAAGATAATTTTCCTTTGCCTCTCATGGAGAAAATACTGCAGGCAATCATAGGATCAGAATTAATGTCCTTCTTAGATGGTTTCTCTGGTTACAACCAAGTGTTGGTCCATCCTGATGATCAATTGAAAACCACATTCAGAACCAAATGGGGCACTTACGCATATCAAAAGATGCCGTTTGGTCTTATCAACGTTGGTGCCACATTTCAGAGAGCCATGGACATCGCATTCAAGGGATTAGTTAACAAATCAGTGGTAATTTACTTGGATGGTATAACTATATATTCCAAGAAATGAGGCAATCATCTTAGAGATTTAAAACATATCTTCCAACGTTGTCAAAAGTATGGAATTTCACTTAACCCGAAAAAATCCTTTTTTGCATTAAGTGAAGGAAAACTTCTTGGATTCATAGTGTCAAAATCTTGGATTCATATTGATCCTGACAGCCTCAAGGATATTTCCGAAATACCCCTATATCACAACAAGAAAGCTATGCAATATTTCCTTGGCCATATTAATTTTGTAAAGAGATTTGTGCTAGATTTTTCAAGAATTGTATCTCCTTTACAAGAAATTATTAAAAAGAACTCAAACTTCAAATGGGGACAAGATGAATATGAAGCATTCTATCTGATCAAACAAGAAATTTTTAACGCTCCATCTTTAGCAACTCCAATTTTTTCTGATCCTTTTATTTTATATACATTTGCCTCTGATAGATCATATGCTGCGATACTCACTCAAGAAAATCAAGACAAGGCAGAAGCCCAAATTTCTTTTTTCAGTTCAAATTTACGGGGGGCTAAGTTAAATTATTCAGATGTAGAGAAACAAGCTTATGCTGTTTTCAAAGAAATTAAATATTTCAGGCCCTTTCTACTTAAAACCCATACAAAAACCACAACACCATTTCCATTGGTAAGAAATCTCTTACTAGAGAAAGATGTGGGTGAGAAAAGAGCCAATTGGGTTACTGCCTTACAAGAATATGACGTAGAAATCAAACCAACCAGTATTGTAAGAGGTCAAGGCTTTTGTAAAATTCTAGCTGGAGCATCGCTTATTTCTGAAATACCATCTGCAGAGATACAAATGTATGAGGTAAGCCTAAACGATGTTGAATCATTATATGCTGATATAAAATTTTATCTAAAGAATGGATATGCTCCTCCAAATCTCGATTACACCAAGAAAATAGCTGTAAGGTTGAAGGCTAAACAATATCAGCTCGTGAATGATGTTATTTTTATAATGAATTATGATTATGTTCTCCTTAGATGTCTTGATAAATCTGAAGCTGAAAAAGTCTTGCAGGAACTCCACGATGGGCCAGCAGGCGAACATTATGTTGGAGACACTACTGCACATAAAGTCCTCCGTGTAGGCTATTATTGGCCCACACTATTCAAAGAATCACATAGCTACGTAAGGAAATGTCAAGTTTTTCAAACCGCTGCTAGGAGACAAAAGAAACCATCATTTCCACTGCAACCAGTCAACATTGAGCAACCTTTTGATCAATGGGGATTGGACATAATAGGTGAGATCGTTCCTCACTTTTCTAAACAACATAGGTATATCCTTATAGTAACTTATTATTTTACTAAATGGGTAGAATAATTTCCTCTCAAGACGGCTAATGCCAAGCATATCATCGAGTTCATGTATCAATTCATAATCACCATGTCTGGTTTACCTTCTGCTTTAATGTTTGATAATGCATCGTATTTTTCTAGTAATGCTATGATTCAATTTCCACTCAAAGGGGGTTTCAAACTTAAACAGTCTGCCAATTATTACCCATAGGGGAATGGGTTAGCTAAATCTACAAATAAAAACTTAATCAGAATCATTAAGCGAACCATTGATCAAAATCACAAAAATTAGCATAAGTCTTTAGTATATGCTTTATGGGTAGATCGAATAACGCAGAAAGCCTCCATTGGCACTTCTCCATTTAATCTAGTTTATGGGAAAGACGTGGTTCTTCCAACTCATCTAGCAATTCCCTCTTTGGCCCTACTTCAATATATTGATGAAGCACCAAATTATTCCTTACAACTAAGGCAGATGGAAATAATTAAGCTAGAAGAGCAACAAGAACAGGCCAAAATAACTCATGCTCATCACCAAGCATTAGTAAAAGCTTCTTTTGATTTAAACATGATATCTAGAAAGGACTTTTAGATGGGAGATCTAGTTTTAAAATGGGACAAGGCTCTTGAGGAAAAAGGGAAACATATGAAATTTCAACGAATGTGGCTTGGCCCTTTCCAAATCTCAGAAGTCATAGGTCCATATAATTTTATGTTACAGGATTTAACAAGAAAAAGAGAGTCTTTACCTATTAACAAACAGATCCTCAAAAAATATTTTCCATAGGAGATCATTCTTCTATTTTGTAAATTAGTTTTCTTTATTTTCATAATAAAACTAGTTGTAAATGGTTACATTTGGAATTCACGAAAAAGATACAAATTCTCTTTTAGATTTTGTTTTTTCACTTGTATAAAAGAATTCTTCTAGAAAATTGATCATTATTATTGAAAGATATATTTAAAGGCTTTAGGCCTAGAAATGATACTAGTTTCAACCTTGTAAATTTTGATAAAACGCGACCTTTAGAAGGAAATTGTTTTATATCAGTCCAATAAAAGGTATCAATAACAAAATGAAGATTCTCTGTAGAAAATATCTTTCCAAAAAACTCTACCATTGTCGTCCAAAGCCATCTTAAGGAAACAATGACTTCCTCCCCACCTAGGAATTACAACGTTCATGGAATAATCGAACGATACACTTTAACTTAAAGAGTAAGAGGTCTCATCACGAGCCGAATTATCATGATCATAGATATTATAGCTTGCTGACTTTGCCAATACTACATACCACAACAGGACAATGACTCAAGATTATTGAAATCAAAATACAAGGGGTTTCATCATGAGCCAGCTTGTTCAGCAAAGTTATAAACCAAGTGAATGGCACTGTCATAAATTGGCTACCAAACCAAGACATTGTTCTTTAAGGGTAAAAAAAGAAAATGAAAGAAAGAAGTGTGGGTATGGATTTCTCTTTGAAAATTGTATATTTCTCTAAGTAGGATATAGGATCATTGCTGGGTAACAGGTAACCCTGTCGACACTATAAACGCCTGTTGGTAGCAAAGGCTCTACCTATGACAAATGAACATATTTGAAACTTATTTACAGAGAAGCCTTTGTTTTTATCTTTATATACCAAGTAATGACTGATGTAGATACAAGGACTGGCTTGATGAAGTAAATAATCAAAGTTAAATATAGAGGAAACGAAATATCATTGATAGATAAAAACATAATGTACTTTGTCTTTCTATAATAAAGCTTGATTTTCTGAAATTTTTTATGTTTTGGAAGTTTAGAAAATTCCAAAGAAAAGCAGAGATAACTAGTTCTTGAAAGTGAATCGCCAATTGTTGTGGCCAGCAACAACCCCCCTTCTTATTTAGTGTTATCACTACTACTAAATAAGTGGGGGCCCTTAGTCAAAAAATTTTAAAAAATTGATTAGTGCTTGTATTTCCTTTTTTAATAAAACTTACTATCATAAACTTGGGAGAATACCCCTTGAAAAATCTAAAAAGGCTTAAATTTTATGATAAGGTAGGATAAAATCATTCCTTAAGAAATATCGCATCGCAAAAAGGTAATGGATACCTCCTTACAAGCAAAATTCTAAGATTGCGAGATCTCGATGCTAAACTATGCACTAAAAACATTCATCGCATCGCATGCCTCAAATATCACTTATGTTGAAAAACCTCAAACCACCGATATGCGATGGCACATATTGAAAATCACATTTCACAGAGAAAACATTAACAGATGATTGTCATATGTTACGCTCCAGTGATATTGCGGTATTGCGATTTTGCAATTCCATGAGATTGCGATCTACGATACTGTGATCTGCGATATTGTGAAGAAAATCGCAGATCGCCTTATCACAGATCTTTAGGGCTCGTTGTACAAAAAATATTTTTCCATAAACCGAGACCTGGTTATGCACTTTAATGTTAATCAAGGAGTTAGTTGCCAATAATTAATGAAATATGGTTTTGTTCTGATCCAAGAGCCATTTCACGTAAGGTGGTATATTTTATATGTCTTCGGAATTGAAAGCTTTCCCGTCACATTTTTACTATCATTATTCTCACCTCATTTGTAGACTACAGAAACAAAGAACAAAAAACTATGAAAGTAGTATTCAGGATATTATGGGAAAGAAAGAAAAAACTCTGAGTTCTGAAGACAAAGAAATGACACCCTTGTATACAGACACTGCTTGTAATAAAGATGCTGGTATTACTACTTGGGAAGGCATTTACAGTCTACTTGAGGAAGAGAATCCCAAAATGATGGAGGTTACAACTAGTGCAGGCTCACATGGGTCTTCTGAGGCATTTATTACAGAGCTAGCTTGCTCGTTCTTGCACTAGATAGTAGCGAGGCCCAAAATTCTTCCATAAACGTACATGGTTAAATGGGTACTGGATAGTGCTGACATCACAAATAGAAAATTTAAGACTCAAGGTCAAGGACTCATTGGCTCATTCACTCCACAAGATTTTAGACTCATGTATCATTTACCAGAGCCACAGGCGACTTATAACAAACAGTTCATGGAGAAGTTTGCTAAAGAAAATGAAGACCTGGAAAAATGCACAAAGGACTGGTCAAGGAGGGATGAACCACTAAAAAATGATAAACTTGGTATGTATGGTACTGGTTCTCTCACCTCCCCGTATTGCTTTGCTGCTGCTATGCTCTGTAGAATTTTTGGGAAGCCAGACATTAATAAATTTTCATTTGAATGGCTACCATTATTGAATGCTGCCATTATTGCTACTGTTGTGGATTGGGCTAAGATATTATCTGATAACTTAGCCACAACCATTTTAAATTACCAGTCTAAAAGAACTATTTCTCAGAGAATTTATCCCCCTTTCTACTTATCTGCATATGTGATGGATGAAATCTGTTATATTTCCAAGTTTCCTTTAATGGTTTGGAAATGGATGACTCAAGACCCCTTACCCATTCATATTTATCACAAAGAATTGTTGGATTCCAAGTTCACTCTTTATTTTTAGAAGATTTGTCATGGAATCATGTTGCCCCTGTACAAAATGTTATATGATAAAGACACTCCAAGATTTTCTCCCGAAGCGGAGGTAGATATACTCCCTGTCACGAGATGTTTCGGAGAAGAAATATTTACATATGTCAGGGTATTCGGAAGTATCACTTCCCCTCATGTCTTACCTATATATGTAAAACCTTTAGGTGTCAAACCTGTGGAGAAGGAGGTTTGACTAAAGATTTGAAGGACAAAAAGAAGGCTATTTGGCCATAATTTCCTGTGGCCTAGGGGCCTTTTCACTATTTGATGTAGGCCGTGCATTCAAAGAAGTAAATAACATAACATGTCTATGACTGTTCAAAATTCTAGGAAGACCGTTCCACCCTTATGATATTGCTAAAAATTTCGCTACAGCAGTCAAAATAAAGGTGTTTTCTAAAGAAGATGATCTTTTTGATGACATGTTCCAACAGAAAGGTACACTTAAAGAGGTTCAACATTTGGCCCAAATACGATTTCTTGCAGCAGAATTTCAAGAGTTCAAGATATACAGGGAAATAAGGTTAGCTAATATCGCTTTGGATAAATTACGCTTGGAACCCATAAGGGAACCAACTCCGAGTATTAATCTCAGTGGAAGTTCAGGCACAGAGAGATCTGAATCTAATTTCAGGAAAAAAACACCAGAACACTCTGAGAGGTCTGAAAGTGACCATGATAAAAGTGAAGGGTTAGTAAGGGATATTGCCCAATCAAAGGAGCCCCCACAGCAACAGGTTTGACCTCTCCACAGCTAGATCCTCCCCCTCTCATCATCCAGCCACCATGATTTAGAACCGAGCTAGATAAAGAATGGGAGACATTCAATGATTTAATAAATATTGAAGGATAGAGCACAAAGACACCTGTGAATAATGTACGAGAAACAAAAGATATAGTCACGGGAAAAATTAGCAATGTCTCAGAAATGTAACATATTCCCATTACCCCATCCTCTGAACTTATGCTCAAAATAGAGGAAATTCATCCTCTTGATGTATTTTATAGTCCAAAACACAACGCAATAGTGAGAAGACAAAGAAATAAAAGGAAATTAGAAAATGTGCTCTGTCATAATGCAGAGACATTAGACATCCTATGGAAAGATCCTACCACTGATCCCACTGAAACTCTCACCAAATTATCTCGGATCATAGGAGCATATGCCTCTGCGACCATTGATAAAGCATCTGAGGTATATCAACTAATGAAAGAGAAAGAAGATCAAATACAAGTTTTGCAGCAACAATTGCAACAAGCCAACGCTAACAAAAAAGCACAGAAACGGCTTGAAAGATTACAGCAGAACTTCCAACAAATGCAGATAGGGTACCAGAACAGTTTGGCTGAAATAGAAAAACAGTTACAGGTTATGCAAGAGATGCATAAGGATGATCCTAAGCTTACAGAATTCATCACAGAATCCATTTCCTTAAATGATCAAATACTGCAGCAACAGGAAGCATTGTGCCAAAGAATATCACAGTGGAACTCTTATTGTGAAATAAGTGATAAAATGACTAATCAAGTCGTAGACTTACGACATGATTATGATTTAATTAATAAAATGGTTGCCAAATATCTGGCTTGGCAAGAAATAGAGGAGGGGAAAAGAGCAGGCGCACCAATAATCAACGACAGTCACAAATAAATTCTCTTTAACAATTGGGATGCACAAATCAGGAAAGTAGAGCAAGTGGCATAAGAAGCAGCCACAACAGCAAACAGTGTTATTGACTGGATAAATGAAAATTTTCACAAGGAAAACCTGATCTCAAAAAATACTCTATGGTATCTACCAAAAGTACAGCAACTATAGACAGGCTAGAGATAGAAGGCTCAAGAAAAGGAATAATCAATAAAAATATTAACAAAGTTGAATTGTGATTCTTACTAGGCGTATGTGGTAAAACCACACAGCTAGTGCATGACTCTCAAATGTATCATCAATTCTGCCGAGAAGATGGCGCTAGCTCTTGCTGATTCTGTTTTCGCAGGACAGTTAAAGTCAGAAGTCGGCCAACCGACTCTTCTCAAACAAATATTGAATGCTTGCGATTTCAAGGAACAAGTACACAAATAGTTAGTTGTTAGTTTTAATTTTAGATTCAGTGTTAGTATTAATTTTTCTTTATTTTTTCCTGAAATGAGGACATTCATTTAAACCATATCATACGTTTTTGTAATAAATTATTTTTAGATTTAGTTAGTAGTATTTAAACCTTTCTCATGCATTTAGAGAAGGGTCCTGAAATTTGTCAAAAACTTTTCCTCAGAACATGCACTTTTTAACCCTTCGAGGAGGTTTTGATGAATGAATGGAACAGGATTTATTGATATCTGCGTTTAATATCTACTACTGATGTTGAACTTTTGTACTCTTAGTGGATGTTGGATTAAGAAGAGATAAGTCATTATTGCTTGAAGCTCAGGAGTAGAACTAGTTATAAATGATAGTTTTATCTCTTAACTATTTCTGCCTTTGTGTTAAAGTGATATTAATGTTCATTTGTTTATATATTGATGCGTGAATGCTTGAGTTATCATTTGGCACTTCTGTACGGTGATAGCTATTTATTTATGCTTAATATATGAGTAGCTTATTATGCGATATGTTTTTCACAACTCTTTCATCTAACCTTTTATACGAAGTGGTTTATCTCCATTGAATTCTTTTCTCATAATAGTTGAATGATATTTATTACCAATTTTTATTTGAAATCATTTTAGATCGCATAATGGAAATATTACATCCTGGGTTAGTGTATAATTACATATTTATGTTTGTTAGAATACAATTGCATGTTATTAGATTAGAGTTAGAATAAAATCATTTCATTTAGGAACTTTTAGAAAGGAAATATCAATTCTCAACACACACACACACATATTGGGAAATTGGTCCCATATCCCCAGTTGGACCCACTATACCAAACAGAAAAGGAGCTACTAACCAAGGTCCGAACCGGGTGGTTACCCCCCTTGATGTAGACCCGATTTTCAAGGCTTCAACACATCTTTCAGTAGATGTCTTCTATGTGTTTTTCCCTTTGTTTTGAGGAAAATCTGCCTCACCTCCTTCTTCAACACATTTTTCATTATTGTCTTTTTGTAAGCCCTCTTCAAGAGCTATCCTTGCCCTGCCTTCTGCAATACCTACAATCATAGACAAATGATCAGTTTTACAAAAATCAGACCTTGCGGTCTTACTTAATGATTCAGCCATCAGGTCTTCTTGCTACTCTGAACCTTTCATATGATTCATAATATCCTTTGTAGATTTCTCCTCTGTATCTTAATTACTTTCAAAACGTAATGGGTTGCGTTCTGGTTCACATAGAAAAACTTCCTTTACATTACTTTCTCAAAGTAATGAAGATACAAAGGATAAATCTATAGAGGATCTTCTGAATCATATGAAATATTCAAAGAAGAAAGAGCACCTAATGTTTGAAAGATCATGTAAGACTGCAAGGTCTTATGTTTTTAAAAATAGTAATTTGTGTATGATTGCATTTATTACAGAAGACAGGGAAGGATAGCTCTTGAAGAGGGCTTACAGAAAGACAATAATGAAAAATGTGTCTAAGAAGGAGGTCAGGAATATTTTTCTCAAAACAAAGAGAAGATAGTTATAGGACTGAAGGAAGAAGAAGGAAATCTACTGAAAGATGTTAAGAAAGAAGAACACATCGAAGATTGAATTCTTCCTTCAGTTGAACATTCAATCTATGCTCCCACTTCACTTGCAACCTATGGCATTTGAATTTAATTTTCATAATTGCAGCATAACTCTAGTCTTCATTACTACTTTGCAACATATCCATCAATAAATCACGATGGATTTTTATCTTAGCCTTGTCTTTCTCAATGTCTTCATCATTCATCCTTCTTTCCATGCCATTTACTTCGGAGTATTTATTCTCCTTTCTTAGGTTATGTATTCACTCTGAACATCTACAATGACTAACAATAATTATTTTTTCCTCCTTTAGGAACTTTATTTGTTCACTCGTGGATTACATTCAATCCTGTTTTCAGCAAGCCTTCATACTTTCCATCAATCAATGCGAGCTATCTTCATGCACTTGACCTCTTGTTATCTTTTAGTTCTCTGTCTTAGAATTATCTTCTAGGCAACTCTCTTGCTCCTCTTTGCTGCAAAGAAAAACTACAATATTTTTTTTCTTATAATGACCAAACTCTTTGGGTGTCGAGCTCCGTCGATCATGCACCCAATTACATTCAAACCATTGAATTAATTTAAGACTCTTTTACTCCAAACCCTTTTGTACAACAAATCAATAATTGATTTTGACTTTAACTTAACTCAAACTACACAAATTTTTTTATTTGACCTTGACATCCAATCTTGTTTGAACTCAAAATTATGAATTATAACTCCTTTATCAATTCTAATTTCATTACATAGCTTCAACTTCATTCCCTAGAAATCTAAATGCACTCCTTACAAAAAAAAAACAAGTTTTCATTATTTTAATTTATGAGAGAGACGTAGTGGGAAATTTTACATCAGAATTTTTTTACAAATGACGACATCTAACATTTATACCAAGAATGATGCCTCTGATACCAAAAATGATGGCATCTAGTAGCCCTATCATTATTAGAGGCTAGATACCATGAAAATACACTCACTTCTCTGTTGATTCTACATACAACCCCTGATGCATAGACATTTTCCTTTCCATCTCAGCCCTCAGATATCGACCATCACGACTAAGATGTATGCTACTACCATGTTGCAGGGACTGGCCCTAATGTATACCACAGCTATGAGAAACAGCCATTTGCTATTCATAGACTTCAGAAGCCTAGCGTATGACAAAAAGCTTCATTAAAGAAATCATACCAATGTGGATAACAATATTCATGCAAATTTCAACCTCATCTACGCTGACATCGCCGCTCACAACTGAAACTCATTGCAATCAGGGGTTTATGTGCGCTACATTCTTGGATAATCTCATGTATCCTCTGGAATATCCCAACAACCACATCTCAATTTTATTCTGCAACAAAAAAGACATTTCTTAGACAAACAAGAATGATGCTTCTTAAATACACAGACATCATATTCTCTCCACGCAATCAATTTTCAGAATAACTCTCTCTATCTTTAAAAAACACAACATAAATCCACACACAACATAAATCGACACCGTAATTATTTAAAAAAATACTAAAAAACTAATAAATTGATAAATAAATTATTTATATAGTACTTGGCCTCAAGCTAGGCCTCTCTTCATATTCACACTCTTTCACTCAGCTACTCTTACCTCTCTTATGCGAGCTTAAATTTATAGGAATAATTACATAGTTATGGATCATTCTAGATCCAAGATACTCTCCATAGATTTCTCAACTAGTTCCTAAAAGCTCTTAATGATCCCTTGAGGATCTCAACAAAAATCCTAAAAATCCTCTAGTCCACTTTTAACTCAACTAAATCTCTATTCTATGATCTCGTATTCCCTAATATTTTTATGAGATCTTTACAATCCTAAAATATTTTGTATTCTCATTTATTTTAGAATATTTACATTAAAACCCTCACACACATATTTCTCACTGTAATAATTTAAAAATATACAAAATTTCTATTAATAAATTAATTTTCTTATGAAA
Organism: Pinus albicaulis; assembly: GCA_034641835.2. Lineage (NCBI taxonomy): Eukaryota > Viridiplantae > Streptophyta > Pinopsida > Pinales > Pinaceae > Pinus > Pinus albicaulis. The sequence continues at coordinate 816,633,879 of CM076576.1, read as the reverse complement.
TATTAGACCCCCTAAGTCAAGTAAAATACGATGATTTTTCTAGTCAGATGCTTCTGCATCACTTATGAACTAGCATTATGAACTATTTGTGGGAGGATGAGAGGGAATACATATATATTCTTATCTCCCTTCCCGATTTTGTTTCGCAAAATTTATATACTTCACATCTCTCCAATAAACTAATTTGTCTTCCCAATAATTATATAGTAATCGTTTCTTCACCTCCCTTTATGATACTCACTCCATTCCATTTTCTACTTCCTCCTCCCTTTATATGTTTTCCTCTCACTCCTCTCATATTTCAAGTTCCCCTCATGCCCCAAACCCTTAAGATTCATATAAATCCTCTCCCCATACTTCTTTCTTCTTCAATCCTATTATGTCCTCTACTTAGGGTTTAGTTGGAGGCTTGGTAGGGAAAATAATTTTTTTATTGCACATTTAAAGGGATTGAAAAGTTTCATTGTTTGAAATGATATAACCCTCCCATAGCTATTGAATTATTTTAATAAAACCCTAGTGGGGTGCTTCAATAATAGTTTGTTGGATACTCTGTCGAATCTCCTTTCATTTTCGAAATAATTTGGGCCCTTCTCTTTTTTATGTTTCCTTTGTATTTTTGTAAATAGTTTGGAGTTTAAGCATTTATTTTATGTGGATTTTGAGATAACCTTCTATTTTTGATTGGTGTCTTGATCTAATAAAATGGAATAGTTGTCTTAATTTGTTGGCTTTGGTTACTAGTTGTTAGTTTTACATAAGGTTGCATATCATTTTAGGTTTCAATAAAAAAATTACCTATGTGTTTTGAGTCACTTTGTGAGGACAAAAAATTATTTAACCAACTAAAAATATTCTCATTAATATTTTTGTTATGGTTTATGTATATAATTTTATTTTTATTTTTATTTTACATTGCACACAATTCATAGCTTTTCTTACATTTTAATCGGGGTTATCTGAATTATATTGGTCACAAAAAATGATATTAGAATTGGTTTATTTATGATGTGCTAAAGATTTCATTATAAAATTCAATATTATTGACATTTCAATCTTATTGGTTTTATTGATTTAACATTTCACATTAATATAGGTTTATTGTTCGAACAAACGTTTTATGTGTTTATATTTTAATTATTTTCCCTTCATGAAATTTCAATATCATTTATCCTTATCAAAACTCTTGATTAATGTGTTTAACTACAACTATGGTTCAATTATCAATGGAATCAATGGAAAATCTTGGGTTCTGTGCAAAATTGAATATGGTAATGAAACTTGTTAATGCATTGTATGATGAAATGATATGTACCAAGTGTAAACATACTTGGTGAGATTTATTTTGGTTAAAATATTCTTGAATTTTTAGGACTTGTGAATAACATATATAAATAATAATATACAATGCGCATCCCCCATTAACACCATTTGCCATTAACCAACTTGCATTTATGATCCCTATTTTTTTGGGAATGTCACATTCACTGTTTGGTATTTGTGGTCTTATTGTTCTACTGATTCATGCCTTAGGGTTTTTATTCCCTTCCATTCCATCTGAATTCACTCTTCTACAATATTATGTTTCTTTGTAGAATATTACAATTTTGTAACCTTTCGATGCTCTACCACTTCTTTCTGAGCTGAATTTTTAATGAATTTTAAAGGAGATTTTCACCATTCCTCCTATAATCAGTATTTATCTTGTTTCCATAGATATAATTTAGGCCTATGATGAATATGCGTTGTTATTTCAAATGTTTGGATAGTGTACATTCATCTAATTGTTTTAATATTTAAAAGAGGTATTAGTGTGGCCATTTTCTTCTACGTTTGATGGTAAAAAATGAAATTCCTTGATAGGGATATTATTATGGATGTTAATTTCATCACTAAAGTGACCCATATTCGCATAAAAGGAAGAAAAATGGACATAAAATTTCGTAATTTACGAAAGAGTGTGGAAAAAATTTCTAGCTAGCAAGAGTTACACATATGATATTAAACGTGTGCATGTATCCTTTATGAAGCCTAAATGTTATGACATGTTACTTTTTCTCCGTGATCATATAACATGTGAGGGGAATTATAGAATATATTTCATTTACCACATGAATCTCCTGATATGTGTTTTGGGATACGAAGTTAATATTCCATATTTTTCAAATAAAAGCCTAACGAAATTGGCCAAATCTTATCATGCTCAACATAACCATGATAGGTCCTTATTTTATGCTAAATTTATTTATATCATATTCTAATGTTATTTGGATAGAAACGAAGATGTGTGGAATACCTTCCTACTTCAAAATGCATTTGAGAAACCTTATGGTACGAAGCAACCAAATCTTAAAGCTAGCACTAGAAGAAAAAAGGAAATAGGACAGGGCCAAAAAATTTCATCATAAGCTCATTTGTGATGGTCAAAAGAGCGTCTCTCACCAAGAAATGAACATCACCAAAGGTTGCTTCACCACAAGTATAGGTTTTGTGGTGACATTAAATTTTCTTCACCAATAATGATTAATAATGATGGATAGTGACTGTCACCATTTCATATGAGAAATGGTGACAGAAATTAGCCTCCATCATCAAAAAACTAAACATCACCAAAGGTGGTGTCATGAAAAGTATAGGTGTTGTGGTGACATTCAATGTCTATTGCAGATAATGATTATAATGATGGATAGTGAGTGTCACAATTTCATATTAACAACAGTGATTTATCATGATTTATCTTTTATGGTTGTCACTAATAATGCATACATATGGTGACATTCGTTGACCATCACCATTTCATATTTTGGTGAGGGTAAAAAAAAAGTCACCATAAGCTAATTTCTGGTGGTAAAAAAATGCTCTGTCACAAAAATATAGATGTGGTGACATTCAAAGTTCATCAAAAATAATGATTATGATATATAGTGACCATCACCATTTCATATGAACAAAAAAAGTTTCTGGTAATGGAACTTTCATGGTATTCACTATTTATGCATATATATGGTGGCGTTCGTTGACCATCACCTTTTCATATCTTGGTAAGTGTTGAAAAATGTCACCATAAGCTCATTGGTGATGGTCAAGACAACCTTTGTCACCAAAAATTAATTGTCATATTTCCATATGAATATCAAGGAACAATGGAATTGAACCAAAAACTTCCTACTTATAAATTAGGTGCTCTTCCATTGAGCTAGAACCCTTTAAAGAATTATACTTTAGAATATTAAACATTGAAACTTTACAAATTGTAAATTATAAAAATTTCAATAAATTTTAAAACTTTGTAAAGTCTTGAAAAATATTTTACTAAACATTCAAAATACCATCGAATTTTCATGTCCCTTCTCAATATGGATAAGATAGTCAATATTTTCAATTGAATAGTCAATTATATGTGAAAATTTGAAGACATTTATAGACTATAAATGATCTATAATTATGAAACCTAAAATCTACAATTACACCAAAAATTGATTTCTCTCTTTGTGAATGATGTAAATTTGTTGTGATAGCATAAAAATATAATTTTCAAAGCATAATTTTCATTGAAAAGTGTAAAAAATAATGAATATATATGATTCAATTATGAATAATGAGCTACATGGTTAATCCTACTAGATATGGGGTCTAGAGAACTAGTTGGGAGTGCTTCCCATTATTAATTAATTGAAGATTTCAATCTACAATAGTCAATTGGAATGATCCTGAAATGTAACTATTAAGAAAATGTTAAAATTTTAAGCACAAAAATAGGCCAATATCCCATTCAAAACCAAAATATCCAAGGGGAATTCAAACACTTCAAAATCCATAACAAGCATGGGTATCCAAAGATGAAATTGCATGAATACAAGGGAAACACTCTCCACCTCTCAATGATAACTATGTCCTCCCATGTACTTTACATAGAAAAATGGTCTGAATAAAAGAACCTGAAAGAAAAAATAAATACACAATACAACTAGAATTTGCACCAAAAGGTGGAAGGGTATAGCGATAGAAGTGTAGATGAATATATAGTGACAGAGAGGTAGTGATGCAGGAAAACGTGACATGAATGTGGATGTGGAACCCTTTAAAAAACTTTTTATATTATATAATATCCTCATTCCTAAAAAAATCTTCATGAATGAACCTAAACTTCAATTCATTTTACCAAGTACAGAAAATTAAATTGAAGATCAATGAGGAGAGAGGATTATTTCATTCATCAGACAAAATTCATAGTAGAGTAAAACATGATCATGACAAACCATGTATAAATAAAAGTTCACATGATAAAACAACCACACTTCACATTCCCTAAAAAAATTGATAGAGTCAACATTCATAGCATGTGTCTGCAATGCATGTTCTAAAATAAAAGCAGTCAATCACGACAGGGAATTTCATGCTAGCTTAATCAGAAGTGGATTTTTGTTACATATGATGGTGGGAAATGTTTTTATTAGAGACAATGCTTCCATAATATGATGGATTTATTAAGTCTAGTGTCAAATAACTTGAATAGAGGAATAAGAACTTGAAATAGATTACTTGGTCATTGGTAAGCTAAACTATGCTACAATGAAAATTTGGTTCTTGGCTAATACCCAAGGGAAGGAAACAATTTAGATTCAAACCGTTGATGACTTTACATGGATTAATTCTAGTTATAGTCCATTTTTTAGACAACTTGGCTCTAAATCTATAAAAAAAAATTACTTAAGTTGCATTGTATGAATACATAATCTAGTTTTAAGTATCAAAATCTAGAGTATCTATCTATATTTAACCATATTCAATTATACCTCCCTGAGATATTTCCAGAGCTCAATAAAATTATCTTCTTGGATGATGATATTGTGGTGGAAAAGGATTTTATAGAAATTTGGAATATCGATATAAAAGGGTGAGTAAATGGTCCAGTAGAAACCCGTGGAGAAATTTTTCATAGGTTTTACAAATGTGATATCCCAAAATAGGGAATTTCTACACTATTGGGAATATTTTAAGATATTCCAAATCTGGAGATCCAACAATATGCAATCATAATAATGAAAGAGTAGGGTCGCATCAACTTCAGAAAATGGTAGAAGGACTCATAGCCATATTATTATATCATAGTATAAAATTACATTGAGGAAATGATCACTCAAGCTTAAGCAATAATCAGCCTCAAGAAAAAACTACAATGAACATGACAAAACACTACTACACAAGATTGCCCAAGCTATGATTGCGCATTTTACATGAGACACTTCAACACACTGAATGAAAATACAATGATATAACAATATCAGGCTCAAGAACTGTGGGGGAGAAAGCTCTTAGCCCCTAAAAACAATAATACAAAAATCCTTAGAAGGATTGACTGAAATATATATACAATTAGAAAATTTTCAAAAATGTCGGAGTTGCAGGGTAGCAGCTGCAACTCAAAATTGGAAATCAATGGAGCTGGCTGAGTATGATGTTCAATCAGTAGAAAACCTCCTTCAATGGATCTCTCAAGTGCAAGGATGATCCTAGCACTGAATATCTAAACGTCCTAAATAGTGGTGGAAACCCCCACTGTAGATACACACTGAAATAACGCAGTCAAGGAGAGGGAATACAATGTAGTAGATGGGAGATGCTTGGATTGATGCCAAGATATGCAAATAAACTCTGAAACCTTACTCACTAACCTTCCTAAGGAACATGATCTCCCTCCTCTGAAATATGAGCCAAGGAATGTTGTTGTGGAACCCTCCACTGCAACACCTTGTAACACAACATTATACATCAACAGAAATAATGCTATGATTGAAGGATGTGGCTTGGCCTTGAACCTAAGGTGGAGAAATGAAGTGTAAAACTTCAAGAGGCCTATGAAGGAGGAGAAGGAATCCTAAACAGGAATCCCTCATGCTAAACAACACTGCAACTCTTCTAAACAACTTGAGAATGAAAATACTCTACAAGACCAAAATAAAATACTCAAAAGATGTTTCTCTATGGTTGCCTCTTCCTCCTTTTATGAAAATTAATGTCTTCTTGCCCTAGATCCCACACATTAGGGTTTCTTCCAGAATTGATCTTCCTCCTTCTCAAACTGTGTTGTCTTCCCAAGCAATCCACACCCTCTTAGGCTGCGCTGTTGACTTGGTCAAACTTGACCTTGCCCTCATGCATTTGCCCCTTTTCACACTAGATGGTGCAAAATAAATATACTCCATTTATCCCTTTCACACTATGAGGGATTTTATTCCTACTCATGTGTCTCCTCACCCATTTTATTCACCTCCTAGATGATGTGAGCAAAATCAATGCTCCAATTAGCTTCATGTTAATTTTGGGAACATTACAGTCCCCCCCTCTCAATGACTGCTTCTCCTCAAGAAAGGGAAAGGATAGACTAAGTTATTTCTTCTCCTCTCCCTATAGAATCCATGTATGATGATCTCCTCCAAGTAAAAATATGCCATATCATCAATCAAGTCTCCACATTGCTCCTCCTCAGCATGCAAGTCAGTTATGAAGCTATCATCATGTAAAGGTGAAATACTCAAAAGGATAACAAAGTGATGTCTAGAGGTCCATTTCAGGAATGTTATATAAAATATAATATGCACTATCTCCCCCATATGGATCCTCAATCCCCAAGCTATTAGCCATGCAAAATGAGTCACCTCCCAACTAGGAAACTCCTGAAAACTGTCCTCCACCTTTGGCTCCGGCAAAGTAGGTGGGATGAAAATTTCCATATGGTAGACAACGTAGCCTACCCCATGCTGTCCATCTTTCAACTTATAATATGTGTAGAGTGTTGGTTGATCTTAGGCTCCAAGAAGGTTTCCCTCAAGTGGCAAGATCATGACTAGATCTCCAAAGACCTCTCCTCCAATGCTGCAAATCAGGCTGGCCCAAACCATACCATATATGATGAGTTGGAAGTCACCATAATATGGATTCCATTCAACCCTATGGCCCCCATCATAAAGAGACAAATGTGTTTTTGTGGTGGCCATATTATCTCCCATGCTCTCCTTAGAACATATACTGAAAAAAATACGTAGATCTTCTCTCCCAAGGGACACATCCATCCAATGTGTCTCTCCCCCAAATATGCTCCACATTAAGATAGAAACAATAGAACCATAGGGAGAAAAAATCAGAATCATGCTTTCTGCCATGTGTAACAAATGAGAAGGAAAATGGTCCCTCAAACGTAACCAATGCATGTTTACCCTCAACTGCGATAGAGACTGATAAAATGTGTGGCTTCTCAACCACTTGCTTGCTGCTCCAATCTCCTCATAAGTATAGAGGAAGTGAATGATGCATGGTGTAAAGTGAGCATGTCCTCCATAGCACACCTCTTCCTCAAGTAATCCTAGGGAATGGTCATCAACCATGCTTATGGCCTCAGGTATACCTTTAAGCCTAAAGGAAGGAATGCTTCTCCTTGAAGAAACATCCTGAACATATATGGTTAAGGGATATATACATACATTATATAAATAATCATGTAAACAATCAACACCCTTACCATATGTTCTGCTCATACAAATGGATTGGCTCATAGATGAGTCTCCTCTAATCCATAAAGAGAAAAGAGGTGGTTGTGATAACCCTTCCAAAGAGTTATGTCTCTCCTCCTCAAGCCTACCCAAGACTCCCAGCACTCTATCAAGCTCTCCCAAGGTCCCCACTCCTCTGAAATCACTGAGTGGCGCCTCAACTGGTGAAGCATCCATCCTCATCTACTGATCTAATGGTCTACTTGGAAAAATGTCTCCATGCAATTAGACATCATCATCAAAATATGACTGCATATATGAATGGAAAAATCTATCCATGCCCTTACTGCGCAATCTAGTCTCCTTCTTGGGTGCATCAACCTCCTCAAGTGGATAGGGGTGTGTAAATCTCATCTCATGATGCTAGTTCTCCTCCCTACCTACTTCTTATGTCTCCATGGTTCCAAAGCTCCTCAACAATGGCACATGAGTTGTGCCTTGATCTCCGCACATGTGATCCCAGAGACTTCCTTGCAAAGATACAAGAATCCCTCTACTTAGAGCAAGAACTCCTCCTTCCTCTGCATGAGGCACTAGATAATCTCTAGATGTGATGGCACTATTTCTCTCAAGCTCTACAACATGAATGGGAAACCTCCCAATGATTGTATCCTTCTCTAAAAAGGAGATCCCCATGCTCCCTTGCTTAAATGTGTGAGATGCAAGTCTTCCTTCCAGCAACGTATGGTGCAATTTTTCAGCCTCCTCCATGGTTTTCTAATGTGGTATTTCATTTTCATGCAAGTTTTTTTTTTGAGTTTCCTTTTCTAGCTCCACCATGTGTGTCTCATGAATCCTTCTATCAAATATTCTCACTAATGCCTTAGTGAAACTTGCATAAGATGTAGTGTTTACATTTCTTAAGGGAAAGGATTCAAAGATCCACCAGCCATAGGCCTCACCTCTAATATGCAGTGCTGCAAATTTGATGGCTTCATCTTCAGGAATTTGGTGTTGCTGCAAGAAGGTATCTAACTCCTTCACCCAAGCTTTGACTGAACATGCAGGTGAACCTTCAAAGGTAGATAGAAGAAATCTATCCTGCTCCTATCTTCCCTTCACCTTGATCTTGCAAAACTCTGAAAAGCTGTGATGATCTTAGAATTTATGAGTTTTAGACTCATACTCTTTCAGGAAATCACTAACAGTTTCCCTCCTAGAAACCTATTCTCCTCTTTCCATCTCTCTCTTGGCAATCCTAGGCATGTCACTGCAATGTGTGTTAGAGTGTGTGGATGCTTGCTCACACTTCTCATATGAAAATCTAGAGTTTTCTTTAGATTCAAACTCTTTCAAAGATTATTTATACATCTCCCTCCTTATCTTCCTGAAATCTTCATGAATATTTTTTATAGATTTAGGAAGAATATTTGTAAGCCTATCCCATTTTTTTCCTCCAGAAGATGGAGTCTTTCTGCTGCTCATATTTCTGTCTCCTTCTCGATGAGAATAGGAAGTGTAGGGTCCTTACTCTTCTATCTACTTATCCTCCTTGGGCAGGTTCTTCATGGATCTGAAATATGATGAGATAAATCCCATCCTCTCCATTGGCTAAGACTCACACATTGAGCGAAGATTGTAGCTCTGATACCATTGTAATATACCAAAATAGGGAATTTCTACACTATTGGGAAAATACTTAGATACCCCAAATGTGGAGATCCAACCATATGAAAACATAATAATGAAAGACCGGGGTTGAATCAACTTCAAAAAATGATAGAACAACTCATATCAATGTTATTATATCATAGTAGCGAAACATGTTTTGGAAATGATCACTCAAGCTTAGGCAATAATCAGCCTCAAGAAACAAGTACATGGATCATGACAAAACACGACTACATAAGAGTGCGGAAGCTATGACTGCACAGTTTATATGAGACATTGAAACACATTGAATGACAATACAATGATATAACAATATGAGGTTCAAGAAATGTGGGGGATCAAGCTCTCAACCTGTGAAAACAATAGTACAACAATCCTTAGAATGATTGACTGAAATATATATACAATTAAAAAATCTGCAGAAATGCCAGAGTTGCAGGGTATAAGCTACAAATAAACACTAGAAATCGATGGAGATGGATGAATATGATGTCCAATATATATAAAACCTCCTCCAATGGATCTCTCAAGTGCAAGGCTGATCCTAGCACTGAAGATCTCACCCTCCAAAATAATGGTGCAAACCCCCACTGCAGATACACACTGAAATAACACAGTCAAGGAGAGGGACTGCATTGTAATAGATGGGAGATGCTTGGCCTGATGCCAAGTTATGAAAATCAACTCTGAAACCTTCCTCACTATCCTTCCCGAGGAATAGGAGCTCCCTCCTCTGAAAGATGAGCCAAGGAACGGTGTTGTGGAACCCTTCACTGTAACACCCTGCAACATAATGTTATACTTCAGAAAAAATAATGTTGTGACTGAAGGAGGTGGCTTGGCCTTGAGGCTAAATGTGGAGAAATAAAGTGCCATCCTTCAAGAGGCCTCTAAAGAAGGAGAAGGAATCCTAAACAGGAATCGGTTGTGATAAAAAATAATGCAACTCTGCTAAACAACCCAAGAATGCAAAGAGTCTACAAGAACAAAATCAAATACTCAAAACATGTTTCTCTATGGCTACCTCTTCCTCCTTTTATGAAAAGGAATGCCTTCTTTACTTGGACACCACACATTAGGGTTTCTTCCACAAGTGATCTTCCTCCCTCTCAAACTGCGTTTTCTTCCCAAGCAATCGACATCCTCTTAGGAAATGCTATTGACTTGGTCAAAATTGACCTTTTCCTCATGCATTTTCCCCTTTTCACACTGGAAGGTGAAAAATAAAGCTACTCCATTGATCCCTTTCACACTATGAGGAATTTTATTCCTACTAATTTGTCTCCTCACCCATTTTATTCACTCCTAGATGATATGAGCAAAATCAATGTTCCAATTAGCTTCATGATAATTTTGGGAACATTACAACAAATACCACAAATTTTTCCATGAATGCATTACAAGGAACTTTGATCCAAATGCTTGTGGATGGGCATATTAAGAATTTAGAGAGTGACAATTTATGTGAAACTCAATAGAATATTGTGGGATCAGGTAATGCTATAATGTCAATGTATGTGATTAATGTTTGTCATGATGTGACACTGAAATTTTTTCCTCAAATGCAAAAACTGGAAATGGAGGCTGATAAGCTAATTAGCAGTGGATTTGTGTTACATATCAAGGTAGGAAATGTGTTTATTAAATACAATGCTTCCATACTTTCCTATATGAGGGATTTTTTAGCCCTCATGTTGAAGAAATTTATGAGAGGAATAAGAAATTTAAATCAAAAAACTATAAACCAAAATAAAAAAATATCATAATTCAAAGCACCATGTGGTGGTAACCAAATATAATGCAATTTTTGAAACATATATCTTGGAAGGTACAGAAATATCATAATCATGAAAAGGAAAAGAAGTCAATCTACTTTAGCGGGCAGACTAATATGAGGAGCATCATCGTTGTCGAGCCCTCTGCACCAGCCTATTACAAGTATTTCATTAGTATTCCTTCATTATAAAAGCATTGAAATTTGAAAGAAAAGGATACTTAGACCAGATATTAACTTGCATATTATGAATAGATAGTCCTCCTCCACAGTTTCGTGATGTATTAACATAATTTTGTGGTGTTACAAATACTTTCCAATGTCATTTTTTGCTTTATTGGTTTATTTTATATATATTCATGGTTTTAACCTTTATACTTGTAAAATTCCCACTTCTCATCATATATTTGGACTAAAAACTTCATCTCCTAGTAAATATCTCTTGTCTACATCCATTGACTTAAATGTTCCCTTCTCTTCCTTTTGTTTGAAAACCAACCCATTTCATTAGAATCTCACAATAAAGAAGGGAAATATTTTGAGATGGTGTTTTCCCCTCACCGTAGGTGAGTTTTTCATGTGTGTGTGTGTTATCATGAGACCTTTATATCACGAGGAAAATTCCTATAAATCATGGTGCATGTGGGAATGTTGTCAATGGACCCACTGTCGGTTGTAAGGAACTTCCCTTGTAATTTAACGTGCTAACATGGCATGGTGGACAAAGAAACTAGATTTGATTATGGGGGTCTCCACATTATACCAATGTTAAGAGAAAAAAATTCATAGGTAATGTGGGTGTTAAGAAACGGAACTAAGATAATATGAAGTTAAGGAGACATAGGGGAAACTTTGAATCCACCCGACCCCCAAATCCCTACCAAGAACTATATGGAGAGCTTTCAAATATACCTTGGAGAAAACAAAACCTATATAATCATAATGTCAAGAAAAAAGTAAAAGAAACAATTTTTTTTGTGGGAAATGCAAGGTGACACCAGAAGAGACAAAGAGGTGCTACGGGAAAGAGCAAGGGACATTGAGAAGGAAAAATTGGAAGACTCGACAAAAATACCGAAGAGAGGAAAGAGGAAATAGCTCAAACTCCAACCATTTCCCAAACATTGAACTAACTACACTACAAATTAACCAAGATAATTGATTCAACTGAATTATGGGAATTGAACACATTATAGCAATTTTTTGAACAACATCATAAAGCCTCGAGAGAAACAACACGTATAACACTAGGGTAATCTAGATAGGACTTTATCTTTAGTATTGTAAAAAACCTTTCATTCTTAGTCGATACAATCAATTTGTCCATATGTCCCCCCATGCTTGAAAATGTTTTCCACCATTTTGTACTAGCTTCTACCCATAACAATATATTTAATACATATGCATAAGTTTAACACCATGGAATATGCATTAATTTTTTCTCTCATTTCACGAGTGAATAAGTCGATAAAAGAACTATCTTCCTAGTTGTAATATCCCTCGCTTAAGCCACCGTAAAAGCTCTCGTAAAATGAAGGTTGTTAAATAATTAAATATTGTTAATTATAATATTGATATTACATGAAACATATTCTTGTAATTATTAATTATAAGAATATTGGAAGAATTATTTCTTAACTATTTAATATAGAAGCATTTATATTCTTCTATAGAAGTAAATTATATTTCCAATTTGGTATCTTTTATGAGTTTTAGAAATAATGAGTAATAGTTTTGTAAAAACTATGGATAAGTGATACTTTGCTTATAAGGAAAAGAACATGTCTTCCTTTAAAAGAAAGCATGAGAGATTTATGGAGTGCTTTTGTGATTTATGAAAAATCAGATTTATGGATGCTTCATGGAATGTTGCTACGATTTAGAAAAGTTGGAATGATTTTATGATTTAAAAGAGCCATTCCATTTTAATTATTCTATTTATTATAAGCCTATGAAAAAAATAGAGGGATGAATGAGAGAATGCATAGAGAATGGAGCAAGGGAAGAGGAAGAAGAAATTCCAAGCATACGTCAAAATATAAGTAACAATTCATCTGTTTTCATATAGAGCACGATGATATGATAATTCCATTTAATTACAAGGAAAAGTTCATATGATGAAGAATCAATATTATTTCTTGAGAAAAACTCTATATAATTTTTTGGATAGAGGAATAAGTGTTTTATTCATTGAATTCTTAGATTTATTAATGTGTTTTGAATTCATAAAAGTTTTCATGTTTAAATAACTATGTGAATTTCATGAGTTATTGGAAAATAGACTCTAAATATGGCTTTGTATCCCCCAAACCGAAATAGATATGAAAAAAGTGAAAGAGGTGTTTTTAAAAGAGGATGTTATGACCGAAAGCCTCTTTTACATTTTAAAAATTAGTTTCGCATGTCTCAAAAACCATGTCCATAATTGATGACCAAAACATGGTATTATTTAATCTTTAATTCTCGAAAAATGACCTCCAAATATTTGTTAGAATCATCCAAACCGTAACACCTTTGTAAAAAATGAGATATGTTATATTTAATGAACACGTTAGCAACAATAAACTCTAATGGTTTTCCAAAAATTGTTTCCATTGGGTTGGAAACCGTGTCCACATTTGATGTCAAAAGCAGGAAATTATTTAATATTTAAATCTGGAAAAATGGGAGGTAAAGATTCATTTGAAAATCTTAAAAACCGTGACACCCATGAAAAAATTGTGAGAGGTTATTTTCAATAAGTCTATTCCAAACAAAAGAATCCTTTCGTTTTCTGAAATTTTTTTCCATATGTTCATAATACGCATCCAAAGTGGATGGATAAAACAGAAACAAAACAGACTAAAATAGAGTGCTTCTATTTGATATTTCAACTGGATAAAAATAATTGTTTATTTACATATAGATGTAATAATTATGTTGATAATTATTTAAAAGGAATTAAGTTATTTATTTTAAGATATTACCAAGTATGTTTTCATGATGCATATGCATTAAAATCTTTAAAGTGAAATATTGTACCCTTGAAGAGAGTATGTGCTTAGGTGCACATGAATAATATCTAGTATATTTGACCTACTACAAATTATTATGCGATTTTACATTCACGAAGAGCTTGAGTCATGTAAAAAGATATAAATAACTTCTGTGAGGGGTAACTCACAAATTTTTTTTTGCGTAAAAGGCGATTGGTTGTGTTATTTGAGAAGGATTTGTTATTCATGTTATCTCTTGAGGAAATATTACAAATCTCTTTGATATGTGAAATGATAATAAAATATTTTTTATTTAATGCATAATAGCTAGTTAGTTAGCTATATTTTTCAAAAAGAATAATTAAGGGGTTAAGTTCATTGGACAATAAATATATATATATACATATATATATATATATATATATATATATATATATACATATATATATATATATATATATATATATGTATGCAAGGAAGGAATTACTGGGTTAGAACTGTCCAAAAAGAATAGAAGAGAAAAATATATCCTTGTATGCATTATTGGATTAGATCCTTAGAGAGGAAAAATAGTAATCACATGCTTTATTATGTAATGTTATTTAGAGAAACATATATTCTTGCATGCATGGAAAAAGTATAGTTTTTGGATTAGGTCTTTTAGATGAGAAGGATATTTCCCTTTGCATGCAAGAAAAAATAAGTGCTATGTGTTTGACCCCTTGGAAAAGAAATTTGTTTATTTCTCCATGAAATATTTATTTAGTTTCTTTTGGAAAGAAATATATGTCTTACATGCAATAATAAAAAGGCTTTGTCATTGCATGCACAAAATTATAACTAGTATGTTAAGTTTGTTTCAAATAAAGCTCACATTTTTATACGTATTGCCAATGTGAGTAGATCTTGTCTGTAAAAGATGTCTTTGGAAAAGAACATGAATTCATATGCATAAGTATATAATACATTGTGTTAATCCCTTTGTAAAATAAAACATAAGAGTAGGAAAAGAGGAAATTTCTTGTTGGGATAGTTATCTTGAATGCTTGTATGCATTTTCATGAACAATATTATTATATAGTATGTTATCTTTCCTTTGGAAATAATATGAAAGTGCATGCAAGATTTTGTTAGTGGTTGTTAGAAATATGATGCTTGATCGTGATTTAATTTTTACTAATGCATGTGAAATTATGTTAAAGAAGGGGATTTCATGTCAATGTGGTTATTTGTAATATCCCAAAATCGAGACATCTCATGAATCATGCACTAAAAATGCCAAAATAACGCATTCCCTAGCTGGAACATTGCTGGGAATGTATGGGAAATGTGTGGTCTGATACCACAGATCTGAAATCATCTCTGTAGCTCTCCAAACAAGTCCCCCAAGTGAAGGAAATGTTCCTCCTATGAGAAACTAGCTCAGAAACTGGGATTCCAATCCCTTATACTACTGCACCCTACAACACTGCACAATCTCCGGAAAAAACTACGTTGATGAAGTAGGCTGAAGCTTGGCCTGAAAATTTGATGTTTCATGATGAAGAAAAATACTGCCAAGAGGATCCTCAAGGAAAGAGGTGGGATTCCTGCTCGGGAACACCTTGTGCTAAAAAACACTGCTACTTTTCTAAACAACAATAGAAAGAAAAGGTCTGAGAAGACAAGAATAATAATCTAAGACATGAAGAATAATGCTACCATCCTCTTCCTTATATAAAATATGAGTTTTCTTTTCCTTGGCCCCACTCAATTATTTCATCTCTATCCAAAGATACATCTCCCTCCAAGACTATGTTATTCCTCCTTGGATTCCTCCTCCTCCACAACTACGTTGTTGACTTAGTCAAACTAGACTAAATCAGCTTCATTTTATCCATGTTCACACATGGAGGTGTTTTATTAAGCTAGAAAGTATGCCCCCTTTCACACTTGGAGTGTTTTTATTCCTCCTTAGGAGACTTATGGGCTTTTCTACCCACTTATTCACTGGTTAGAGCTGCTGCTAACTTTAATGTTCCATTTAGCTTTGAGGCTAAAATTTTCGAACATTACAATCCTCCCCTCAAAAATATTTTCTTGTCCTCAAGAAAATGTATAGGGAGAGAAAAATTTCTCCCCTCCTCATGTGGCCTCCCATCAATAGCCTCCATCACTGCATCAAGAGAATCTGAAATTAAACTGTCATCCCATGTTTCCTCCCAAGTGTGAAAAAGTAGAGGGTCTACATCAATGAAAGGTGGGAAGTGTGAATGGAAACTTTCTTTTTGTCTCATGGCCTACAAAAAGTAGGAGTAATGACCAACATGGTGAATGAGTGCCTCCCTCACCCATGCTATCATCCAAATGAAGTGAGTCACCCTCCAACATGGAAACTCATGAAGAATCTCCTCCACCTTGTGCTCCTGAAATGTAGGTGGGCTGAATAAATGAACATGATAGGCAAGAGGGCCTATCCCATGCTGTCCTCATATCCACTGATGATAAGTGTAGAGGGTATGCTGATCTCAAGTTGCAACATGATTTCCCTCTAATGGTAAGAAGAAGATTGAGTCTCCAACGACCCTTCCTTCAAATCCATGAGTCATGCCAACCCAAATATTTCCATTCAATATGAGTGGCACATCATCACCATTTGGCATCCAAATCAGAGAAATGATGAAATTTATGTGTAGTTTCGAATGGTACCAAAGGTTCTCCAAGTGGATATTACACAGTCTTCCCAACTGTTGCTTGAGAATGTCATGTGGCAGTCCTACAACAAGTTATAAGTTGTGTATGTTTTCTCTTCCAACATTTGGAAGCAAGCATCAATGTCTATCGGCTATACATAGATATAATAACAACACACTTGCCCAAATGTACATATGGGCTACTATCATCATAAAAATGGGCCCTAAAGTGACCATAAAACCCAAAAATACTCTTGCTCTCTTGAGGAACAATGCATTGTTCAAACATGGTGAGAAAGTAGAAATACTCAATGGAGTAATCAACAAGTACAAAAATGCATTCCCTACCATACATAGTGAGTGGGATGAAAGTGAGGGTCCATTGATAAGTCCTCCGATGAGAATATCCTCATAAAAATCTGCAAGAAGAAGGGATACATTATCTCCTTGGGATATTGCATCCATAAGAACATACTCCTATGTCACAATTTTGTAGGCCTTTGTAATAAGGATTCATTACTCCTCTCTTTGACATCCTATATGCCAAAGCCATCCACCATCATGCTGCTATGTGAGAGGATCTTCTTCCTACAACGAAGTCTCTCATGATCCTTTAATGCTTAAGGGTAGCCTCCTTGCACCATGAATGTGCCTTCCTTCTCCTTAGAAATTTCATGAAAAGTATGGGAAGAATGCTGCCCATACCCTCCCAAGCGTAACCAGCAACAACAACTCTTGCTTCTCCCTCATCTCTCCCTCATACAAGCCATGAAGTAAGATGATAATGGTAAACTTGTATGATACCCCATACAAACAAGTCTTCTATTGCTCTATCATATGGATGCCATGCCATCCAATTGGCTTCTCTTTGCATTCAAAGCTTTCCTTGAGAAAAAACATATTAGCAATACATGAAAGCAAGGTACAATAAAAACAAGTTGCCAAAAGACAACCAGAGAGTGAATCATAGTTCCACTCATGGAACCAACTCAGTGCATCCTTTGGGTGCATCAAAATAATAAATAAAAAGTGCTTTACCAGCCACTTGTTTAATGCCACAATCATCTCATAAGATGAAAACATGAAGCTACAATATGGTGTCAATGGTGCATACCAAGAAACATGTGGCTTCCCCAAAAACAATAAAAAAGATAGCCAAAATCAATGCTAAAAGTAGCTGCAAGTACATGATCATACAATATGCAAGAAGAAACAACTCTTCTTGAGATGCTCCTCAAATAAGGAAAAGAAGTACAATACAAAATGTGAAATTATACCTCCTCCATCATGTACTTGAGGTCTTGAGTGAATACATAAGTGAATACAATCTTCAATCCTTTTATAAGATTTTAGTAGTGGTGAATGCCAACTCAACACCGTATGAAGCGTATGGCAAAATCTTAATGCATATAGTATATCATTTAACTTTGTAGTTTCAACAAAGCCCCTTCTAAATAAAATACCTAGTAGATAAAATGTATTAAAAATAACCCGAAAACAAAGTATGGAAATAATATGAAGTCAATTCAACTAATAGATAAAATATATTAAAAGAAACCCAAAACCTAAAACCGTGGAAATAATATGAATTCAATTCAAAATAACCTTCTTACTATTGTTATTTAAATAGTACAATCAAGACGTAAATGCTTGTATTAGAAGGTAAAGTTAACTTTATAGATAAATAAAATTTATCCCAAAAAGAGTCAGAACCGTAAAAGGAGCGTAATAAATTAAATCCATCCAAAATACCTTTTAATATTGTTATTTAAATACAAAAATCAATAAACAAAGAATCGTATTATAGCATAAATTCGATTTGATAATATTTATCTATTTTAATAAATTATTTATGTCAATCTTAATATAAAAACAAACTTAAATTTGATAGATATAGGTGCGGTCTTTTTAATAATATACATTTTCAGAATTATATATATATATATATATATATTAAAAAAATTATTTTAAAAATTTATAAAGTCTCTCTCTTAAAAAAATATCTTTATTTAGATAAATGTATTATTTTTTTTTTTGGAAAGTCTATAACGTTTCGTATCCTCATTTCAAGGATTAGAGGATTATACTATGGCTAAACCATATTTTTTAAGAAAGCAGATAATAATATTTCCATGGAACCAATGTAGCTAGAGCAAGTGACCAAGCAATAGATAAATACAAGTGTGAGACATAACATGAACATATTGAATTGAAAAATAAATAAATAATTAAAGTCTATAAAAAATATACAACTATATAATAGCAAGTTGACAAGGGAAAGCCATAATATGATAAGATAAATGAGTATAAATAAATTGTAACTACCTTCTAAACATTCGAAATAAAAATCCCACTTCTCTTCATCCATTTGGAATAAAAACTTCATCTCCTTGTAAAGACCCATTGTCTACATCCATTGATTGAAATTTACCCTTCCCTTCATTGTGCTCGAAAACCAACTAATCCATTTCATGTGAATCTCACTATCTAGAAGGGGAATATTTTTAGATGATACTTTCCCTCACCCCAATTGAGTTATTTAGGTGTGTGTGTTAGCATGATATCTTTATAAGATGAGGAAAAGTGCTATAGCTAATGATGCCTGTGGGAATTCCCCCAATGGACCTACTCTTGGTAGTAAGAAACCCCCCTTATCATTTCTACGTCGTGACATGGCATGGCACACAAAACAACTAGATGTGAGTAGGGGGCTACCACATTATACAAATGCTACGAGAAAAAGATTCATCGTTAATGTGGATGAATAGGAAGGGAACTAACAAAATTAGAAGTAAATGAGCGGGAGGGAAACTTTTAATTCCCCGAGCCCCAATTCCCTAGCCAAAACCAAATGGAGAGCTTTCAAAGATCCCTTGGAGAAAACAAAACCTACTGAATCAAAACGTCAAGAGAAAGTAAAAGAAACAAAATTATTCGCGGGAGATGAAAGCTGAGACCATTAGACACAAAGAGGTGCTACGGGGAAGTGCAAGGGCCATTGAGAAGGAAAAATAGGAACACGCCAAAAATAGAGAAGAGAGGATAACAAAAGAGGAAACAAATCAAACTCCAACCATTGACAAAACACTAAACTAACTACGGAAGAAATTCACCAACATAATTGATTCAAGTGAAATATGGGAACGTAATGCATTATGGCAATTTTTTGGACAAGGTGAGAAAGCCTCGAGAGAAACAACACATATAACCCGATGGTAATCTAGCTAGGGCGTCAACTTTAGAATTTTAAAATTCCTTTAATTTTTATTCCATACACTCAATCTATCCATAATTCCCCCTATGCTTCAAATTTTCCACCATTCGAGACTAGCTTGTAGCCATAAAAATATCTTTAATACATATTCATACATTTAACATCATGGAAGGTGCATTAATTTTTTCTCCCATTGCATGAGGGAATAACTCTATCAAAGAACTATATTCCTACTACGTGCTCCTCGCCATATTAATTCATTGAATAATGTGAAAAACTAGTGGAACATACATTTCGAGGGACATGCTACAATGTCCCTTGGTCAATTAGCCATGTTGTACCGTAACAATCCACCCAGCCCCCTCATCCTTTATTTTCAACCCATTTAGGACCATCAAATATTCCTAAGCCAACTTCCATCATGTGACCTTAAGAAGAAAATATGGCAAGATGTTTTGAGTCAATGCTAGGAAAGGAGAGTAGTGTAAAAACTTGTAGCTTCTTACCAAATAAAAAAAATTAGTGTTAGGTCATTGAATGTGCATAAGAATAATGTAAAAATGCATGGAATAAGGAAGGAAATGTAATGTATCTCTAAATATAGCCTAAAAAAACATTAATCATTGATTGAATTATACTTGGTAAGCAATTTTATAAGGTCATGAGACATAATGCTATGATTAAGGCTTGACCATTAACCAAGCTTCCTTTGTAATAATAATATACATGCTAAGTTTTAGATCTTAAACAAGGCTTGATCATCGTATAAACACATATATATTTAAGGTCACATTATGAAAACATACATATTTAGGCTCATATTATAAACATATACATCACATACATCAATCACTAAATTTGTATATTTAATTTTAAAAATATATTTAATTTTCTTAACTACTTTGTGTTTGTGCTACCCATGAAACCCTACACACAAATCCTACTGATTTTCCTTTTAATATTTGAAGGCTAGTGTTTATTTTTTCATTAGAGGTATGAGCTAGAGAAACATCATTTTACTTGCTTTTTTATGGTTCCAAATTTCTTCTTCTTTCCTCCTAGTCCCTTAATATTTCCTCCCATTCATCCCACTAGACAATGCTTACTTATTTATGGAATCTAGGAGCCCCTATCATTCTCAAAGTATCGATACCATGAAAATGCACTCACTTCTCTATTGAGTTTATGTACAACCCCTGATGCATAGAAATTTTCCTTTCTATGTCAGCCCTGAAAGCTTCATTGTCACATCTTAGATGTTTGCTACTACCCTACTGAATAAAGTGGCCCAAAACGGCACCACAACTGTGAGCAACAACCCTTCGCTATTCATACAATTCGGTAGCCTAGCAGATGGAATTTACAAATCACAACTTTGAGCCTTAGCCATTACTCAGAATGCTCATTAAATAAATCATACCAATGTTGATATCAATGTTGATGCCATATTCAACCTCATCTACCATGACACCACCATTGACAGTTGAAACTCACTGCAATCAAGGGTTTACATTGGCTACATTCTTAGATCATCTCATAAATATGCTGGTATATCCCAAAAACAACATTTCACTTTTAATCTGTAACAAAAAAGACACTTCTTTGAAAAAAAAATACGATGCTAGTTCAATATACACACACTGTAGGCTCCATTCAATAAACCTACAGAATAACTCCCTCTATCTTGCGTACACACAACATAAATCCACACCATAAGTATTCACCAAAATACTCAAAAAAATATTAATTAATAAATAGAATATTTACAGAGTACATGGCCCCAAGCTAGGCCTCTCTTCATACTCACCTACTTCTACCTCTCTTATGCAGGTTTACATTTATAGGAATAGTTACATAGTTATGGATAATTATAGATTCAGGATCTTATCCATAGATTTATAAACTAGTTCCTATAATCTCTTAATGATCCATCAAGGATCTTAACAACAATCCTAAAAATTCTCTAATCCAGTTTTAACTGAACTAAATCTCTATTCTAGGATCTCTTGTTCCCTAATATTTTTGTGAGATATTTACAAGCCTAATATCCCTCGTATTTTCAATTATTTGAGAATATTTACATTAAAAAACTCACACACATATTTCTCACTCAAATCATTTAAAAATATACAAAATTCCTATTAATAAATTAAATTTATTATGAAACATTAGACACCTTAAGTCAACCAAAACAGAATTATTTTTCGAGTTAGATACTCTTGCATCAGACTACCAAAGTTGAAAACATTCGTGATCTCTTGATCATGTGTTCCATATGTTGATGAAAACCTTAAGGGTTCGAAACCTTAGTTTGTAATTTTCCAAATGTTCTGCACCTTCCTTGTTGTTTCATATGTGATATATTCTTGGTCATCTTCTTTCCTTCAATCAACTCCAAATTTTGATTGATCAGTACTTCCGCTGTCATTTTTCTCCATCTGGATTGTTCCATTATCAACTACCATAGTTCATCTATCACAAAATAATTTTTTGTTGTTACATGATTTATGTCATGAACATCTTCCTCTGCAATTTCAATTTTCTCATTCTTATATTCAAATTTTCTTTCAGGAAGTAAATTATCTGTCATATTTCTGACTCGACACTCATCCACCTTCTGTTCTATGTTATCCAATACATCCGAAGCTTGGAAAATAATACATATTTCTGTGTTGTTCAAAGATTGAGACTCTCCTTCATTTATGAGAGCAATAACACACTCATATTCCGGTTCTTTTAGCAAATAATTCAACAACTCAATTTTTCTTTGACACCTCTCTAGTACTTCGTCACGATGTTGTTTATAGTCTTATATGTGTTCTTCTCTCTTAACATCTTTCAGTGGATGTCTTCTATGTGTTCTTCCCTTTGTTCTAAGGAAAATATGCCTCACCTCCTTCTTCAACACATTTTTCATTATTGTCTTTCTATAAGCCCTCTTCAAGATCTATCCTTGGCCTGTCTTCTGCAATACCTACAATCATACACAAGTTATCAGTTTTACAAACATAAGACCTTGCAGTCTTACTTAATGTTTCAGCCATCAGGTATTCTTGCTATTTTGAACCTTTCATATGATTCAGAATATCCTCTGTAGATTTGTCCTCTGTATCTTAATTACTTTCAAAACATAATGGGTTGTGTTTTGGTTCACATAACAAAACTTCCTTTGCATTACTTTTTGAAAGTAATGAAGATATAGAGGATAAATCTACAAAGGATATTCTGAATCAAATATTCAAATAAGAAAAAACATCTAATATTTGAAACATCATGTAAGACTCAAAGGTCTTATGTTTTTAAAACTACTAATTTGTGTATGATTGCAGTTATTACAGAAGACACGGAAAGGATAGCTCTTGAAGAGGGATTAGAGAAATACAGTAATTGAAAATGTGTTTAAGAAGGAGGTGAGGAATATTTTCCTTATATTAAAGGGAAGACAGTCATAGGACTGAAGGAAGAAGAAGGACTAAAAGATGTTAAGAAAGAAGAACACATCGAAGATTGAATTCTTCCTTCCGTTGAACGTGCAATCTATGCTCCCGCTTCACTTGCAATCTATGCCATTTGACTTTACTTTTCATAATTGAACCATAACTCTAGTCTTCATTATTACTTTGCAACATATACATCAATAACTCAAGATGGATTTTTATCTCAACCTTGTCTTTCTCAATCGCTTCATCATTCATCTTTATTTCCATGCCATTTGCTTTGGCATATTTATTCTCCTTTCTTAGGTTATGTATTCCCTCTGAACATCTACAATGACTAGCAATAGTCATCTTTTCCTCCTTTCTGAACTTCAGTTGTTCACTTGTGGATTGCATTCAATCTTTTTTTTAGCAAACCTTCATGCTTTCCATCCATCAATGCAAGCTATCTTGATGCACTTGACCTCTTTGATACAAACAACAACTGCAATATTTTTTTCTTACAATGACCAAAGTCTTTGGGTGTCTGGATTCGTCGATAATGCACCCAATTACATTCAAACCTTTGACTTAATTTAAGACTCTTTCACTCCAAACCCTTTTGTATAATAACTCAATAATTGATTTTGACTTTAACTTAACTCAAACTATACAAATTTTTTTATTTGACCTTGACATCCAACCTTATTTGAACTCAAAATTATGAATTACAACTCCTTTATGAATTCTAATGTCATTACATAGTTGCTCCGGATGCGGATGACTCCAGCTCATGATGGGACGCTCATCCATTGTCGCCTCCTGAGGCCCTCACTTTGGGCTGGCCATCTGGCCTCCCACACTCACATTAACGGTGGCATTCAATATGCCACCCCACATTGTCTTAATTACGCTCTCTCAAATCGTCGATGCACTAATCTCTTCATTTGGTTTTCTTCGGCTCCTGGTATGGATCGTGATCTTCTGTATGGCACTTGCCCCATTTGCTCCACTATTGCAATTCACCATGGTTCTTGTCCACCTTCCTGCGCTGAGCCTAGAGCTCAAACATAGACAGGAAGACGGTGCGAGCTTCTATGTTGTCTGGAGACTGTCCCGGAATTCCACAATTCACAGAACCAGTTCTGCTACTCAAATTATCTGTGTAGTTCTCCTGGCCCTCCGCTGTCTCTTCTCCTTTGTTGATTTCATCAACCTCTCCCCCTCGCCATTCCTAGACTGCGCCATTGTATGTGATGTCATCGTGGCTCCAGTCATGGTCATGTCTATCGCTCTCAGTCTTCTCCCACTTCTGACTCATCCTCTGAAGATCTCCCTTGCGACCACATTTCAGAAACCAGAAGTCACAGGGGTAGGCTTCGCTTCCCTGACTCCCTTCATCCCTTTGTGTGTCCTCTGCTTCCCTTTGTCTTCTCCCCTGTGCCTCAAGTCTGCCCCTATGTTTTTCCATACGTTCCCCACCCGCCTTACTCTTCCTCCCTTCGCCAATCTTCTCAGCGCGTGGAGTTTACATTCGATTGTGTGTTTGAAAGACTGGTCCTCAAAGCGCATGTCACGGTCACTATTTGTGAAGAGTCTTCCTGCCTGGCGCCACCTCCGTCTGCAAATCTCGATCCTTCTGTTGCTTTTCATGGCCCCACTACACCTAGCCCCGCCTCTGCTGAAATCGCCAAGGACGCCTTGGCCCAGTTAAATATTTTTTCGGACGTTTCAATGCAGGTCTAGTCTATGGAAGGTGAGGAAAAAGGCAAAGTGCTCCCCTCAACTAATTAAGGCGGGAGCAACGATGAGTTTGGATGCAGAATTGTTGAAGAACTTACCTTCCCAACCAATGAACAATAGTCCTAAATTGCCCCAGAGGCTTTTGTTCTCCATGCACAATGTCTCTAAGTTAATTCTGGTTTTCTTATTTCCTCACCCTCTGCTTGTAGAGTGGCCAGCCATAGTTTTTGTATTTTTGTTAAACAATTTGGATGTAAGGTCGGTTTCCCCTATGAGGGCAGCGACTCCTAATTTGCAGGGACTGATTTCCCCTCTGTTGGCAGTCCAAACTCTAGTTTTTCATGGCAGTCAAGCCCTATGCTCAGGCTCCCTCAGTTGAGACAACGACAATTTTGTACTATTATGTTATATATTAATAGATTTAGTGTGACTCTGAAGAAAAATAAAAAAATGTCATTACATAGCTTCAACTTCATTCCCTAGAAATCTAAATGCACTCCTTACAAAAAAAATAAAAAAATCATTATTTTAATTTATGAGAGAGACGTAGTGGAAAATTTTACACCAGAATTTTGTTACAAATGATGGAATATAACATCTATACCAAAAATTATGGCTCTAATACCAAAAATTATGACATATAGCAGCCCTATCATTCTTAGAGGCTAGATACCATGAAAATACACTCACTTCTCTATTGATTCTACATAGAAACCCTGGTGGGTAGACATTTTCCTTTCCATCTGAGCCCTCAAATATCCACCGTCACGATTGAGATGTATGATACTACCATGTTGCAGAGACCGACCCCAATGGGTGCCACGACTGCGAGAAACAACCATTCACTATTCAGAGACTTTGGAAGCCTAGCGTATGACAACAAGCTTCATTAAAGAAATCATACCAATGTGAATATCATTGTTCATGCAGGCTTCAACCTCATCTACACTGACACCACTTCTCATAACTGAAACTCACTCCAATCAAGGGTTTACATCCACAACATTCTTGGATCATCTCATATATCCTCTGGAATATCCCAACAACCACATCTCAATTTTATTCTGCAACAAAAAAGACACTTTGTAGACAAACAAGAATGATGCTTCTTCAATACAAAGACATCATATTGTCTCCACGCAATCAATTTGCATAATAACTCTCTCTATATTCAACAAAAACAACATAAATCCACACACAACATAAATCCACACCATAGGTATTCAACAAAATACTCAACAACTAATTAATTAATAAATAGAATATTTATATAGTACCTAGCCTCAATATAGTCCTCTCTTCATACTCACACTCTTTCACTCAGCTACTCCTACCTCTCTTATGCGGGCTTACATTTATAGGAATAATTACATAGTTATGGATCATTCTAGATCCAAGATATTTTCCATATATTTCTCAACTAGTTCCTAAAATCTCTTAATGATCCCTTGAGGATCTCAACAACAATCCTAAAAATCCCCTAATACACTTTTAACTCAACTAAATATCTATTCTAGGATCTCATATTCCCTAAAATTTTTATGAGATCTTTACAATCATAATATATCTTGTATTCTCATTTATTTTAGAATATTTACATTAGAACCCTGAGACACATATTTCTCACTCTACTAATTAAAAAATATACAAAATTTCTGTTAATAAATTAATTTTCTTATGAAATATTAGACCCCCTAAGTCAAGCAAAATACAATGATTTTTCGAGTCAGATGCTCCTGCATCACTTATGAGCTATAATTATGGACTATTTGTGGGAGGATGAGAGGGAATACACATCTATTCTTATCTCCCTTCTTGCTTTTGTTTCGAAAAATTTATATACTTCACATCTCTCCAATAAAATAATTTGTCTTCCCAATAATTATAGAGTAATAGTTACTTCACCTCCCTTTATGATACTCACTCCATTCCATTTTTTACTTCCTCCTCCCTTTATAGTTTTTCCTCCCAATCCTGTCATATTTCAAGTGCCCCTCATGCCCCAACCCCTCAATATTCATGTAAATCCTTTCCCCATACTTCTTGCTTCCTCAATCCTATTATGTCCTCTACATAGGGTTTAGTTGGAGGCTTGGGAAGGAAAATAAATTTTTTTTTTCACATTTAAAGGGATTGAAAAGTTTCATTGTTTCAAATGATATAAAACTTCTATATCTATTGAATTATTCTAATAAAACCCTAGTGGGGTGCTTCAATAATAGTTTGTTGGATACCCTGTCGAATCTCCTCTGATTTTCGAAATGATTTGGGCCCTTTTCTTTTTTATGTTTCCTTTGTATTTTTGTCATTAGTTTGGAGTTTAAGAATTGATTTTATGTGCATTTTTAGATAACCTTATGTTTGTGATTGGTGTGTTGATCTAATAAAATGGAATAGTTGTCTTATTTTGTTGGATTTGGTTACCAGTTGTTGGTTTTACATAAGGTTGCATATCATTTTAGGTTTCAATAAAAAATTTACCTATGTGTTTTGAGTCACTTTGTGAGGAAAAAAACTTATTTAACCAACTGAAAATCTTGTCATTAATATTTTTGTTATGGTTTATGTATATAATTTGATTTTGATTTTGATTTTACATTGCACACAATTCATGGCTTTTCTTACATTTTAATCAAGGTTATATGAATTATATTGGTCACAAAAAATGATCATAGAATTGGTTTACTTATGATGTGCTAAAAATTTCATTCTAAAATTCAATATTATTGACATTTGAATCTTATTAGTTTTTTTGATTTAGCATTTCATATTAATATAGGTTTATTGTTCTAACAAAAGTTTTATGTGTTTATATTTTAATTATTTTCCCTTCTTGAAATTTCCATATCATTTATCCTTATCAAAACTTTTTATTAATGTGTTGAACTATAACTATGGTTCAATTATCAATGGAATCAATGGAAAATCTTTGGTTCTGTGCAGAATTGACTATGGTAATGAAACTTGTTAATGGATTGTATGATGAAATAATATGTACCAAGTGTAAACAGACTTAGTGAGATCTATTTTGGTTAGAATATTCTTGAATTTTTAGGACTTGTGAATAACACATATAAATAATTATATACAATGTGCGTCCCCTATTAACACCATTCGCCATTAACCAACTTGCATTTAAGATCCTGTTGAAGCCTCGAAAATCGCTGCTTCAAACATTAGTGGATAACCACCCAGTCGGGACCTTAGGAAAACTCCTTTTCTATTTGGTGTGGTGACTCCGACTGGATTTATAGGACCAGTTTCCTAGTATTTTAAATGGGTTGGTAATGGAATGAGTGGATGAAGGGAAAATGGGACTAAATGACTGAAATAAAACTATTTAAACTAACTTAAAACTGATAAAATAATTCTAAAACTAACCCAGGCACCAAATGTGAATACAACTTTAAATTGTTTGAATTAACCAATCACCATGAAAATGTATTATAGCTTAATTGAAGTACGCAGTAGCAAATAAAGATAACTTTGTTTAAGAAATTAAACAGAGTTATAATAACATATTCCATTCATCATTATACATCATTTGCATATAATGTAAAAGATAAATATTTCTCCACACACAGAAATGATATGTATAAATAAATATTGTAAAACGAGTATACATAAACGATAGAAATTTAAAAGAGAATATCACATAAAATAAGAAAGGTAACAATGAATAGATAGAAATACCATATCCATCTTGATACTTTCCAATGAAATTCGATAACCAAACCCAGCAAATTCAATGTAAAACAGACTCCAAGATACAAAAATGCAATTCTTAAAGGCAATTTTGCACAGAATCACCAGATGTGATCCTTTATAAAAATATAAGAGTGAGTGGTGTACATAAATGTAATCTCCAAGTCAAAATATTACAAATTCAGGACCTCTTTCTAAATGCATGAAATGGGTTAAAATAGGTACTTAATAAAACAAAATAACTAAAACTATTCCTACAATCTATCGAAATCAAAAAATCTAGAAACCTAAAGCGATCTTGTGGTGAACTAATTCATTGATAATCTGTTACGTTTGATGTGCCCAGATGGCAGATTTTGAGCATTTCCTTCACCTCTTCTGGATGACTAAGATTTGAGAGAAAATTCCCTGTATATGTGGCATCATAGAATTCAGGAATAATGCAATCGATGGCATTTGAAAGAAATTTTATTGATGTTCGCTGACTATGAGGCTTGATAAGGTAGGTCCACATCGTATCCCACAACATTCCTTGCAATTGGCCAATTTGCTGATTTTTATTGATTATTTCTTGTTTCCATCTGTAATCAGTTTCTTTTACCCTAGGTAATTGGCCAGGGGTACAATCTGAAATAAAATTGATTGCATAAAGAATATTATTCACCAACTGTATTACATTGTTCATCATACTTTTACCTCTGGATGTAGCTCCTTCCGCTTTGATTAAACGTTGTTCCCATTCTGCAAAAATAATTTCCTTATGTTTCACCATAATCCTGGGAAGGTTTGCTTTTCTTCCCGATTTTGAGTCTTGCCATTAAAGAAATTTAGAGATCTTTTCATCCGCTTAATCAAATTCAATTTTAAGACTGACTCCTTCATCTACTAAGGAAGATGTAATTTCACATAAGGATTCTTCTTCTGCAACCTTTAGACAAAACTCATTTAATTGCTGAGAGAATAACTTGTTTGTCTCCAGGGCTTCATTTTTGAATTGATCCAAATTAGGATAATTCTTAAACTTGTCTAATTTGGATTGAAACATCTTCTCTTGCTCAATCTTTGAAGTCTTCTCATTTTGTAGAAGAGCTTGTAATTTTGATATTTCTTGATTTAGCTACCATTTCTTTTCTAAAGTTTATTGATCGATCTTTTTCTTTTCAGCAGCAAGTTTCTCTTCTAACTGTTTGGATATGCGCTCTTCATCTTTCAATTGTTGTTCTGACTGAATAATTTTCTCCTGGTTCTCTGTAACATGTTCTTCCAACACAGTTATTTGAAAATCCTTTTGTTTCATTAATTGTGTGACTTCAGAGGCCTTGTCTATAGTTGGAGCACTATAGGCACCTGCATATTGGGATAATTTGGTGAGATCCTCAGATGGATTCACCTCATCATTTTTATAAACAATATTCATAAACTCCACCTGTGATGTTGAAAGCACATCTTGATCAGTTCTCCTCCTTTTTCCTTGTTTTCTTACAATAGCGCTATGCTTAGGAATATAAAATACATCCAGAGGAGGGATTTCTTCTATCTTCAACATAATTTCACCTGTGGGGTTCTTAGGAATAATTTATATATCCTTGCCTTGCAGAAAATTAACTTGGGAATTATTCTGTTGTCGTATTTGTTGGGAAAATTGTTCATATTGGCTCAACAAATTAGGAGAAACTATAAGTTTATTAGATTCAACTACCTTTTTAGCATCTTCCTATCTTCCAAGTTGAGAATTTGGATTATTGTTTATATCTCCTTTTGGTGCCTGTTCAATAGCCTTATTGTTTGTGCCTCCCTTTTGAGTATGCACATAGGCATCAGTACCCGTGCTTTCTTTTCCTGTCTGGGCTGAAGACTGCTGATCAATATGTACATCAATTTTAGCAGTTTTTTCTTTCTTTTCACTATCAAATTTGAGGCTAATATCTTATTTTTTTAAAACAGGATTAGTTCATGTTACTTCTTTCTGAGTCTGTATGATGATTTTGCTGGCAAATGTTTCTGTTACTGTTTTGCCAGATGTATTTTCTATTTTTTTCTATTGTGATTCATTCTCTTGTATAGGAACTCTCAACTGATCTAGAGGAACTTTGAGTAACCTCTTGCTTCTAAATAACAAAAACTTATTCATTTCTTCGGCCCGAAATTTGGACTTGGCCAAATCAAAGGCTTGGGACAATTTATCTACAGAAACAAATAAATCATCAAAGATATCTGATTCATGTTCGAAAAGAGAAATTGAAACAGAAGTAGTAAAATCAAATGCCACCTTCCTTGGATCTTATTGCCTCCCTGGGATTGTTGAAAGCTTGAGATCGGTTAGCTTACCAACTTCATTTTTAGCATGAAAAAAAATGTTGAGAGTATAGTCACCACATTTAAAATGAAAAGTAGGCCACATAAGCTTCTTGTTGTTCTTCAAAGTCCTAGACATGCCTTCTATTGTCAGCTGATACAAAATTTCCTGTGCTAACAGTTTGTTTGGAAGATACAAAGGAAGAATGTGTGGTTCTACAATATTTCTGAAAACTCTGATATATGTGAAATTTTCCTCTCCGAACCAATCTCCATTTGAGGACAAATAAACTTTATCTTTCTCAAAAATCTTAGGAGGGAATCGACCAAAAATAGTCTGATAAATCAGGATAAGAAAACCGTGAGAGACTCTATAAACGTGGCTTTTGGAGTTCCCTAATAGGAACAGGATCTTTGGGGGTCCATTTCCATCCTAATATCGGGAATTCATAATTGAAACAAAGGGCATCTAGGATATAAGCACAAAAATAAAAAGGAGTGGTATTTCCTGAATTTCTGTCTTTCCTATACTCAAGAATTTTGTTGGCTATCTTATCAGAAAGAATGACAGCCTAGTCCATTATATCGAAACTAACAACAGAATGTATTAATGGCTTAATTTGTATGGAAAACATAGCTGAGTTATCATTCCCAAAAAATATACGCATCATTGCTGCAGCATAACAGTATGGAGGCAAAAGAGACTCCACAGAGTACATACCTGATGCCTCGTGTCCATGCTTTTCAGGAACCTTTCTCCATTATTTAATTGGTTCTGAATGATTTTCATGATTCTTAGAAAAATCCTTGATGAAGTCTTTGTTATATTTTTTCTGTGGGTCTGGAAGGTGGTACATTGCTTGAATGTCCTCTGGTTTTGAAGGACCCAAATATTGCTCCAGAAGCTAAAACAAAGGTTTTGTTTTGGATAGCCACATTATCAATTACCCACCGAATAACATCATAGTATGGAAAAATGTTTTCCTGAGCTGCAATTCAGTGCATAAATTAGTTCGCTAATGCACTAAGAAGATTCTCCGAATCAGAGTCTGAGTCGTCTTCATTAGGAACTATAACCTTGGCTTCAAAAACTTTAGGATTTTCCTTTTCAAGAAAGTTATATACATTTTCCCATGTCATCTTACCAAGTACCTAGCATGAGGTATCTGTAACCAGCTTAATCTTTGTTGGTTTCTCTTTAGGTGGCATGGTAAACATAGGAGCTTTTGCAGCGATGGCGGCTTTTGATTTCCTAGAAATTTTTGACATTTCGGTATCGGGAAATGTTTCCCTAGTTCTGCGAATGAATGAATTGGACGTTCTATTGTTCTGCAAAAAATAAAAGCTTTCAGCCGAGGTGAGAGCACAATAATGAAAACTATACAAAAGGATTTATTCGTTGATTTTCACTTATTATCTCCGTGGTTAAAACTTAAATGCCCTCTAGGGAGTCACACTCACGCATTCAAAAAAAAATCGTTATTATTTGTTTGATTTTTTAAATAACGGTAAACGTAGAATCAGAGATTGGTATATTTCGAAATAAGTGTAAAAAAATTACCTTTTAAATCCTTGGGATATGATGAATAAATAATATATGAATATTAACATGTATTCACATAAAAGAAATTTAGAGTTCTTTTCATCAACTTCATCAAATTCAATTTTAAGACTGAATCCTTCATCTACTAAGGAAGATGTAATTTCACATAAGGATTCTGCTTCTGCAACCTTTAGAAAAAAAACGCATTTAATTGCTGAGACAATAACTTGTTTGTCTCCAAGGCTTCATTTTTGAAGTGATCCAAATTAGGATAATTCTTAAACTTGTCTAATTTGGAATGAAACATCTTCTCTTCCTCAATCTTTGGAGTTTTCTCATTTTGCAGAAGAGCTTGTAATTTTTCTATTTCTTGATTTAGATGTTGTTGCTTTTATAAAGTCTGTTGATCGACCTTTTTCTTTTCAACAGCAAGTTGCTCTTCTAAATATTTGGATATGAGATTTCCATCCTTAAATTTTTGTTCTAACTGAATAATTTTCTGCTGGTTCTCTGTAACCTGTTATTCCAACACATTTATTTGCAAATCCTTTTGTTTCGTTAATTGTGTGACTTCAGAGGCCTTGTCTATAGTTGCAGCACTATAGGCTCCTACATATTGGGATAATTTGGTAAGATCCTCAGATGGATTCACCTCAGAATTTTTATAAACAATATCCATAAACTCCACCTGTGATCTTGAAAGTACATCTTGATCAGTTCTAATCCTTTTTCTTTGTTTTCTTATAACAAACCTATGCTTAGGACTGTAAAATACATCTAGAGGATGGATTTCTTCTATCTTCAACATAATTTGACCTTTGGGGTTCTCAAGAATAATTTATATATCCTTGTCTTCCAAAAAATTAAATTGGGAATTAATCTGTTGTCCTATTTCTTGGGAAAATCGTTCATAGTCGCTCAGCAAATGAGGAAAAACTATAAGTTTAGTAGATGAAAATAACTTTTTAGCATATTCCTCTCTTCCAAGTTGAGAATCTAGATTATTGTTTATATCTCCTTTGGGTGCCTGTTCAGTAGCCTTATTTTTTGTGCCTCCCATCTGAGTATGCACATAGGCATCAATACTTGTGCTTTCTTTTCCTGTCTGGGCTGAATACTGTTGATGAATATGTAAATCAAGTTTAATAGTTGTTTCTTTCTTTTCAATATCAACTTTTCTGCTAATATCTTCTTTTTGTAAAACATGAATAGTTCTTGTTACTTCTTTCTGAGTCTGTATGATGATTTTGCTGGGAGATATTTCTGTTGCTATTTTGTGAGATGTATTCTTTGTTTCCTTTTGTTGTGATTCATTCTCGTGTATAGGAACTTTAAACTGATCTAGAGGAACTTTGAGTAACCTTTGGCTTCTAAACAACAAAAACTTATTCATTTCTTCGGTCTGAAATTTGGACTTGGCCAAATAAAAAACTTGGGACAATTTATCTACAGAAACAAATAAATCATCAAACATATCTGGTTCATGTTCGAACTGATAAATTGAAACTGAAGTAGTAAAATCAAACGCCACCTTCCTTGGATCATATTGCCTCCCTGGGATTGTTGAAATCTTGAGATTGGTTAGCTTAACAACTTATTTTTCAGCATGAACAAAACTGTGGAGAGTATAGTCACCACATTTAAAAGGAAAAGTAGGCCACATAAGCTTCTTCCCATTCTTCAAAGTCCTGGACATGCCTTCTACTGTCATCTGATACGAAATTTCCTGTTCTAACATTTTTTCTAGAACATACAAAGGAAGAATGTGTGGATCTACAATACTTCCGAAAACTCTGATATATGTGAAATTTTCCACTCCTAACCAATATCCAATTGAGGACAAATCAACTTTAGCTTTCTCGGAAAGCCTAGGAGGGACTTAGCCAAAAATAGTTTGATGAATCGGGATAAGAAAATCATGACAGAGTCTGTAAACATGGCTTTTTAAATGCCCCTTCCACAAGGACTTGTGATATATATTAATAGGAACAGGATCTTTAGGGGTCCATTTCCATCCTAATATGGGGAATTCATAATTGAAACAAACGGCATCTAGGATATAAGCACAAAAATAAAAAGGAGTGGTATTTCTTGAATTTTTTTCTCTCCTATACTCAAGAATTCTGTTGGCTATCTTATCAGAAAGAATGAAAGCCCAGTCCGTTATCTCAGAACTAAAAACAGAATGTATTAATGGCACCATTTGTATAGAAAACCTAGCTGAGTTATCATTCCCAAACAATCTACACATAATTGCTGCGGCATAACAGTATTGAGGCAAAAGAGACTCCACAGAGTACATCCCTGATGCCTCGTGTCTATGCTTTTCAGTAACGTTTCTCCATTTTTAATTGGTTCTGACTGATTTTCATGATTCCCAACAAATTCCTTGATGAAGTCTTTGTTATAGATTTTCTGTGGGTCTGGAAGGTGGATTGCTTTAATGTCCTCTGGTTTGAAAGACCCGAATATCTCTCTAGAAGCTGAAACAAAGGTTTTGTTTTAGATAGCCACATTATCAATTACCCACCGAATAACTTCATAATATGGAAAAATATTTGCCCGAGCCGAAATTCGGTGTAGAAATGAGTTCCATAATGCACTAAGAATATTCTTAGAATCAAAGTTTGAGTCCTCTTCATCAGGAACTGTAGCCTTGGCTTCAACAACTTCTTTAGGGTTTTCCCTTTCACGCAAGTTATATACATTTTCCGATGTCATCTTACCAAGTCCCTTGCATGAGGTATCTGTAACCAACTTAAGCTTTGCTGGTTTCTCTTTAGGCGGCATGGTAAACATAGAAGCTTTTGCAGTGATGGTGGCTTTTTATTTCCTGGAACTTTTCAACATTTCAGTATTGGGTAATTTTTCCCTCGTTCTGCGAATGAAAGAATTGGACGTTCTATTTTTCTACAACAACTAAAATATTTTAGCTGAGGTGAAAATGCAATAATTAAAACAACTATACAAAAGGATTTATTCGCTGATTTAAATTTATTATCTCCATGGTTAAAACTTAAATTCCCTCTAGGGAGTCACACTCATGCATTTAAAACAAAATAAATCATTATTATTTATTTGATTTTTTAATTAATGGTAAATGTACAGTCAGAGATCGACATATTTTGAAAGAAGTGTAAAAAAATTATTTTTTAAACCCTTTGGATGCGATGAATAAATAATATATGAATATTAAGATGTATTCGCATTGCAAATATTCAAAGGTAAATGAAATAACATAATATTATTTATGTTTAATTCCAATTGTGAAGATCGCATCAGGGATTTTCAAATGGAATTAATCGTTAAAGAATTTGTCCGATAATCCGATTGCGATGAGGTGGGGTCCGCCGCGTCAGAGTATTTCAATCAAATGAATATAACATTTAATTTTCCGAAATGCGATTGCAATGAATCGCATCGCATCGGAAGTATGCAAAACAAATATAACACTTTAAAGCTTATCTGATTTGCGATTGCGATTGAGTTCCATCTCATCGGAGTTTTACAAAGTGAATATAGAACTTAAATATTTCTCCGATTTTTCGATTTGCGATTACTGTACACATCAAATATTGTTAAATATACAAAATTTGTATAATATTTTGATATGATAAAAGTTTTGTATCTCATCGGATCGAAAGTTTTTAAAGGTTGTATTTTTTTTTATACACACTTGTAAATAAAAATATGCAATATCTCTTTTTATCAATGAACCTCTTATTCCTAAAAAAATGATCGTATTATTTCTAAATATTTTATTTCTATCTAGAAAGAAATATAAAAAGGGGACCTATTTCTGAAATGAAATTTATTCTGAAAATTGAGAAATGGGGAGGGTTTTTGTACAGTACAACACATCCCTGTTTTTTTGGGAATGTCACATTCACTGTTTGGTATCCTTGGTATTATTGTTCTACTGATTCATGCCTTAGGGTTTTTATTCCCTTCCAATTCATCTCAATTCACTCTTCTACAATATTATGTTTCTTTGTAGAATTTTACAATTTGGTAACCTTTTGATGCTCTACCACTTCTTTCTGAGCTGAATTTTTAATGAATTTTAAAGTTGATTTTCACCATTCCTCCTATAATCAGTATTTATCTTGTTTCCATAGATATAATTTAGGCCTATGATGAATAGGTGTTGTTATCTCAAATATTTTTATGGTGTACATTCATCTAGTTGTTTTAATATTTCAACGAGGGAGTACTATGGCCATCTTATTCTACGTTTGATGGTAAAAAATGAATTTTTTTGACATGGATATTATTATGGATGTTAATTTCATCACTGATGTGAGCCATATTCGCATAAAACAAAGAAAAATGGACAAAAAAATTCCTACTTTGCAAAAGAGTGTGGACGTAATTTCTAGCTAGCAAGAGTTGCACATATGATATTAAAGGTGTGCATGTCTCGTTTATGAAGCCTAAATGGTATGACATGTTCCTTTTTCTCCGTGATCATACAGCATGTGAGGGGAATCATAGAATATATTTCATTTAGCATATGAATTCCCTGATATGTGTTTTGGGGTATGAATTTAATATTCCATATTTTTTAAATAAAAGCCTAACGAAATTGGCCAAGTCTTATCACGCTCAACATAACCATGATAGGTCATTATTTTATGATGAATTTATTTATATCATATTCTACTGTTATTTGGATAGAAACGAAGATGTGTGGAATACCTTCCTACTTCAAAATCAGTTTGAGAAAACTTATGGTACGAAAAAACCAAATCTTAAAGCTCGCACTATAAGAAAAAAGGAAATTACAGAGGGTCAAAAAATGTCATCATAAGCTCATTTGTGATGGTAAAAAGAGCATCTATCACCAAGAACTAAACATCACCAAAGGTCGCTTCACCACAAGTATAGGTGTTCTGGTGACATTAAATTTCCTTCACCAATAATGATTAATAAAGATGGATAGTGATTGTCACCATTTCATATGAGAAATGGTGACAGAAACTAGCCTCCATCACCAAAAAACTAAACGTCACCAAAGGTGGTGTCATGAAAAGTATAGGTGTTGTGGTGACATTCAAAGTCTATTGCGGATAATGATTATAATCATGGATAGTGAATCTCACAATTTCATATTAAAAACAATTTCATATTAAAAACAATGATTTATCGTGATGTATATTTTATGGTTGTCACTAATAATGCATATATATGGTGACGTTCGTTGACCATCACCATTTCATATTTTCATGAGGGTAAAAAAATGTCACCATAAGCTAATTGCTCGCGGTAAAAAAATCCTCTATCACCAAAAATATAGATGTGGTGACATTCAAAGTTCATCAAAAATAATGATTATTATAGATAGTGACCATCACCATTTCATATGAACAACAAAATTTTATGGTAATGGACCTTTCATGGTATTCAATATTATGCATGTATATGCTGGTGTTCGTTGACCATCACCTTTTAATATCTTGATAAGCGTTGCAAAATGTCACCATAAGCTCATTGGTGATGGTGAGGACAACCTTTCTCACCAAAAATTAATTGTCGTCTTTCCATATGAATATCAGCGCACAATGGAATTGAACCACCAACTTCCTACTTGTAAAGTAGGTGCTCTTCCATTGAGATATCACCCTTTAAAGAATTATACTTTAGAATATTAAATATTGAAACTTTACAAATTGTAAATTATACAAATTTCAATAAATTATAAAACTTTGTAAGGTCTTGAAAAATATTTTCCTAAACAATCAAAATACCATTGAATTTGTCTGTCCCTACTGAATATGGATAAGATAGTCAATATTTTCAATTGAATACTCAATTATATGTGAAAATTTGAAGACATTTATAACCTATAAATGACCTATAATTATGAAACCTAAAATCTAAAATTACACCAAAAATTGATTTCTCTCTTTGTGAACGATGTAAATTTGTTGTGATAGCATAAAAATATACTTTTCAAAGCATAATTTTCATTGAAAAGTGTAAAAAATAATGAATATATATGATTCAATTATGAATAATGAGCTAAATGCTTGAACCTACTAGCTATGGGGTCTAGAAAACTAGTTGGGAGTGCTTCCCATTATTAATTAATTCAAGATGTCAAAATACAACAATCAATTAGAATGACCCTGAAATGTAACTATTAAGAAATTGTTAAAATTTTAAGCACAAAGATTGGCTAATATCCCATTCACAACCAAAATATCCAAGGGCCATTCAAACACTTCAAAATCCATACCAAGCATGGGTATCCAAAGATGTAATTGCATGAATACAAGGGAAACACTCTCCACCTCTAAATGATAACTATGTCCTCCCATGTACTTTACATAGAAAAACGATGTGAATAAAAGAACCTAAAAGAAAAAATAAATGCAAAATACAACTAGAATTTTCACCAAAAGGTGGAACTTGGGTATACTCATAGAAGTGTAGATGAATATATAGTGATGGAGAAGTAGTGTTGTCGGAAAAAGTGACGTGAATGTGGATGTGTAACCCTCTAAAAAACGTTTTATATAGTATAATATCCTCATTCCTAAAAAAATATTCCTGAATGAACCTAAACTTCACTTCATTTTACCAAGTACAAAAAATTAAATTGAAGATCAATGAGGAGAGAGGATTATTTCATTCATAAGACAAACTTCATAGTAGAGTAAAACACAATCATGAGAAAACATGTATAAAGCAAAGCTCACATGATAAAACAACCACACTTCAGATTCCCTTAAGAAATTGATAGAGTCAACATTCATAGCATGTGTCCAGAACGCATGTTCTAACATACAAGCACTCAATCACGATAGGGAATTTCATGCTAGCTTAATTAGAAGTGGATTTTTGTTACATATGATGGTGGGAAATGTTTCTATTAGAGGCAATGTTTCCATAATATGATGGATTTCTTAAGTCTAGTATCAAAGAAATTGAAGAGAGGAATAAGAACTTGAAATGTATTATTTGGTCATTGGTAAGCTAAACTATTCTACTATGAAAATTTGGTTCTTGGCTAACACCCAAGGGAAATAAAAAATTAAGATTCAAACCAGTGAGGAATTTACATGGATGAATTCTATTTACAACACATTTTTTAGACAACTTGGCTCTAAATCTATAAAAAAAAATTACTCAAGTCGCATTGTATGAATACATAATCTAATTTGAAGTATCATAATCTAGAGTATCTATCTATATTTAACTATATTGAACTATACCTCCCTGAGATATTTCCAGAGCTCGATAAAATTCTCTTCTTGGATTATGATATTGTGGTGGAAAATGATTTTATAGAAATTTGGAATATCGATATGAAAGGGTGAGTAAATGGTCCAATGGAATCCCGTGGAGAAATTTTTCATAGGTTTTACAAATGTAATATCCCAAAATAGGGAATTTATACACTATTGGGAATATCCTAAGATATTCCAAATATGGAGATCCAACAATATGCAAACATAATAATGAAAGAGCAGGGTTTCATCAACTTCAGAAAATGACAGAATAACTCATATCCATATTATTAGATCATAGTAGCAAAATACATTGAGGAAATGATCACTCAAGCGTAGGCAATAATCAACCTCAAGAAACAACTACATGAAACATTACAAAACACTACTACACAAGAGTGCCCAAGCTATGACTGCTTATTTTATATGAGACATTGCAACACACTAAATGAAAATACAATGATATAACAATATCATGCTCAAGAACTGTGGGGGAGAAAGCTCTCAGCCCCTAAAAACAATAGTACAACAATCCTTAGAAGGATTGACTGAAATATAAATACAATTAGCAAATCTGAAAAAATGCCAGAGTTGCAGGGTAGCAATTGCAAATCAAAACTGGAGATCAATGGAGATGGCTAAATATGATGTCAAATCTGTAGAAAAACTCATTCAATGGATCTGTCAAGTGCAAGGATGATCCTAGCACTGAATATCTCACCCTCCAAAATAGTGGTGCAAACCCCCACTATAGATACACACTGAAATAATGCAGTCAAGGACAGGGACTACACTGTAGTAGATGGGAGATTCTTTGTCTGATGTTAAGATATGAAAATCAACTCTGAAACCTTCATCATTAACCTTCCCGAGCAATAGGAGCTCCCTCCTCTAAAATATGAGCCAAGGAATGGTGTTGTGGAACCCTCCACTGCAACACCCTGCAACACAACATTATAATTCAGTAGAAATAACGTTGTGACTAAAGGAGGTGGCTTGGCCTTGAGCCTAATGTGGATAAATGAAGTGAAATCCTTCAAGAGGCCTCTCAAGAAAGAGAAGTAATCCTAAACAGGAATCCCTCGTGATAAACAACACTGCGACTCTACTAAACAGCCTGAGAATGCAAAGGATTTACAAGACCAAAATCAAATACTCAAAACATGTTTCTCTATTGCTGCCTCTTCCTAATTTTATGAAAATGAATGCCTTCTTCCACTGGTTGCCACATATTATGGTTTCTTCCACAAGTAATCTTCCTCCCTCTCAAACTGTGTTGTCTTCCCAAGCAATCCACACCCTCTTAGGCAGCACTGTTGACTTGGTCAAAGTTGACCTTGTCCTCATGCGTTTTCCCCCTTTCACACTAGAAAGTGCAAAATAAATATACTCCAATGATCCTTTTCACACTATTAGGGATTTTATTCCTAATCATGGGTCTCCTCACCCATTTATTCACCTCCTAGATGATATGAGCAAAATCAATGCTCTAATTAGCTTCATCCTAATTTTGGGAACATTACAAGACTCCCCTGTCAAAGATTGCTTGTCGTCAAGAAATTGAAAGGATAGATTGAGTTATTTGTCCTCCTCTCCCTATAGAATCCATGTATGATGATCTCCTCCAAGAAAAAATATTCCATATCATCAATCAAGTCTCCACATTGCTCCTCCTCAGCATGCAAGTCAGCTATCAAGCCATGATCATGTAAAGTTGAAATACTCAAGAAGATAACAAGGTGATGTCTAGAGGTCGCTTTGAGGAATGTGATCTAAAATATAATGAAGATTGTCTCTCCCATATGGATCCTCCATCTCCAAGCTATTAGCCATGCAAAATGAGTCACCTCCCAACTAGGAAACTCCTGAAAATTGTCCTTCACCTTTGGCTCCGACAAAGTAGGTGGGATGAAAATTTGCATATGGTAGACAACGTATCCTACACCATGTTTTCCATATCTCCACTTATGATAAGTGTAGAGTGTTGGCTGATCTTGGGCTATAATAAGGTTTCCCTCTAGTGGCAAGATGAGGACTAGATCTCCAAAGACCTCTGCTCCAACGCTGCAAATTAGGTTGGCCAAAATTATTCCATATCTGATGAGTTGGAAGTCACCATCATATGGAGTCCATTCATCCCTATGGCCCCCATCATAAAGAGACAAATTTGTTGTTGTGGTGGCCATATTATCTCCCACGCTCCCATTAGAACATGTATTGCAAAAAATAGGGAGATCTTCTCTCCCAATGGACACATCCATCCAATGTGTCTCTCTCCCAAATATGCTCCACATTAAGACAGAAATAATAGAATCATAGGGAGAAAAAATGAGAATCATGCTTACTGCCATGTGTAACAAGTGAGAAGGAAAATGGACCCTCAAATGTAACCAATGTAGTTTGACCCTCAACTCCAATAGAGACTGATAAATGTGTGGCTTCTCAACCACTTTCTTGTTGCTCCAATCTCCTCATAAGTATGGAGGAAGTGAATGATGCATGGTGTAAAGTGAGCATGTCCTCCATAGTACACGCCTTCCCTAAGTCATCCTAGGGAATGGCCATCAACCATGCTTATGGCCTCAGGTAGACCATGAAGCCTAAAATAAGGAATGCTCCTCCTTGGAGCAACATCCTGGATATATATGGTTAAGGGATATATATATACATTATATAAATAATCATGTAAACAATCAACACCCTTAACATATGTTCTGCTCATACAAAGGGAGTGGCTCATAGATGAGTCTCATCTCATCCCCAAAGAGAAAAGAGGTGGCTGAGCTAACCCTTCCAAAGAGTTATGTCTCTCCTCCTCGAGCCTACCCAAGACTCCCAACACTATATCCAGCTCTCCCAAGGTCCCCACTCCTCTGAAATCAATGAGTGGTGCCTCAACTGGTGAAGCATCCATCCTCCTCTGCTGGTCCAGTTGTCTCCTTGGAAAAATTTCTCCATGAAATGAGACATCATCATAAAAATATGACTGCATATATGAATGGAAAAATTTGTCCATGCCCTTACTACGCAATTTAGTCTCCTTCTTAGGTGCATAAACCTCCTCAAGTGGATAGGGGTGTGTAGATCTCATCTCATGATGTTGGTTCTCCTCCCTACCTCGTTTTTGTGTTTCCATGGTTCCAAACCTCCTCAAAAATGGCATATGATTTGTACCTTGATCTCCATGCATGAGATCCCAGGGACTTCCTTGCAAAGATGCAATAATCCCTCTACTTGGAGCAAGAGCTCCTCCTTCATCTGTATGAGGCACTAGATAATCTCTATATGTGATAGCACTATTTACCTAAAGCTCTACAACATGAATGGGAAACCTCCCAATGATTGGATCCTTCTATGAAAAGGAGATCCCCATGCTCCCTTGCTTAAAGATGTGAGATGCAATTTTTCCTTCCAGCAATGTATGGTGCAATTTTTCAGCCTCCTCCATGGTTTTCTGAAGTGGTATTGCATTTTAATGCAAGGGTTTTGTTTGAGTTTCCTTTTCTAGATCCACCATGTGTGTCTCATGAATCCTTCTTTCAAATCTTCTCACTAATGCCTTAGTGAAACTTGCATAATATGTAGTGTTTACATTTCTTAAGGGAAAGGATTCAAAGATCCACCAAGCATAGGCCTTACCTCTCATATGTAGTGCTGCAACTTTGATGGCTTCATCTTCAGGAATTTGGTGTTGCTGCAAGAAGGTATCTAAATCCTTCACCCAAGCTTTTAATGAACATGTAGGTGAACCTTAAAAGGTAGATGGAAGAAATCTATCCTGCTCCTCTCTTCCC
Source organism: Pinus albicaulis (assembly GCA_034641835.2). Classification (NCBI taxonomy): domain Eukaryota; kingdom Viridiplantae; phylum Streptophyta; class Pinopsida; order Pinales; family Pinaceae; genus Pinus; species Pinus albicaulis. The sequence continues at coordinate 816,590,355 of CM076576.1, read as the reverse complement.
TTCACCTTGATCTTGCAAAACTCTGAAAAATTGAGATGATATTTGAATTTTTGAGTTTGAGACTCATACTCTTTCAAGAAATCAGTAAGATTTTCCCTCCTAACAACCTATTCTCCTCTTTCCATCTCTCTCCTCGAAATCCTGGGCATGTGACTGTGATGTGTGTTAGAGTGTGTGGCTGCTTTCTCACACTTCTCATATGACAATCTAGAGTTTTCTTTAGATTCAAACTCTTGCGTAGATTATTCATACATCTCCCTCCTTATATTCCTGAAATATTCATGAATATTTTTTACAGATTTAGGAAGAAGCTTTGTAACACTATCCCCTTTTTCTCCTCCAGAAGATGGAGTCTTTTTATTTCTCATCTCTCTATCTCCTTCTCGATGAGAATAGGAAGTGTAGGGTCCTTCCTCTTCTATCTTCTTATCTTACTTGGGGAGGTTCTTCATGGATCTAAAATATGATGAGATAAATCCCATCCTCTCCTTTGGTTTATACTCACAGGTTGAGCCAAGATTATAGCTTTGATACCACTATAATATCGCAAAATAGGAAATTTATACACTATTGGTAAAATGTTAAGATACCCCAAATGTGGAGATCCAACAATATGCAAACATAATAATGAAAGAGTGGGGTTCCATAAAATTCAGAAAATGACAGCACAACTCATAGCCATATTATTAGATCATAGTAGAAAAATATTTTGAAGAAATGATCAGTCAAGCTTAGGCAATAATCAGCCTCAAGAAACAAGTACATGGAACATGAAAAATTCACAAATCTGTAGAAATGACAGAGTTGCAGGGTAGCAGCTGCAAATAAAAACTAGAAATCGATGGAGATGTATGAATATGATGTCCAATATATAGAAAACCTCCTCCAATGGATCTCTCGCGTGCAAGGCTAATCCTAACACTGAAGATCTCACCCTCGAAAATAGTGGTGCAAACCCCCACTGCAAATACAGACTGAAATAATGAAGTCAAGGAGAGGGACTACATCGTAGTAGATGGGAGATGCTTGGCCTGATTCTAATATATGAAAATAAACTCTGAAACCTTCCTCACTAAACTTCCCAAGGAATAGGATCTCCCTCCTCTGAAAGATGAGCCAAGGAATGGTGTTGTGGAACCCTCCACAGCAACACCATGCAACATAATGTTATACTTTAGCAGAAATAATGTTGTGACTGAAGGAGGTGGCTTGGACTTGAGCCTAAATATGTAGAAATGAAGTGCAATCCTTCAATAGGCCTCTTAAGAAGGAAAAGGAACCCTAAATAGGAATCCCTCATGCTACACAACACTGCAACTCTGCTAAACAACCCGAGAATGCAAAGAGTCTACAAGACCAAAATCAAATACTCAAAACATGTTTCTCTATGGCTGACTATTCCTCCTTTTATGCAAATGAATGCCTTCTTTCCTTGCACACCACACATAAGGGTTTCTTCCACAAGTGATCTTCCTCCCTCTCAAACTGCGTTGTCTTCCAAAGCAATCCACACCCTCTTAGGCAGCGCTATTGACATGGTCAAACCTGACCTTGTCCTCATGCATTTACCCCTTTTCACACTTGAAGGTGAAAAATAAAGCTACTCCATTGATACCTTACACACTATGAGGGATTTTATTCCTACTCATTTGTCTCCTCACCCATTTTATTCACCTCCTAGATTATATGAGAAAAATCAATGTTCTAATTAGCGTAATGCTAATTTTCGCAACATTACAACAAATATCACAAATTTTTCCATGAATGCATTGCAAAGAACTTTGATCCGAATGCTTGTGGATGGGCATATTAAGAATGTAGAGAGTAACAATTTATGTGAAAATCAATAGAATATTGTGGGATCAGGTAATGCTATAATGTCAATGTATGTGATTAATGTTTGTCATGATGTGACACTGAAATTTTTTCCTCAAATGCAAAAATTGGACATGGACGTTGATAAGCTAACTTTGAATTCCTCCATGTATGTGCTGACATACAAACCCTACATCATGACAAAGAATTACATGCTCGCATAATTAGAAGTGGATTTGTGTTACATATCATGGTAGGAAATGTGTTTATTAAATACAATGCTTCCATATTGTCCTACATGCGGGATTTTTTGACCCTCATGTTGAAGAAATTTATGAGAGGAATAAGAAATTTAAATCAAAAAACTATAAACCAAAATAAAAGATATCATAATTCAAAGCACCATGTGGTGCTAACCAAATATAATGCAAGTTTTGAAACATAATCTTGGAAGGTACATAAATATCATAATCATGAAAAGAAAAAGAAGTCAGTCTACTCTAGCAGGCAGACAAATATGAGGAGCATCGTCATTGTGGAGCCATTTGCACCAGCCTATTACAAGTCTTTCATTAGTATTCCTTCAATATAAAAGCACTGAAATTTGAAAGAAAAGGATACTTAGACCAAATATTAACTTCCATATTATGAATAGATAGTCCTCCTCCACAGTCTTGTGATGTATTAACATAATTTTGTGGTGTTACAAATACTTTCCAATGTCATTTGTTGATTTATTGGTTTATTGTATATATATTGATGGTTTTAACCTTTATAATTGTAAAATTCCCACTTCTCTTCATACATTTTGACTAAAAACTTCATCTCCTGGTAAATATATATTGTCTACATCCATTGACTTAAATGTTCCCTTCTCTTCCTTCTGTTTGAAAACCAACTAACCCATTTCATTAGAATATCACTATCTAGAAGGGGAATATTTTGAGATGATGTTTTCCCCTCGCCGCAGGTGATTTTCTCATGTGTGTGTGTTATCATGAGATCTTTATATCATGAGAAAAATTCCTATAAATCATGGTGCATGCAGGAATGCCTTCAATGGACACACTCTTGGTAGTAAGAAACTTCCCTTGTAATTAACATGTTGACATGTCATGGTGGACAAAGAAACTAGATTTGATTACACGGGTCTCACATTATACAAATGTTAAGAGAAAAAAATCCATAGTTAATGTGGGTGTTAAGGAACAAAACTAAGATAATAGGAAGTTAAGGAGACATAGGGGAAACTTTGAATCCACCCGACCCCCAAATCCCTACCCAAAGCTAAATGGAGAGCTTTCAAATATACCTTGGAGAAAACACAACCTATATAATCATAGTGTCAAGAAAAAAGTGAAAGAAACAAATTTTTTTGTGGGAAATGAAAGGTGACACCAGAAGACACAAAGAGGTGCTATGGGAAAGAGCAAGGGACATTGAAAAGGAAAAATGGGAAGAATCGACAAAAATACCGAAGAGAGGATAAGAGAAGAGGAAACAACTCAAATTACAACCATTTCCAAAACATTGAACTAACTACACTACAAATTAACCAAGATCATTGATGCAACTGAATTATGTGAATTTAACACATTATAGCAATTTTTTGGAGAACATCATAAAGCCTCGAGAGAAACAACACGTATAACACTATGGTAATCTAGCTAGGAAATTATCTTTAATATTGTAAAAATCCTTTCATTCTTAATCGATACAATCAATTTGTCCATATTTCCCCCCTATGCTTCGAAACATTTTCCACCATTTTCTACTAGCTTCTACCCATAAGAATATATTTAATACATATGCATAAGTTTAACACCATGGACTATGCATTAATTTTTCTGTCTCATTGCATGAGCGAATAAATCGATAAAAGAACTATATTCCTAGTTGCAATATCCCTCGCTTAAGCCACCGTAAAGCTCTTTTAAAATGAAGGTTGTTAAATAATTAATGATTGTTAATTATATTATTGATATTACATGAAGAATATTCTTGTAATTATTAATTATAAGAATATTGGAAGAATTATTTCTTAACTATTTTATATAGAAGCATTTACATTCTTCTATAGAAGTAAATTATATTTCCAAGTTGTTATCTTTTATGAGTTTTAGAAATAATGAGTAATAGTTTTGTAAAAACTATGGATAAGTGATACTTTTCTCATAAGGAAAAAAACAAGTATTCCATTAAAAGAAAAGCATGAGAGATTTATGGAGTGATTTTGTGATTTTGGAAAAATCATATTTATGGATGCTTTATGGAATGTTATTATGATTTAGAAAAGATGGAATGATTTTATGATTTAGAAGAGCCATTCCATTTTATTAATTCTATTTATTATAAACCTACGAAAAAAATAGAGGGATGAAAGAGAGAATGCATAGAGAATGGAGCCAAGGAAGAGGAAGAAGGAATTCCAAGCATACATCAAAATATAAGTAACTATGTTCTTTGAAAATTCTTTTGTTTGCATATGGATCGTGATGATATAATAATTCAATTTAATTACAAGGAAAAGTTCATATGATGAAGAATCAATATTATTTCTTGTGAAAAACCTCTATATAATTTTTTGGATAGAGGAATAAGTGTTTTATTCATTGAATTCTTAGATTAATTCATGTGTTTTGAATTCATAAAAGTTTTTCATGGTTAAATAATTATTTGAATTGCATGAGTTATTGGAAACTAGGGTCTAAATATGGCTTTGTATCCCCCAAACCGAAGTAGATATAAAAAATTGAAAGAGGTGTTTTTAAAAGATGATGTTATGACCAAAAGCCTCTTTCAAATTTAAAAAATTAGTTTCCCATGTCTCAAAAACCGTGTCCATAATTGATGACCAAAACATGGGATTATTTAATCTTTAATTCTCGAAAAATGACCTCCAAATATTTGTTAGAATCTTCCAAACCGTAACACCTCTGTAAAAACTGAGATACATTATTTTTAATGAACACGTTAGCAACAATAACATCTATGGATTTTCCAAAAACCGTTACCATTGGGTTGGAAACCCTGTCCACTTTTGATGTCAAAAACAAGAAATTATTTAATATTTAAATCTAGAAAAATGGGCAGTAAAGATTCATTTAAAAATCTTAAAACCGTGACACCTATGAAAAAATTGTGAGAGGTTATCTTTAATAATTCTGTTCCAAACGAAAAAAATCTTTGGTTTTTTGAAATTCATTTCCATATGTTCGTAATACGCGTCCAAAGTGGATGGCTAAAACAGAAACAAAACATGGTAAAATAGTGTTCTTCTATTTGATGTTTCAATCGGATAAAAATAATTGTTTATTTACATATGGACATAACAATTATGTTGATAATTCTTTAAAAGGAATAAAGTTATTTATTTTAAGAGATTACCAAGTATGTTCTCATGATGCATATGCATTAAAAGTTTTAAAGTGAAATATTGAACCCTTGAAGAGAGTATGTGCTTAGGTGCACATCAATAATATCTAGTGTATTTGACCTACTAGAAATTATTATGTGATTTTACATTCACGAGGAACTTGGGTCATGTAAAAAGATATAAATAACTTATTTTAAGGGTAGCTCACATAAAAGCTTTGCATAAAAGGAATTTGGTTGTGTTATTTGAGAAGGATTTATTATTAATGTTATTTCCTAAGGAAATATTATAAATCTCTCTGATATGTGAAATGATAAGAAAATATTTTTTATTTAATGCATAATAGCTAGTTAGTTAGCTGTATTTTTAAAAAGGAATAATTAAAGGGTTAAATTCGTTGGAACATATATCTATATGCAAGGAAGGAATTACAGGGTTAGAACTCTCTGAAAATAATAGAAGAGAAAAATATATCCTTGTATGCAATATTGGATTAGATCCTTAGAGAGGAAAAATAGTAATCACATTCTTTATTATGTAATGTTATTTAGAGAAACATATATGCTTGCATGCATGGAAAAAGTATAGTTTTCGGATTAGATCTTTTAGATGAGAGGGAAATGTCCCTTTTCATGGAAGAAAGAATAAGTGGTATGTGTTTGACCCCTTGGAAAAGAAATGTGTTTATTTCTCCATGAAATATTTATTTATTTTCTTTTGGAAATAAATATATGTCTTACATGCAATAATAAAAAGGCTGTGTCATTGCATGCACAGAATTATAACTAGTATGTTAACTTTATTTCAAATAAAGCTCAAATTTTTATATGTATAGCCAATGTGAATAGCTCTTGTCTGTAAAAGATGTCTTTGGAAAATAACATTCATTCATATGCATAAGTATAGAATCCATTGTGTTAATCCATTTTGAAAGGAAAACATAAGAGCAGGAAAAGAGGAAATTGCTTGTTGGGATAGTTATCTTGAAATCTTGTTATGCATTTTCATGAACAATATTATTATATAGTATGTTATCTTTCCTTTGGAAATAATATGAAAGTGCATGCGAGATTTTGTTAGCAGTTGTTAGAAATATGATTTTTGATCATGATTTAATTTTTACTAATGCATGTGAAATGATGTTAAAGAAGGGGATTTCATGTCAATGTGGCTATGTGTAATATCCCAAAATTGGGACATCTCATGAATCATGCACTAAAAATGCATTCCCAGTAGCATAACCAATAAAATAATGAAATGGAATCTTTTTTCCCATATATTATTTAATATTAAAACCTAAATCCAAGAATTTAGCTAAAACAAATCAAACTAGGTGGGTTAAACAGATCTCCAACACCTAGGATTTCCAAAATGTGCTAAAACCCCAAACACAACAACACATGAAATTATGCATAAAAGAGATTGCACAGTCTAACAGAGGGTTTAAACATAAACATTATAGAGAAAAATAGATCTGCAATTATATTAGACAATATGCTTAGAAAATGAGATCTAGTCTGCTTTATACAAAACTCAAGATAACCCAGCAAGGGTTTCTTGTCAAACACTCTGCATACAAAATGTGATATTCATAAATTCAATGAATCATCATTGCAACACTGAAGCGCAAGAGTGTACAAGGATAGAAATATGTCTGATCTGATGTATATCCCTTAAGGGCTTCCTCCCATGAAAGGATGAACCTCTCAATCACAAGGAAACACTGCAATGAAGCCACCAAACCATGCACTGAGTACTGCCTCCAAAATAACACACTCCCTAGCTGGAACGTGGTGTGGTGGGATCAAAATTGGTATATAATTGAAAAAAAACACATGGTCATTAAAAAAGACGCATTTATAAGTACACAAGACACACATATCCAATATATGTTACAATGTCGATTAATAAATTTGAAGGAGGTTGTCTCAACACTAATTCAATTTTGAGAGATAAATCTTCAATTTTTGAAGAAGAGCGTCTCAAATATTATTCATCTTTGAGAGATGAATCTTGAATTTTTGAAGAAAAGTGTCTAAAAAATAATTCATCTTTGAGAGACGAATCCAGCATTGGCATTGCCCCGTATAATTCTAATTCATCTATTAATTCATCTTTGATAGAGGAATCCTGAATTTGCATTGCCCCACACAATAGATCAGAAAACATCTTATTCACATTTGTGCAATGTCTTATACTAAAAAATTGAAATTGGCTAACAATATTGTTTTCTATTCCATGTATTTCTTTTAGCCTCTCCTTCTTAACTTGACACACGCCATTCATATGGCTGCACACAAGTTCAGAATTGGTGAAAACTACAATTCCATTTGATCCACACTCCATAGATGTTCCCAAGCCTTCTATCAATCCAATATAATATGCCTCATTTTTTGTTGTTCTTCCTGATACATTCATTTTCCTTTGGACGGCTTTAATAGTCGCGATATTGGAAAGCACATATGTAATCACTGCTTTCCCTGTATTGGGATACCAAGAAAATTCTATGCATGATTTCCATTTTTCAACCATATTTAATGATTTTCTTATCCCTGAAAAAGAAAAAAAATCAATAAAAATATATATTAAATTGACATTTATTGCAAATGCATGGGAGAAATGACATAAGATCATGAGATAAATGAAGAAGTTCTATTTAGATCTATTCCAAAGATTGAATGTAGGGGCATTTACTAGATATGTCACCTTTCATAAAAGATCAGATCCAGAGGCTACCTAGCCCTTTACAAACTCTGCCTATAGAACTTGTAGAAGTTAACACTACCTATCTTAATTATACACTATGAAGGGTGTAGAGGACCCATGTAATCACTCCCACTACTTTACGTAGAGATAAGGGTGTATAAGAATGCATTTGTTTTACATTGAATATTTTTCATTTTAAATTAAGAATCTATATGAAACAATTACCTATATAAGGTTTAAAATCTATATGTTTTGTATTGAATTGAACTTTTGGTTTCAATGGGAAAATTTTATGGCTAATGTGTTTTTTCTCGAAATGTGATACACCCCATTAAAATGGGAGATATATAGAAATGATTCCTATGGTGTAATAAAATATAGATGCATAAATTCAACGAGCATAGTTTTGAGATATAAAAGTCCAAAATGAACTAGTTATTTGTGAAAAAATATCAATTCCACCTCGATGTATATCTGCTACATTAAAAGGGATTTTTATAGAATGATATCAACTAATTTGGAAATAAGGGAAAGTATCACAATTATATGTTAATGTGCATGTGTTTTACATTGAATATTTTTCATTTTAAATTAAGAATCTATTTGAAACAATTACCTATATATAAGGTTAAAACCTATATGTTTCATATCAAATAACTTTTGTTTTCAATGGGAAAGTTTTATGGCTAACGTGTTTTGCTTGTAATGTGATACACCCCATTAAAATGGGAGGTATATAGAAATGAATCCTATGGTGTAATAAAATAGTTTAAATTAGTTTAAAAATATATATGCATAAATTCAATGAGCATAGTCTTGAGATATAAAATTCCAAAATATAATATTTTTCTATGAAGTGGATCACTATGGAAATATTTTCTTCATTAAAAAAGATTTTTCTAAAAGGATTTCCACTAATTTTGGAAGAAGGGAAAGTATCACAATTATATATGTTAACGCATGTGTTTTACATTGAATATTTTTCATTTTAAATTAAGAATCTATTTGAAGCAATTACCTAGATATAACGTTAAAACCTATGTTTTGTATCAAATTGAGTTGTTGGTTTCAATCACAAATTTTTATGGCCAATGTTCTTTTTCTTGAAGTGTGATACATCCCACTAAAATGGTAGACATATCCAAATGCTTCCCATGGTTAAATAAAATAGTTTCAAGTAGTTTAAAGATAAGGTTAAAACCTGTATGTTTTGTATCAAATTGAACTTTTGGTTTCAATGGGAAACTTTTATGGTTAATGTGTTTTTTCTCGAAATTTGATACACCCCACTAAAATGGGAGATATATCAAAATGATTCCTATGTTTTAATAAAATATAAATGCATAAAGTCAATGAGCATAGGTTTTAGATATAAAAGTCCAAAATGTAAGAGTTGTTTGTGAACAAATATCAATGCCACTATGGATATATATCTACTTAATTAAAAGGGATTTTTTCTAGAATGATGTCCACTAAGTTTGAAAGAAGGGAAAGTATCACAATTATATGTTAAATTTCATGTGTTTTACATTAAATATTTTTCATTTTAAATTAAGAATATACCTATATATAAGGTTAAAACCTATATGTTTTGTATCAAATCATTTTTGGTTTCAATGTGAAACCTTTATGGCTAATGTTTTTTTCTCGAAATGTGATACACCCCATTAAAATGTGAGATATATCAAAATGAATCCTATGGTGTAATAAAATAGTTTCAAGTACTTTAAACATATAGATGCATAAATTCAATGAGCATAGTTTTGAGATATAAAAGTCCAAAATGGAATAGTTGTCTATGAACAAATATCAGTGGATCACTATGGATATATTTACTTCATTAAAAAATATTTTTCTAAAACGATGACTATTAAGTTTGGAAGAAGGGAAAGTATCACAACTATATATGTTAATGAATGTGTTTTACATTAAATATTTTTCATTTTAAATTAAGAATCTATTTGAAACAATTACCTATGTAAGGTTAAAACCTATGTTTTGTATCAAATTGAACTTTTGGTTTCAATGGAAAACTTTTATGGCTAATGTGTTTTTTCTCAAAATATGATACACACCATTAAAATGGTAGACATATTGAAATGATTCCTATGGTGAAATAAAATAGTTTCAAGTAGTATAAAGATAAGGTTAAAACCTATGTTTTGTATCAAACTAAACTTTTGGTTTCAATGGGAAAATTTTATGGCTAATGTGTTTTTTCTCAAAATGTGATACACCCCATTAAAATGGTAGACATATCGAAATGATTCCTATGGTGAAATAAATTAGTTTCAAGTAGTTTAAATATATAGATGCATAAATTCACTAAGCATAGTTTTGAGGTATACAAGTCCAAAATGGAATATTTGTTGGTGAACAAATATTAGTGGATCACTATGGATATATTTTCTTCATTAAAATGGATATTTCTAGAAGGATGGACTAAGTTGGAATGAAGGGAAAATATCTTAATTATATGTTAATGTGCATGTGTTTTACATTGAATATTTTTCATTTTGTTAAGAATCTATTTTCAAAACAATTAACTATATACTTGGTTAAAACCTATTTTTTTATCAAATTCCTTTTTGTTTCTAAATACTATGTTTTTTACATTGAATGATTTTATTTTATTAAAAATCTATTTTAAACAATTAAACTATATAAGGTTAAAACCTATGTTTTGTATCAAATCACTTTTGGTTTCAATGAGAAACTTTTATGGCTAATTTCTGTTTTACATTGAATATAAAAGGTTTTTCTCTCTCTCATTGTTTGAGACCATGGATATGAAAATGAAAAAAAATTATTTAGATATAGGGGCATTTAATAGATATTTTACCTTTCATAAAATATGAGATCCAACAGACTCTGCCTATAGAACTTGTAGAAGTTAACACTACCTGTCCCAATTATACCCTATGAAGGGTGTAGAAGACCTGTGGAATCACTAAAACTACTTTATGTAGACATAATGGTGTATAAGAATGCATGTGTTTTAAATTGACTATTTTTCATTTTAAATGAACGATCTATTTGAAACAATTACATATATAAGACATAAGGGTGTATAGGAATGGATGTGTTTTACATTGGATATTTTTTATTTTAAATTAAGAATCTATTTGAAACAATTACCTATATAAGGTTAAAGCCTATATGTTATGTATCAAATCACTTTTTGTTTCATGGGAAACTTTTATGGCTAATGTGTTTTTCTTCAAATGTGATACACCCCATTAAAATGGGAGATATATCGAAATGATCCCTATGTTGTGATAAAATATAGATGAATAAATTCAATGAGCATAGTTTTGAGATATAAAAGTCCAAAATGGAAGAGTTGTTTGTGAGAAAATAGCAATGCCACTATGGATATATATCTGCTTCATTAAAAGGGATTTTTCTAGAATGATGTCCACTAAGTTGGAAAGAAGGGAAAGTATCAAAATTATATGTTAATGTGCATATGTTTTACATTGAATATTTTTCATTTCATTAAAATTATATTTGAAGCATTAACTATATAAGGTTAAAGACTATGTTTTGTATTAAATTACTTTTGGTTTCAATGGGAAACTTTTATGGCTAATGTGTTTTTCTCGAAATGTGATACACCCCATTAAAATGGGAGATATATTGAAATGAATCCTATGGTGTAATAAAATAGTTTCAAGTACTTTAAAAATATAGATGCATAAATTCAATGAGCATAGTTTTGAAATGAATCCTATGGTGTAATAAAATAGTTTCAAGTAGTTTAAAAACATAGATGCATAAATTCAATGACCATAGTTTTGACATATAAAACTCAAAAATGGAATAGTTGTGTATGAACAAATATTAGCGGATCATTATGGATATATTTGCTTCATTAAAAAATAATTTTATAAAAGGATATCATACCAATTACATAACTAGGCTAGATATTCAAGATACACATTTTCATCAAATCAAATCACCTATGTTTTGTATCAAATCACTTTTGGTTTCAATGGGAAACTTTTATGGCTAATTTTTGTTTTACGTTGAATATAAAAGTTTTTTTTTCTCTCTCTCATTGTTTGAGACGATGGATATGAAAATGAAAAACTTCTATTTAGATCTATTCCAGAGATTGAATATAGGGGAATTAACTATATATGTCACCTTTCATAAAAGCTGAGATCTAGAGGCTACCTGGCCCTTTAGAGACTCTGCCTATAAAACTTGTAGAAGTTAACACTAGTTGTCTCGGTTATACTCAATGAAGAGTGTAGAGGACCCGTGGAATCACTAGAACTAGTTTAAGTAGACATAAGGGTGTATAAGAATGCGTGCGTTTTACATTGAATATTTTTCATTTTAAACTAAGAATCTATTTGAAACAATTACCTATATAAGGTTAAAACCTATTTTTTGTATCGAATCAATTTTGGTTTCAATGGTTTGTTTATTGGCTTATTTTTTTTTATCAAATCACTTTTTGTTTTGAAGTATATTATGGAATCTTATGTAACCACTTATTAGGCCTATAAATATGTAAATTAAATATGTAGTTAGAGCACAATGAATATGAGAAGTCGTTAAAATTACACGATAAAAAATTAATAGAGATAAGTAGTGTTTCTATAATATGGGATCATTGGTTATATTACAGGTTTCCACAGATTAAGATTATTTAGTAACTAATATGTAACCATTACTATTATTACTAAAAGTAGATTACCAATGATAGTTAACAACATATTATTTGTTTCCCTTTTCTTAAACTAATCTGTATTCCCCTAATAAAACTATTGAGCTAACTGTCAATACAGAGAGTTGAACGAAGGACTGTCATCTAACTCAAGAGGAAGAGTTATTTCAATTCCTGCTTCTAACTGAAAACAAATCTGATTACATTGTGGTCCTCAACAATCTATGTTTTTTGTTGCTGCTATTATATGAATCAGTAGTTAACTGTAAATATAGAGTGTTGAACTAAGGACTGTCGTCTAACTCAAGAGGAAGAGTTACTTCAATTCCTCTCTCTAACTAAAAACAAATCTGATTGCATTGTGGTCCTCAACAATCTATGTTTTTTGTTGTTGCTATTGTATGACTCATCCCAAGGCAAGTAGAAGAAATGTGATGCAGGGGCATTTGACACTAGCCAGCAATGTAGGAATTTTGCCCACATGTTGTGGCTAGGAGGGATCAAAATCATTCGAATTTGTAACAGCAAGATGTCAATACCTTAGCTTTCCATTGCATTTAGATCAGCTAGAGTCAGTAGAAGTCGAATAGTTTTAGGTTTATTCCATCTGTCCTGTTCAGCTATTCGAATGAATTTAATTAGGCCCTTTGTTAGAGAAGAAACGGTCCTCATAGAGGAACTGAAGAGACACATGACAATGCATATAAAATGTAACCCCCAGAGACATTGGAAGGGGGGGATTTCCACAGTAAAGATTGTGTGTGTTAAGCATCTATTCTCTACTTGAATATATTTCAATGTTTCTTGATCATCGGTGTGGAATAGTAGATATACTGTCTCTATGTGTGCATTTTCTTAATTCTGATGTGTCCGAACCTTTAGTTCAGGGTTAATCTTGATGAAATAAATTACTGTGTTAAACCTCCACAATCCTTTGTCGAGGTTGAGCCTTGAATTCCCTTGAATTTCTGGGAGATTTTATGTCGCCATAACCTCTGTAAGAAACCTTGAAGGGATGTATTGGACCTTGCTGCAGGTGTTGATTCGTGTGTATGCTACGAGCCTTTGAAAGAGAGAACTGGTAAGATATCTGCCCACAAGTTCTGTTTTGGAAAATCCCACTTGTAGAAGAGGCCTGTGTGTGTTTGTGGGTGATTGAAACTCTGTTCTGAGGTTAGAACCTGAGTTAATGAGTGGAGCAAATACACAGAGTAGTGTCAACCCCGGTGAAACTTCAGTCAAACACTGTTCATAATCCAGAGCGGATTTGCGAAACAAAACCCACCCATATCTCACCACCTTGGTACGGAAGAGAAATCACTCAAATATCATGCAATCCTATGAAAATATGCCATGTCGATGGGGCAATACTGCCTCATCGCTCCCTCATTGCGCGATAACTATCGACGACGAAATTAGTGTGATATCGATGTATGCCATCCAATATGGAGGCTGGCTCATCAAACGGTGATCACAGTCAAAAGAGCAAGAAAGATAACTTAAGGTATGGGTGATTGAAATCAGTGAAATTTCACATTTGTATGTGTGGGCCCGGTATATGGTATATTAACAGTGCTAATGTGTCGGCTTTTATACTTTTATTTCCAAATTTTAGTGCCTAGGTTCAGTCGTGGAGATCTTGTGGAGTTATAAGGTGGTTGACATATATTTAAGATACCCTTGGCCTTAAGTCGAGAATATAATGGCTCGGTTTATCATATTAAAAACTTTAGCGCATGTTTTTCGAAGGTTGTGCTGTGGAGTCCAAATTATTTCAAGCTTATATGAAGAGTAGGTTGATGCAATAATAAGAAGGCATGCACTGTGGTTTAAACTATATAAATTCATATGATTTATGTGTGTGGGATTAAATAAATCCAGTACATTGTACATGTCGGGTTATAGTTCGAGTGGCACTAAAGAATTTAATTGTCAATTTCTTTGAAATTGACAAATAAGTTTGTAAACAAAAGCGAGAAGATTTCTTATTTTGAATTAAGCTAAATAAAGGGAATCATGGACATAAATTAACGACCATCTCTCCTTGGGGGCTCATGTTCTACCTTGTTGCTATCAATTGTGGTATCAAAGTTGTTTTTGAGTTGTTTTTGCAAAGAATTAACATGGCTATCAAAGTTGTTAGAGGTGCTGGTAGAAGGAGAGGCAGACCTGTTGCGAATGCAGAAGTGTTGGAGACCTTGCAGAGGGTCCAAGCCAGATTGGATGCCATGGAGCTAGGACAGCCTAGAGATCCTGAAGACATCAGTGAACCTGAAATAGAAGAAGCTGGAGGAAATGTTGAGATTCCTCCTGAGATGAGACTCCTCAGAACTATTTTGGGGTTTGTAGTTAAGCCCAAGATTGATGTGTCAATTTTTGCAAGAGGATTGAATCTAGAAGACCTGGTGGACTAGATAAATTAAATGAACAAGTGCTTTGACTATGAAGAAATGAGCGAAGATAAGAAGGTCAAGTTTGTAGTAACAAAGCTGAAGGGACATGCTGCACTTTGGTGGGATGGAGTGCAAGAAAAAAGAAGGAGAGCTGGCAAACAACCTATCAAAAGCTCGACCAGAATGATGGCTAAGCTAAAAGGTAAATTCTTGACTAGTGATTATCAGGTAACATTGTTTAGGAAAATGCAGAACCTGAGACAGAGGTTTCTGACAGTAAAGGAATACACAGAAGAATTCTATAGAGTAAGTATAAGAGATAGGTAGTTTCAGGACACACCAGAAAAGATTTCCAGATATGTGAATGATCTCAAGTTGGAGATCCAAGATGAAACTGGTATTTTGTCTCCTAAGATAGTTGAAGAGGCCTATCAGATGGCCTTGAAAGCAGAGGAGAAACTGCTAAGAAAGCAGTCTGCCAAAGGGAGAGGTACATTCCATGGAAAGGGAAGTCAGGGTGGTAGAGGAAAGCCTAATACACCTAAATATGGAGCTAATATTAGCTCACCTCAGAATGCATCTACAGAGGGTGATGCAAGAGGCAGAAGGGGTTCTTACAGAGGAAGAAGAGGTAGAGGTAGAGGTAGATAATTGAGGTTCTATAGATGTCATCATGTGGGACACAAGCATTATGAGTGCCTAGAGAATATGGGTGTTGGTCCAAGAAATGATATTGTTGCTTAGGCTGGAGAAGAGGCAGCAATTGAAGAGTTAATTTTACTAGAAAAGGGATAATCCTTGGTCGTTAATAAGGTCCTGTTGAAACAAGCCAAAGAGGTCACTGAGCCTGCACAAAGGAAGACTTTCTTTAGGAGCATATGCAAAGTCCAGGGGAAATGCTGCCAGCTAGTCATTGATAGTGGCAGCACATATAATATTGTTTCCACTAAGGTGATAGAGAAGTTAAAGCTGAAGACAAGGGAGCATCCAACTCCCTAAAGGGTGTCCTGGCTACATAAAGAGCACCAGCTAATTGTAAAGGAATAGTGTGAGATAGAGCTACAAATGGGAACTACAAAGACAAATTCTTGTGTGATGTGATGCCCATGGATGCATGTCAAACACTGCTAGGCATACCTTGGCAGTATGACAGAGTAGCAGTGCATGATGGCAAGAAGAACACTTACAAGTTCTTCAAGGATGGGGTACATCAGACATTGATACCCATGGAAGAATAAGAACCATCAAGTAGAGTGGTTGATCCAAAGACCTTGTTGTTGAGCGAGAAGGAGTATCTACAACAGAATGGAGAAGAAGAGGTAAGCTTTGCTTTAGTTTGCAAACCTAAGGTAGTTCTTACTTCTACAAAGATTTCTGATTTTCCAATAGAAATCCAAGAGATGTTAGACAGTTGTTTTGACATTATTGTGGATGATTTACCTGATGAGCTACCCCTTGTGAGAAATATCGGCCATCAGATAGATTTTATCCCAGGTTCAAATCTACCAAATAAGGTAGCCTACAGAATGACTCCCACAGAAAATGAGGAAATGAGGAAGCAAGTATAGGAATTAGTCAACAAGGGGCTGATCAGAGAAAGTTTGAGTCCATGTGCAGTACAAGAAGTATTAAGCTCGAAGAAAGATGGAGGCTAGAGAATGTGTACTGATTCTAGAGAAATAAATAAGATAAAAATCAGGTACAGATTCCATTTACCCATAGTTGAAGATTTAATGGATTGTTTGAGTTGTGCCAAATATTTTTCAAATTTAGATTTAAAAAGTGGATATCATCATATTAGAATAAAGGAGGGTGATGAGTGGAAAAATGCCTTTAAAATGAATGCAAGACTGTATGAATGGATGGTAATGCATTTTGGGTTGTCAAATGCACCTAGCACTTTTATGATACTTATGAATTAAGTGTTGAAAGAATTTATTTGTAAATTCGTGATAGTGTATCTGGATGATATATTAGTTTTCAGCAAAACTAAAGAAGAACATCTAAGGCATCTTAATTATGTCTTGAAGAAGCTACACCAAGAGAAATTGTTGATAGACTTAAAGAAATGCTCATTCATGAAGGAAGATTTGGTGTATTTGGGATTTTTGTCTCTGCAGAAGGATTAAAGATGAACCCAGAAAAGGTTAAGGAAATTATGGAGTGGCCTTTACCTAGAAATGTTTTTGAGGTAAGAAGTTTCCATGGACTTGCCAGTTTTTATAGAAAATTTATAAGAAACTTCAGTAAGATTAATGCACCCATCATTGAGACAATAAAAAAGAGAAAATGGCCATTTAAATGGACTCCTGAAGAAGAAGAAACTTTAAACTTTTGAAGAAAAAGATAACTGAAAAGCCTGTTTTAATTCTGCCTAATTTTACTAAACCATTTCATGTGAAGTGTGATGCCATTGGAGAAGCCATTGGAGCTGTGCTGAGTCAGGATGATAGGCCTGTAGCTTATTTCAGTGAAAATTTGAATGACACCAGAAGGAAGTATTCCTCTTGTGAGAAGTAATTCTATGAAATTATTCAGGCATTGAAAAAGCGGAGGCATTATTTAATGTCCAACGAATTTGTATTATACTCTCGTAATCATGCTTTCCAGTAAATTGTACAGCAACCCAAGTTAAATCATAAGCATGCCAAATGGTTTGAGTATATTCAAAGTTTTAACTTTGTTTTGAAACATATAAGTGGCCAAGAAAATAAAGTAGCTGATGCTTTCAGTAGAAGGCACATGCTTGTTCAAGAAACCAATTTTGAAGTTGTAGGATTTGATTTTCTCAAATAACTATATAAAAAAAATTTAGATTTTAAGGAAGTATTTGAAGCATGTTGTAACCCTGTTCTAATAGATAGAAGCCAGTGGATAGATTATTTCTTGTAGGAGGATGTACTATTCAGGAGAAACCAACTGTGTCTACCAAAATTTTCCGTGAGAGAAAATTTGATCAAGGAGAAGCATAGTGGTCAACTTTCTAGGCACTTTGGTGCTGATAAAAATTATGAACAGTTGAGTCACTTCTATCATTGGCCCAAGATGAGAGCAGAAGTGGACAATTTTGTGAAAAATTGCAAAATCTATCAATATGGCAAAGGAAGGAGCCATAACACAGGATTGTACACTCCGTTGCCTATTCCAGACAGGCCTTGGGACATGGTGAGTATGGATTTTATACTAGGATTTCCCAAGACTCAGAGAGGGAATGATGCAGTCTTTGTTGTAGTGGAAAGATTTTCCAAAATGGCACATTTTATTCCATGTTATAAAAATAGTGATGTCACACATGTTGCTAACTTGTTTTTCAAAGAATTTGTTAGGTTGCATGGGTTGCCCAGGAGTATTGTTTCAGACAAAGACAACAGGTTTGTGGGCCATTTTTGAAGGACACTATGGAAGAAGCTTGGTACCAAACTGAGTTTTAGCTCAGCTTATCATCCTCAGACTGATGAAAAAACTAAGGTAGTGAATAGAAGTCTGGGGAATTTGTTGAGAAGTCTTGCAGGGGAACATCCCTAGCAGTGGGATCATATTTTTCCTCAAGCAGAATATGCATATAATGACTCACCAAATAGAAGCACAAGGCAGATTCCATTCCATATTTTTTATTGAATGCACCCAAGAGGAATATCAGAGTTAAGAAATCTAGGAAAGGCAGAGCTGAGGAGTGCTGATGGTGAGGAATTTTCTTCAGAAATCCAAGCCATACATGAATGAGTGAAACAACAACTATAAGAAAGCAACATCAAGTACAAAGGCAGAGTAGACTCGGGTAGAAGAGAATTCCATTTTGAAGTAGGAGAGACTGTTTTGGCAAAGTTGAGAAAAAAGAGATTCCCAACGAAGCAGTATAAAAAACTGAAGTTTAAAAATATTGGGCCATGCAAGATACTTAGAAATTTTTCTGCTAATGATTATGAGATTGAATTTACTCCTGATGTTGGAATATCTCCCATTTTTAATGTTTCATATTTGTACAAGTATGAAGATGATGGTGCAGAAGAAGGACTAGCAGAGAAAGAATAGATTGAGTGGGCAAAGCAACTACCTCTAGCACAACCATTGCAACTAGAGAAGATATTGGAAAAAGGAGTGTCCAAGAAGACCAGAGGACAAGAGTAATTTTAGTACTTAATCAAGTGGAAGGACCACCCAGAGGAAAATGCCACTTGGATGACTGAAGGAATGTTGCAGAAAATAGGCAGATTAGTGGGAGAATTCATGGACAGGATTCAGTGAAGGAAATTTTCCCTCGGGAGTCTGATGCAGGGGCATTAGACACCAGCCAATAATGTAGGAATTTTGTCCACATGTTGTGGCTAGGAGGGATCAAAATCATTCGAATTTGTAACAATAAGGTGTCAATACCTTAGTTGTCTCTTGGATTTAGGTTAGTTAGAGTCAGTAGAAGTTGAATAGTTTTGGGTTTAGTCCATATGTCATGTTCAGTTATTCGAATGAATGTAATTAGGCCTTTTGATAGAGTAGAAACGGTCCTCACAGAGGAACCAAAGAGACACATGAAAATGCATATAAAATGTAACCCCTAGAGACATTGGAGGGGGGGGGGGGGGATTTCCACAATAAAGATTGTGTATGTTAAGCATTTGTTCTCTGCTTGAATATATTTTGATGTTTGTTGATCATCAGTGTGGAATAGTAGATATATTGTCTCAGTGTGTGCATTTTCTTGATTCTGAGGTGTTCGAACCTTCAGTTCGGGGTTAATCTTGATGAAATAAATTGCTGTGTTAAACCTCCACAATCCTCTGTCTAGGTTGAGCCTTGAATTCCCTTTAATTTCCGGGAGATTTTCTATCGCCATAAGCTCTGTAAGAAACCTTGAAGGGATGTATTGGACCTTGTTGCAGGTGTCGAGTCGTGTGTATGCTACGAGACTTTGAAAGAGCGAACTGGTAATATGTCTTCCCACAAGTTCTGTTTTGCAAAATCCCACTTGTAGAAGAGGCCTCTGTGTGTTTGTGGGTGATTGAAGCTCTGTTTCAAGGTTAGAACCTAAGTTAATGAGTGGAGAGAATACACGGAGTAGTGTTAACCCCTCTGAAACTTCGGTCAAACACTGTTCATAATCCAGAGCGGGTTTGCAAAACCAAACCCACCCATATCGCACCGCCTTTGTAAAGAAGAGAAACCACTCAAATATCACGCGATCCTATGAAAAGATGCCACGTCGATGGGGCAATACTGTCTCATTGCTCCCTCATCGTGCGATAACTATCAACGGTGAAATTAGCGCAATATCGACGTATACCTTCTGATCTGGAGGCTGGCTCATCAAACGGTGATTGCACTCAAAAGAGCCCGGAAGATAACATAGGGTATGGGTGATTGCAATCAATGAAATTTCACATTTTTATGTGTGGGCCCCGTATACGGTATATTAACAATGCTAATGTGTCGGTGTTTATACTTTTATTTCCAAAGTTTAGTAGTCATGGAAATCTTGCGGAGTTATAAGGTGGTTGACATGTATTTAAGATACCCTTGGCCTTAAGTCAAGAATATAGTGGCTTGGTTTATCATATTAAAAACTTTAGTGCATGGTTTTCCAAGGTTGTGCTATGGAGTCAAAAAATTTTCAAGCTTATATGAAGAGTAGGTTGATGTAATAATAAGAAGGCATGCACTGTGGTTTAAAATATATACATTCATATGATTTATGCGTGCGGGATTTAAGAACTCCAGTACACTGTACATGTCAGGTTATAGTTGGAGTGGCACTAAAGAATTTAATTGTCAATTTCTTTGAAATTGACAAATAAGTTTGTAAACAAAAGCGAGAAGATTTCGTGTGTTGAATTAAGCTAAATAAAGTGAATCATGGACAGGAATTAGAGACCAGCTGTCCTTGGGGGCCCGTGTTATACCTTGTTGCTGTCAAAATGTTTCCTTAAATGGATTTCTATTTCTTACCTTGGTTTATCATAAGATTCTGCAGGAACTCATGTCCATGCTCATGTTTCCCCTAGGGCCTATACATTGTGTGGATTTTAGCACTATAAATCCTGGTGCTTTTCTCTGTTGTCATCTATACTATATCTATTGATTTTCTCTATATTAATGGTGCATCTACATAGGAGATTCGGTAGATATTAATGAAGGTTTTTTTCTTTGTCTAACAGATCCCACCAACAGGGATGTTTTGATGTCCCATAGTTAATCCCCATGGCCCTATCAGTCCATATTTCTCTTTAGAGGACATTGTTTAATATTTAACTGATTTGGATGATGAGTGACGATAATGAATGATAAATGGTGGTTCAGAACTGGAAAAATTATTCTCTTTGTGTGTTTCTTCTCATGCTGTAAAGTTTTTGCAAACTTAGGAAATCTCATCTTCAGAACAAGTGCAAAGAAGTATAACTTTACAAATATAACTGAACTATATGCTTTCTTATAAATATTTTTGGTGACTTTTAAGTTTTTAGTTTTTCAAATGTAACCAGGGAATTTATATTAAGAAAAATCTGATGTCAAAACTTGGAGTTGAGTTACATAGAGAATTATTAGTTTTCCAAAAATATGAGGCATGAACATCTAAATTGGCAACTGTCACAACACCCAAGTACAAGCAATAGTTAACAGTAGATGATACTCCAGGTTCCCCCTGAGGATCATTTTGTAGGGGAAATTTTGTATAATCATTATTATCTTATTGTAAACATAAAATTTAAATAGAACAAAAGGCTTTTCTTAAAAAAAAAAAAAAAAATTCAAGAAATTCTCTATCCTTTTTCTCTTTATCGTATCTCTGTAGAAACTGAAATATTGCAAATGTACCTGTTTTTTGTAATGTTTTTGGTTTTCATCATCCCAATCATACATATGAATCTAGAATCTAGTTCGTGAAATCCTCAGTCTTCTTTCAGTTAAACACAAAATTTCCACTTATCATCTCATTTAGTTCCATCTTCGTTTCTACATTTGGAAGCATTGAATCCTTATATCTATCCCTTTCTAACCCAGCACATTCATCAACGGAGGAGGGGAATTTAAGCTGAGACAAAACAAAAATCCTCATTTACACCACTTCTGATTGATAAAAAATTATGGGTTTTTGTTTAATCCCCTAATTTTAGCTTCACAAAGATATAAAATAGAGATATAAAACATGAATTAGTGGCCTTTTAGGTATATTCGGGGAATTCTACTCTCAATTGAAAATATACTATTTTTTGACTGCTAACAAAAACGTTGACTAGGGTGTATTTATACTTGATACAGAATTATTAACAGTTTTTGAGACTTGGACATTTTTCCCTATAAAACACACTTCAAAAATAATTTTCACGTCCCCTTATCACCAATGTCTGTAAATAGAGATTTAACTAAGATTTTGCAATGATTGCGGAGTTACAATTGTAATGTTATAAAAAGCCAAAAAAAACAAAGTATCAAAACTAAGCAGTGCTTCTACACTTCAATACATCCATAAGAGTAGCTTCGAAAACCCATAATTCTCTTGGAGCAGATAACATACAATGGTTTCAGACAAGGAAAAATTTTGGATTATACTTACTTTGAAATTCGCATAACGTCGCCGCAAAAATTCAAAAAAAGATGACTAGCAATAGGGCAGCAAAAGCGCCATAGAACTCACTTAACATTGCCACAACAATTCAAAAGAATATGATCAGCAACAGAGAAGGAGAAACAAAAATGCGCGAAACATAGAAAATGAGAACAGAAATTCGCGAAAATGAGAATAGTTCGTAGACGATATATTTATAAAATATGAGTTCGGTCGAACTAAAAGTTCAACCGAACTGTTCTTTCTAGCTTTCCCATCTCAGGAAAAAAATATGTTTGCCCACACTGTCAGTACGCCGTCAATCTAAACAGCAGAATGAGTTTGGTTGAACTTTTTGAGAAAAGTTCAGCCGAACTATTGCTGAAATTTTTTTTTGCCCCCAATTCTCACAAAAGTGTAACCCAAATTCACATTTTCACCCTTTATTGAATGCTTTTATGATTTAGAAAATCTATTCCATCTTATTAATTCTATTTATTATAAGCCTATGAAAAAAATAGATGGATGAATGAAAGAATGCATAGAGAATGGAGCCAAGGAAGAGGAAGAAGGAATTCCAAGCATACATCAATATATAAGTAACTATTTTCTTTGGAAATTATTTTGTTTTCATATGGGGCATGATGATATAATAATTCAATTTAATTGCAAGGAAAAGTTCATATGATGAAGAATCAATATTATTTCTTGAGAAAAACACTATATAATTTTGTCGATAGAGGAATAAGTGTTTTATTCATTGAATTCTTAGAATAATTCATGTGTTGTGAATTCATAAAAAAAATTCATGGCTAAATAATTATGTGAATTGCATGAGCTATTGGAAAATAGGGTCTAAATATGACTTTGTATCTCCCAAACTAAAATATTTATGAAAACAGTGAAGGAGATTTTTGTAAAAGAGGATGTTATGACCGGAAGCCTCTTTAATATTTTAAAAATTAGTTTCCCATGTCTCGAAAACTATGTCCATAATTGATGAAAAAAACACAAGATTATTTAATATTTAATTCTGGAAAAATGATATCCAAATATTTGTTAGCATCTTCCAAAGTGTAACACCTCTATAAAAACTGAGAGAGGTTATTTTTAGTGAGCCTGTTAGCAACAAAAATCTCTTTGGGTTTTTGAATAGCCATTTCCCTTTGGTTGTAAAACGTGTCCACATTTGATAACAAAAACAGGAAATTATTTAATATTTAAATATAGAAAACTAGGTAGTAAAGATTCATTCAAATCTTAAAAACCGTGACACCTGTGAAAATAATGAGAGAGGTTAATTTTAATAAGTCTATTCCAAACAAAAAACTCCCTTTTTTTTTGAAATTCATTTCCATATGTTTGTAATATGCGTCCAAAGTTGATGGCTAAAAAAGAAGAAAAACAGAGTAAAATTTAGTGCTTCTATTTTATATTTCAACCGGATAAAAATAATTGTTTATGTACATATAGACATAATAATTATGTTGATAATCCTTTAAAAGGAATTAAGCTATTTATTTCAAGAGATTACCAAGTATTTTCTCACGATGCATATCTATTACATGTTTTGAAGTGAAATATTGGACTGTTGAAGAGAGTATGTGCTTAGGTGCACATGAATAATATCTAGTATATTTGACCTACTAGAAATTATTATGTGATTTTACATGCATGAGGAGCTTGAGTCATGTAAACAGATATAAATAACTTATGGGAGGGGTAGCTCACATAAAACCTTTGTGTAAAAGGCAATTGGTTGTGTTATTTGAGAAGGATTTGTTATTGATGTTATTTCTTGAGGAAATATTAAAAATCTCTCTAATATGTGAAATGATAAGAAAATATTTTGTACTTCATGCATAATAGCTAGTTAGTTAGCTATATTTTTGAAAAAGAATAATTAAGATGTTAAATACCTTGGAAAATAAATAAATATATTTTTATGCAAGGAAGGAATTATTCGGTTAGAACTCTTCAAAAAAAATAGAAGAGAAAAATATATCCTTGTATGCATTATTGGATTAGATTCTTAGAGAGGAAAAACAGTAATCACATGCTTTATTATGTAAGATTATTTAGAGAAACATATATGCTTGCATGCATGGAAAAAGTATAGTTTTGGGATTAGATCTTTTGGATGATAGGGAAATGTCCCTTTGCATAGATAAAAGAATAAGTGTTATGCGTTTGACCCCTTGGAAAAGAAATGTGTTTATTTTTCCATGAAATATTTATTTAGTTTCTTTTGGAAAGAAATATATGTCTTACATGAAAGAATAAAAAGACTATGTTATTGCATGCACAAAATTATAACTAGTATGTTAACTTTGTTTCAATTAGAGCTCGCATTTTTATATTTATAGCCAATGTGAATAGCTCTTTTCTGGAAAAGATGTATTTGGAAAAGAACATGAATTCATATGCATAAGTATAGAATCTATTGTGTTAATCCCTTAGGAAAATAAAACATAAGTGTAGGAAAAAAGGAAATTTGTTGTTGGGATAGTTATCTTGAAAGCTTGTTATACATTTTCATGCACAATATTATTAGATAGTATGTTATCCTTCCTTCGGAAATAATATGAAAGTGCATGCGAGATTTTTCTAGTGGTTGTTAGAAAGATGATGCTTGATCGTGATTTATTTTTTACTAATTTATGTGAAATGATGTTAAAGAAGGGGATTTCATGTCAATATGGTTATGTTTTATACATGAATACACATAATGTTGAAGTGGCACAGATAAACAATGCTTATTAGATTATTAATAATTTATCTAATCATGACAATAAGTGTGCTGATGACAACATTGACACAAAAAGAGGGCAACTTGAGAAAAGGATTTTTCAAGTTTAACATTGAGTAAGATAAATATTTTTTAGTGCATGTAGGTTTAGTATTTCCAACGATAGGATGACCCACTGAATGAAACAACTCAACTACAAAGACTGAGACTAAGCATTCATGTGTAAACGATATCATGGTGATTGTAATAGCTTATAGCTAATTATGTTGCATTTAATATTATATTTTCTATGTAATTTTTATGACAATGATCAAGGGATGAACTACCTTATAACGATTGAGTGAGGGGTGATGACCCTCATAAGCGTTTAATAATAAAATTAAATGTTTGCTCATTTTAACCATACAGGGTTTCCATGGTATATTGGTGTCTAATGATGTTATTGTTCATTGTGTTATTTTCTTAATGTTAATTTATTTTCATATGTGATGTTTATATTCTCAATTATGGGATTTACCAATTGAGTTAAAATGACCATGGGATCGATGGATATTTATGGCATGAAATTTAAGTTAATGTGTTACAACAAGGAAAACTAATGGTTTTGTAAAACACTATGATTTTTAATAAATATCTCTCCAGGTGATGATGATGTTTATCATAATGCTTAATAAGGGAATATAGAAAGTAATTCAGAAAGTTAGACATTGGTAAATGTTGAAAAATTTTCCCAACTCCATGCATTTTCTTGCGCAGTTACCGAGGTATTATACACTAGTGCAAGCTCCTCACAATCTTAATTCATTGAATAAAGTGGAAAAATTGTGGAGCATACATTTCGAGGGGCATGCTATAATGTCCCTCGGTCAATTATCCATGTTGAACAATAACAATCCACCCACCCCCATCATCCTTGATTCTCAACTCATTTGGGACCATGAAATATTTCTAAGCCAACTTCCATCGTGCAACCTTAAAAAGAGAATACGAGAATATGTTTAAAGATGATGCTAGAAATGGAGAGTAGTGTAAAAACTTGTAGTTTGTTACAAAATAAAAATAAAAAAAAATTTCCATTAGGTCATTGAATGCACATCAGAATAATAAAAATTCCATGGAATAAGGGAGGATATTTAATGTATCTCAAAATATAGCCTTAAAAAATTAATCGTTGACTGAATTGCAGTTCATAAGAAATTTTATACAATGATGACACATATTGGTACAATTAAGGTTTGATTATTAACCAAGCTTCCTTTGTAATATTAATGTACGTGCTAAATTTTAGATATTAAGCAAGGCTTTCTCACCTGATAAACACATACATATTTAAGATCACATTATTAAAACATACATCTTTAGGTTCATATTAGAAGCACATACATTACACACATCAATCACTAAATTTTTATATTTTATTATAAAAATACATTTAACATTCTCAACAACTGTGTGTTTGTGATTCCCATGAAACTCTACAAACAAAGCCTACAGATTTTAATTTGAATTGTTAAAGGCTTGTATTTATGTTTTCATTAGAGGTATGAGCTACAGAAACATCATTTCACTTTATTTTTTATGGTTCCCAAATTTGTTCTCCTTTCCTCCTAGTCCCTTAATATTTCCTCTCATTTGTCCTACTAGACCTTGCTTACTTATGCACTAGAATTATGGACTATTTGGGGGAGGATGAGGTGGAATACATATCTATTCTTCTCTCCATTATTTCTTTTGTTACAAAAAATTTATATACATCACATCTCTCCAATAACCTAATTTTTATTCCCAATAATTATATAATCATGATTTCTTCACCTCCCTTTATGATACTCACACAATTCCATTTTTTACTTCCTCCTCCATTTATATTTTTTCCTCCCACTCCTCTCATATTTCTAGTGCTCGTGTCGCCTTGACCCCTCAATGTTTATGTAAATCCTCTTACCACACTGCTTGCTTCCTCAAGCATATTATGTGCTCTACTCATGGTTTAGTTCGAGGCTTGGGAAGGAAAATAATTTTTTATTTCAAATTTATATGGATTGAAAAGTTTTATTGTTTGAAATGATATAACACTCTCATATATATAGAAGTATTTCAATAAAACCCTAGCGAGGTGCTTCAATAATAGTTTTCTGAATACCCAATCGACTCCCCTCTCATTTTCGAAATGATATGGGTCCCTCTTTTTTTTTGTTGTTTCCTTTGAATTTTTGTAATTACTTAGGAGTTTAAGTATTAATTTTGTGTGGATTTTGACATAACCTTCTATTTGTGATTGGTGTCTTGTTGTAATCAAATGGAATACTTTTCTTAATTTGTTATATTTGGTTACTAGTTTCTATTATTACATAAGGTTTCATATTAGTTTATGTTGCAATAAAAAATTTACCTATGTGTTTTGAATCACGTTTTGAGGAAAAAAACTTATTTAACCAAGTGAATATCTTCTCATTAATATTTTCATGGTGGTTTACATATATAATTTGATTTTGATTTTTGTTGTACATTGAGCACAATTAATGGCTTTTCTTGAATTTTAATATAGGTGTATATGAATTATATTAGTCTCAAAACTTATCATAGAATTGGTTTATTTAGGATGTGCTAAAAGTTTCATTTTAAAATTCAATACTATTGACATTTCAATCTTATTGATTTTAATTATTGAACATTTCATATTAATATAGGTTTATTGTTCTAGCAAAAAATGTATATGTTTATATTTTAATTCTCTTTTGAACATCCCATATCATTTATTCCTATCAAACCTCTTGATTAATGTGTTGAACCATGCCTATGGTTTAATTGTCAATGGATTCAATGGAAAATATTTTGTTCTGTGAGGAATTGACTAGGGTAACAAAATTTGTTGATGCATTGTATGATGAAATGATATGTACCATGTGTAAGCAGAATTAGTGTGATTTTTTTTTGTTAAAATATTATTTACTTTCGATGAATTGGGAATAACACATCTGAATAATTATATACAATGTTTGTCACCTATTAACATCATTCGCCATTAACCGCCTTGGATTTTGGATAACTATTTTGTTGGGAACGTCACAATTACTGTTTGGTATGTTTGGTCTTATTTTTCTACTGATTCATGCCTTAGGGTTTTTAATCCATTCCAATCCATCTCAATTAACTCTTCTACAATATTTTGTTGCTTTGTAGGATGTTAGTGTTTTGTAACCTTTCGATGATGTACCACTTCTTTTGAGATAAATTTTTAATGAATTTTAAAGGTTATTTCCACCATTCCTCCTATAATCATGATTGATCTTGTCACCATAGATCTCATTTAGGCATATGATTAATATATGTCACTATTTCAAATTTTTGGAAGGTGTAATTCATCAAGTTGTTTTGAGATTTCAACAAGAGATTAGTGTGCGCATTTTCTTCTACATTTGATGGTAAAAAATGAATTTTGTTGATAGGGATATTATTATGGATGCCAGTTTCATAATTGAAGTGACCCATAATCCCATAAATGGAGAAAAATGGTCAAAATGTTTCCTAATTCACAAAATAGTGTGGACCAAATTTCTAGCTAGCAAGGGTTACACATATGACATTAAAGTTGTGTATGTATCCTTTATGAAGCCTAAATGACATGAAATGTTACATTTTATCCATCATCATATAACATGTGAGGGGAGTTATATAATATATTTAATTTACCATATTCATATCCTCGTGTTTTTTTTTGGGTACGATCGTAATATTCCATATGTTTTAACTAAATCTCGAAAAAAAATCACAAATATTATCACGCTCAACATAACCCTGATAGGTCCTTATTTTATAATGACTTTATTTATATCATAGCTAAGTGTTATTTCGATAGAAATGATAATGTGTGTAATATGTTCCTACTTAGAAATGGGTTTGATAAACCTTATGATGCAGAGAAATGAAATATTAAAGCTAGTACTACAAGAAAAAAGGACATTAGTGAGGGTGAAAAGATGGACGAAGTGTAAAATAAATTGTCAAAATATTGATACCGCGGGTCAGTATTTTGTATAGAGAATATAAAATAATTGTGATTTTTCTAACATCTCAATTTCCATATGTATGTATATTCTGAATCAATTTTAATCTGGGATTATAGAGAGATATCTATTTGAAATATGAACATTAAGGACATTGTTATGGTGTAGATTATTTTTTACTTTGAAACATTTATAAAATATTATATGGCTAAAGAGAAGAAATAACAATATCCACATGCAACTTGACAAATTTTACTTGGAACTTTTAGAAAAGTTTTGCAACCTTTGACTCCATATTAATGGTTCACCTTCAAATTTTTGAGGGTATTGTTTGGAAGTGCGTTTATATAATATTTTTTTTACCTAGCCTACATTTACAGTATCATTTTGTCAATTCTCAACATTAAGTAGTTTTTCTTTGCGGATATACGTACTCTTGAAACTATTCCACAAGATTTCCAAGTTTCATAGAGACTTTCTTAGCTCCTTTTTTAATATAGAAGGGTGAAAATGTGAACATGGCTAACACTTTTGTGAGAATTCGAGGCGAAAAACCGTTTTCCTCCATATTTTGTCCAAACATTTTTCAAAGTTTGGACAAACTATTCA
Organism: Pinus albicaulis; assembly: GCA_034641835.2. Classification (NCBI taxonomy): domain Eukaryota; kingdom Viridiplantae; phylum Streptophyta; class Pinopsida; order Pinales; family Pinaceae; genus Pinus; species Pinus albicaulis. The sequence goes on along the minus strand of CM076576.1, from coordinate 816,560,485 downwards.
GGAGTTCTGTCGAAATTTTGAAATTAGTTTGGCCAAACGTTGTTTTCCATTTACATTCACGGCAACTGAGAGCAATGGAAAAAATATTTTTCACCGGAGATTGGAAAACTGACAAACAAAGTTTGGGCGAACTATTATTTTATGAATATATAGGCCGCAAACTGTTCCAGGTTTCTTATTCACATATGTCTCACGTGATTGTATATGATTTTGTGTTGCACGCACATCTCTCGCGCACAAATTTAGTTGATTTGGTGTTGCGCCCATGCAAATTTAGTTGATTTGGTGTTTCGTCACAAGAGTTTTGATGATTTGTGCCATGTTGAGGAGGTAAGTTTTGCTAATTTTGTTATTTTCTGTAAAAAAAAAAAATTGTTGCTTAATTTTTTTTTTTTTTGAAATTTTTTTTTTTTCATAGAGTTTGTCCACGACGTCTTCAATGTCTTCAGCATCTTCAGGGATCCTCTTCAGCGTCTTTAGGGATCGAATTAACAGACAATTTCTAGGTACATATGTTCCTATTTTTTGCTAACTTACCGACTATAAGAAGGCCAGGTTCAACTTCTGTATTATTATGTGGACATTTATTTTTTTTAGAAAGGAAAAAACCTAGTTTTATAAAATGTACCAGTCCATGATCACCTTTTCTCAGAAATACTTTACATAGAAATACTGGTATGTTCCAGTTTGTCATTATACATCCTCTCCGTTTAACAGTTTAATATTTTTTTATATTCTACATAGCCATGATGAAGACGATCTATAACTCGAATAAGACAAATAAAAATAAAACAAAAATTTGTTGTAAAGGAAATAGAAGTTCAGTTAGTCTCTTTTCTTTGATATTGGATTATTAAGGATTTGAAATACCTCTTTGTAAGTTGTCCCTGTCTTTGAGAAATGCCAAGCTTAAGTCATATGATGCTGATAGCTTAGGGAATAGCAAATACTAGTTATGTAATCTACACTAGTCTATGTGTTCTATTCCCTGTGTTAACTACTGTAATGAGAGCTTCTAGTATCATGCAAGTCATTACAGTGTATTCAACCTTATGTAATATGTACAACATTTGTTAGAATAGGTAACAACTTAAGCTAGTTACATAATCACAATATTGGGATCAATGGTCTTTCAACATGCTATTATTGGTGTTATTAGAACCATAGACCTCATTAAGGCTCATTGCTTCTGCTAAGAATTAACTATTCATATCTCATATTAAAAGTAGTTAAATTAAATTTACTCAGAATTTAAGCCTCTGCAAAAAAATATTTAATATTTCTTATCATAATATTTCTTGAAATTCCTTCATGGTATCTATGGTTTCTCACCTTCGTTCAATATTAAAGAATATCCAATTTATTTCTTGATAGCTTAGATAATAGCCCATACTAGTTATGTAATATACACTAGTATATGTGTTCTATTCCCTTTGTTAACTAGTATAATAAGAGCTTCAAGTATCATGCAAGTGGTTAGAGTGTATTCAACCTTATGGAGTATCTACAACCTTTGTTAGAATAGGTAACAACTTATTTTAGTTACGTAATCACAAGACTGGGATCAATGGTCATTCAACATGCTATTATTGGTGTTATTAGACCTGTAGACCTCATTAAGGCTCATTTCTTCTACTAATAATTGACTGTTCATGTCTCATATTAAAAGTAGTTAAATTCAATTTACTCAAAATTTAAGCTTCTGCAAAAAAGATTTAATATTTATTATCGTAATATTTCTTGAACTTCCTTCATGATATCTATGGTTTCTCACCTTCATTCAATATTGGTTTAAAGGGCATGGTATTACCTTAATTGCTATTCTAATTCCCTTTCCTAACTTCCTAACATTGATTTTCATTTAATATTTCTTCTCATAATATTTCCTGAACTTCCTTCATGATATATATGGTTGCTCACCTTTGTTCAATATTAAGTAAAAGGTCATGGTATTACCTTAATTTCTATTCTAATTCCCTTTCCTAACTTTTGTTTTCCTTTTGACCTTGGAGATAAACCGAATCATTATATTGGGTAAAAGGTCATGGTCTTACCTCAATTTCTATTCTAGTTCCCCTTACTAACTTCCTAACATTGATTTTCATTTAATATTTCTTATCAGAAAATTTCTTGAACTTCCTTCATGATAAATATGGCTGCTCACATTTTTTCAATATTGGGTAAAAGGTCATGGTCTTACCTTAATTTCTATTCTAATTCCCTTTCCTAAGTTTTCCTTTATTCAATATTGGGTATAAGGTCATGGTCTTACCTTAATTTCTATTTTAATTCCCTTTCCTAACTTCCTAACTTTGATTTTCATTTAATATTTCTTATATTATAATATTCCTTCAACTTACTTCAAGAAACGTTATAAAAAAAATAATTCATTTAACATTTCTTATCATAATATTTCTTAAACTTCCTTCATGATATATATGGCTACTCACCCTTTTGCAATATTGGGTAAAATTTCAAGGTCTTACATTAATTTCTATTCTAATTCCCTTTCCTAGCTTTTCCTTTTTTCAATTTTGGGTAGAAGGTCATGGTATTATCTTCATTTCTATTATAATTCCCTTTCCTAACTTCCTAACTTTGATTTTCATTTAATATTTCTTATATCATTATATTTATTGAACTTTAAGAAACTTTCTAAAAAACTTTCTACAAAACTTCCCTTTATTCCTTAAAGTCAAAATAGATCTATACTAAGGATTAATCTTTATACGTATTTATACCATATAAACTCTAACGATAATTAATAATATATGTGCTAAATCAGAATATGAAATAAGACCTTTTTACACTTGGGTTGGGTCTTAGGTAAATGGATGCGTGGGTTTGAGAATGTGGTTCAAATGAAAAGGACTAGGGATGGATTTAGTGGAAACCTTTTATAATATCAAGACACAAACAATTGTGATATTTTCCCTTCTTTCCAACTTATTCCATCCTTCTAGAAACATCCCTTTTAATGAAGTAGATATATTCATAGTGATTGAATGATATTTTTTTACCAACAACTATTCCATTTTGGACTTTTATATCTTAAAACTATGCTCATTGAATTTATGCATCTATATCTTTAAACTACCTGAAATTATTTTATTACAAAATAGGAATCATTTTGAGAAAAGCACATTACCCATAAAAGTTTCCCATTGAAACCAAAAGTGATTTCATACAAAACATAGGTTTTAACCTTATATAGTTAATTGTTTCAAATATATTTTTAATAAAATGAAAAATATTCAATGTAAAACACATGCACATTAACATATTTAACTGTGATATTATCCCTTCTTTCCAACTTAGTGGACATCCTTCTAGAAAAATCCCTTTTAATGAAGGATATCTATATGCATAGTGATCCACTGATGTTTATTCACAAACAACTATTCCATTTTGGACTTTTATATCTCAAAACTATTCACATTGAATTTATACATGTCTATATATTGTTAAATTACTTGAAATTATTTTATTACATCATAGGAATCATTCCCATATATCTTCCATTTTAATGGGTGTATCATAGTTCCAGAAAACACAAATTAGCCATAAACATTTCCCATTGAAACCAAAATTGATTTGATACAAAATATAGGTTTTAACCTTATATAGTTTAATTTTTTCAAATATATTTTTAATAAAATGAAAAATATTGGATGTAAAACATGTATAGTATTTAGAAACAAAAAGTAATTTGGTACTTGAAACATAGGTTTTAACCAAGTATATAGTTAAATATTTTGAAAATAGATTCTTAACAAAATAAAAAATATTCAATGTAAAACACATGCACATTAACATATAATTTTGATATTTTCCCTTCTTTCCAACTTAATTCCATCCTTCTAAAAATATCCCTTTTAATGAAGAAAATATATCCATATTGATCCACTGATATTTTTTTACCAAAAACTATCCCATTTTGGACTTATATATCTCAAAACTATGCTCATTGAATTTATGCATCTATAACTTTAAACTACTTGAAACTATTTTATTACACCATAGGAATCATTTCGAGAAAAACACATTAGCCATAAAATTTTCCCATTGAAATGAAAGGTGATTTGATACAAAACATAGGTTTTAACCTTATATAGTTAATTGTTTCAAATAGATATTTATTAAAATGAAAAATATTCAATGTAAAACACATGCACATTAAAATATTTAATTTTGATATTTCCCTTCTTTCCAAATTAGTGGCCTTCCTTCTAGAAAAATCCCTTTTAATGAAGCATATCTATTTCCATAGTGATCCACTGATATTTTTTTACAAACAACTATTCCGTTTTGGACTTTTATATCTCAAAACTATTCTCATTGAATTTATGCATGTCTATATATCTTTAAATTACTTGAAACTATTTTATTACACCATAGGAATCATTCCCATATATCTCCTATTTTAATGGGTGTATCACATTTCCAGAATAACACAAATTAGCCATAAATGTTTCCCATTGAAACCAAGAGTGATTCAATACAAAACATAGGTTTTAACCTTATATAGTTTAATTGTTTCAAATAGATTTTAAATAAATGAAAAATATTTGATGTAAAACATGTATAGTATTTAGAAACAAAAAGTAATTTGATACTTGAAACATAGGTTTAACCAAGTATATAGTTAAATATTTTGAAAATAGATTCTTAACAAAAGGAAAAATATTCAATGTAAAACACATGCACATTAACATATTATTTTGATATTTTCCCTTCTCTCCCACTTAAGTCCATCCTTCTATAAATATCCATTTTAATGAAGCAAATATATCCATAGTGATCCACTGATATTTTTTTACCAAAAACTATCCCATTTTGGACTTATATATCTCAAAAATATGCTCATTGAATTTATGCATCTATATCTTTGAACTACTTGAAATTATTTTATTACACCATAGGAATCATTTCAAGAGAAACACATTAGCCATAAAAGTTTCCCATTGAAACCAAAAGTGATCTAATACAAAACATAGGTTTTAACCTTATATAGTTAACTGTTTCAAATATATTTTCAATAAAATGAAAATATTCAATGTAAAACACATGCACATTAACATATTTAATTGTGATATTCTCCCTTCTTTCAAAATTAGTGGGCATCCTTCTAGAAAAATCTCTTTTAATGAAGCAGATCTATATCCATATTGATCCACTGATATTTGTTCACAAGCAACTATTCCATTTTTTAATTTTATATCTCAAAACTATGCTCATTGATTTTATGCATGTCTGTATATCTTTAAATTACTTAAAACTATTTTATTAAACCATAGTAATCATTCCCATATATCTCCCATTTTAATTGGTATATCATATTTCAGGAAAAAAATTCAAATTAGCCATAAACATTTCCCATTGAAACCAAAATTGATTTCATACAAAACATAGGTTTTAACCTTATATATTTTAGTTGTTTCAAATACATTTTTAATAAAATGAAAAATATTCGATGTAAAACATGTATAGTATTTAGAAACAAAAACTAATTTGATATTTGAAACATAGTTTTCAAGCAAGTATATAGTATATATTTTGAAAATAGATTCTTAACAAAATGAAAAATATTCAATGTAAAACACATGCACATTAACATATAATTGTGATATTTTCCCTTCTTTCCAACTTAAGTCCATCCTTCTAGAAATATCCCTTTTAATGAAGCAAATATATCCATAGTGATCCACTCATATTTTTTCACCAACAAATATTCCATTTTGCACTTGTATATCTCAAAACTATGCTCATTGAATTTATGCATATATATCTTTAAATTACTTGAAACTATTTTATTACACCATAGGAATCATTTCAAGAAAAACACATTAGCCATAAAAGTTTTCCATTGAAACCAAAAGTGATTTGATACCAAAAATAGGTCTTACCCTTATATAGTTAACTATTTCAAATCCATTTTTAATAAAATAAAAAATATTCAATGTAAAACACATGCACATTAACATATTTAATTGTGATATTTTCCCTTCTTTCCAACTTACTAGTCATACTACTAGAAAAATCCCTTTTAATCGAGCAGATATATCAATAGTGATCCACTGATATTTGTTCACAAACAACTCTTCCATTTGGGACTTTTATATCTCAGAGCTATACTCATTGAATTTATTTATATTTATTTTTAAACTACTTGAAAAAAATTTATTACACCATAGGAATCATTTTGATATATCTCCCATTTTAATGGGGTGTATCACATTTCGAGAAAAACACACTAGCCATAAAAGTTTCCCATTGAAACCAAAAGTGATTTGATACAAAACATAGGTTATAACCTTATATAATTTAAGGTTTTCAAATAGATTTTTAATAAAATGTAAAATATTCAATGTAAAACACATAATATTTAGAAACAAAAAGTAATTTGATACAAAACATAGTTTTTAACCTTATACTATGTTAATTGTTTTTAAAATAGATTCTTAATAAAATGAAAAATATTCAATGTAAAACACATGCATATTAACATATAATTTTGATATTTTCCCTACTTTCCAACTTAGTCCACCCTTTTAGAAATATCCCTTTTAATGAAGCAAATATATCCATAGTGATCCATTGATATTTTTTCACCAACAACTATTCCATTTTGGACTTATATCTCTCAAAACTATGCTCATTGAATTTGTGTATCTATATCTTTAAACTACTTGAAACTATTTTATTACACCATAGGAATCATTTTGAGAAAAACACATTAGCCATAAAAGTTTCCCATTGAAACCAAAAGTGATTTGATACAAAACACAATGTTTAACCTTATATAATTATTTTTTTTAAATAGACTTTTAATAAAATGAGAAATATTCAATGTAAAACACATGATAATTAACATATTTAATTGTGATATTTTCCCTTCTTTCCAGATTAGTGGACATCCTTCTAGAATAATCCTTTTTAATGAAGAAGATCTATATCCATAGTGATCCTATGATATTTTTTCACAAACAACTATTCCATTTTGGACTTTTATATCTCAAAACTATACCCATTGATTTTATGCATATTTGTATATCTTTAAATTACATTAAACTATTTTATTACACCATATGAAGCATTCCCATATATCTCCAATTTTAATGGGTGTATCACATTTCCAAAAAAACACAAATTAGCCATAAAAGTTTCCCATTGAAACCAAAAGTGATTTGATACAAAACATATGCTTTAACATTATATAGTTTAATTGTTTCAAATCGATTTTTAATAAAAAAAAATATTTGATATAAAACATGTATAGTATGTAGAAACAAAAATTAATTTGATACTTGAAACATAGGTTTTAAGCAAGTATATAGTTAAATATTTTGAAATAGATTCTTAACAAAATGAAAAATATTCAATGTAAAACACATGCACATTAACATATAATTGTGATATTTTCCATTTTTTCCAACTTAAGTCCATCCTTATAGAAATATAACTTTTAATGAAGAAAATATATCCATAGTGATCCACTGATATTTGTTTACCAACAAATATTCCATTTTGGACTTATATATCTCAAACCTGTGCTCATTGAATTTATGCATCTATATCTTTAAACTACTTGAAAATATTTTATTTAACCATAGGAATCATTTCGATATGTCTCCTATTTTAATGGGTTGTATCACATTTAGAGAAAAAAATCATTAGCGATAAAAGTCTCCCACTAAAACCAAAAGTTCAATTTGATACAAAACATAGGTTTTGACCTTATATATGTAATTGTTTCAAATAGATTATAAATTTAAAATGAAAAATATTCAATGTAAAACACATGCATTAACATATATAATTTGCTGACTCTTTCCCTTCTTCCAAACTTAGTGGACATCCTTTTAGAAAAACATCTTTTAATGAAGCAAATATATCCATAGTGATATGTATAGTGATCCACTGATATATGTTCAGAAACAATTGTTCCATTTTGGACTTTTATATCTCAAAACTATGCTCATTGAATTTATGCATATATATTTTTAAAATACTTGAAACTATTTTATTACACGATAGGATTCATTTCGATATATATCCCATTTTAATGGGATGTATCACATTTCGAGAAAAATGAATTATCCATAAAAGTTTTCCATTGAATCCAAAAGTAATTTCATAAAAAACATCTAGGTTTTAACCTTATATAACCTTTAATGTTTCAAATAGATTTCTAAGAAAATGAAAAATATTTAATGTAAAAAACATGCATTAACATATAAATGTGATATTTTCCCTTTTTTAAAACTTAGTGGACATCCTTCTAGAAAAATCCCTTTTAATGAAGCAGATCTATATCCATAATGATCCACTGATATTTGTTCACAAAATTTTTTTTGAGAAAAACCAAATTTGATACAAAAACAAAGGTTTTAACCAAGTGTATAGATAATTGTTTCAAACAGATTTTTAATGAAATTCATATTAACATATAATTCTAATACCTTCCCTTCTTTCCAACTTAGTGGATATTATTCTAGAAAAATCCCTTTTAATGAAGCACATATATCCATAGTGGCATTGATATTTGTTCACAAAAAACTCTTCCATTTTGGACTTTTATATCTCAAAACTATGCTCATTGAAATTATGAATCTATATTTTATCACACCATAGGAATAATTTAGATATATCTCCCATTTTAATGGGGTGTATCACATTTCGAGAAAAACATATTAAAGCCATAAAAGTTTCCCATTGAAACCAAAAGTGATTTGATACAAAACATAGGTTCTAACCTTATATCGTAATTGTTTCAGATAGATTCTTAATTTAAAATAAAAAAGTATTCAATTTAAAACGAATGCATTCTTATATGCCCTTATGTCTACGTAAAGTAGTGTGAGTGATTCCATGGGTCCTCTACACCCTTCATAGAGTATAATTAGGACACTTAGTGTTAAATTCTACAAGTTCTATAAGAAGAGTCTATGAAGGTCTAGGTAGCCTCTGGATCTCATTTTTTATGGAAGGTAACATATCTAGTAAATGCCCCTACAGTCAAACTCTGGAATAGATCTAAATATACGATATTAATTTTAATATCCAATGTAAAATAAATGCATTCTTATACACCCTTATGCCTATGTAATGTAATGTTGGTGATTCCATGGGTTGTCTACACCCTTCATAGGGTATAATTGGGATAGGTAGTGAAATAACTTCTACAAGTTCTATAAGAAGAGTCTGTAATGGGCCAGGTAGCCTCTGAATCTCATATTTTATGAAAGGTGACATCTCTAGTAAATTCCGCTAAAGTCAATCTCTGGAATAGATCTAACTATAAGTTCTTCATTTTAATATCCAATGTAAAACAAATTCATTATTATACACCCTTATGTCTACGTAAAGTAGTGTGAGTGATTCCACGGGTTATCTACACCTTTCATAGGGTGTAATTGTGACAGGTAGTGAACTAACTTCCACAAGTTCTATAGGCAGAGTTTGTAAAGGGCCAAGTAGCCTATGGAGCTAATCTTTTATGAAAGATGACATATCTATTAAATGCCCCTACAGTCAATCTCTGGAATATATCTAAACAGAAGTTCTTCATTTTAATATCGATAAAACACAACCACTTTCAGGTAAATTGTGTACATGTGTCATTTCTCCCACAAACTAAAGGCTTCCTCCCATTAATTCTAGATGTGAATTCTACCATAAAATTTTTAAGTCAAACGTTCAGATAAACCATGCACATGTCTTTTGTCTTATGATATTGTGTCATTTCTCCCATGCATTTACAGTAAATGTCAATTTAATATATATTTTTATTGAATTGTTTTTCCTTTTCAGGGATAAGAAAACCATTAAATATGGTGGAAAAATGGAAATTATGCATAGAAGTTTCTTTCTATCCCAATCCATGGAAATAAATTATTACATATGTGCTTTCCAATATTATGACTAGCAAAGGCGTCGAAAGGAAAATGAATATACCAAGAAGAACAACAAACAATGAGGTATACTATATGGGATTGATAGAAGCCTTGGGAACAGCTATGCAGTATGGATCAAATGGAATTTTAGTTTTCACCAATTCTCAACTTGTGTGCAACGAGATGAATGGCATGTACCAAGATAAGAAGGAGAGGCTAAAAGAACTACATGGAATAGCAAGCAATATTGTCAGCCAATTTCAATTTTTTAGTATAAGGCATTGTAAAAATGTGAATAATATGTTCGTTGATCTATTGCATGGGGAAATTCCAATTGAGGATTCATCTATGAAAGATGAATTAATAGATGAATTATAATTATATGGGACAATGCGAATGCAATATTCATCTCTCGAATATGAATTGGTTTTGAGATGCTCTTCTTCAAAAATTCAAGATTCGTCTCTCAAAGATGAATAAGTTTTGAGATGCTCTTCTTCAAAAATTTAAGATTCATCTCTCAAAGATGAATTAGTGTTGAGATGCTCTCCTTCAAAATTTATTGATGGACGCTGTAACATATCTTGGATATGTGTGTGTTGTGTACATATAAATGCATATTTTTTATTGACCATGCATTTTTTTCAATTATATAACAAGTCTGTGCACACCACACCATGTAAAGCGTAACTTGGTTAACTTTACATTTGCAAAAAGTGGTGAACTTCACATTTTTATAAAATTAAAATGCGAGGACGTCAACGAATTTTTGTTTAAATGGAGTTTCACTTCTTTTTAATGACAATGTGTTTTTTACAATTTTATACCAAGTGTGGTCCCACCATGTAAACGGAAATTTGATGAGCTTATAGTTTTTATAATTTTTTTTTTCTTAAATTGAGTTTCACATATCAATTATGGCTTTGAAAATTGTGTTTTACATAATTTTCTTACACTAAATTACATTAATTTTCTAAAATTTATTTTGAATTTATTTTAAATTAGTTATTTAAAAAAATAATTGTAAGTGTCCACCGTGTATATATATATATATATATATATATATATATATATATATATATATATATATCATGGAGGATGAACGACGAAGACCAACAAAATCCCATATCTCTACAAAAGGGCGGGATCATGGATCGAGGGATGTTCATGGTATTTAAATATAACCTTAAATATCCATACATGTGTATGCATATGGAATTTATTTTTGATCAACTTTCTGAGTTAAATTAGTTGTTAATAAGTTTCATTTTTTATTTTTTAGGAGCTAATACAAGGAGAAGGGTCTCTACTACATCCATGGAGCATGGCCATGGTTCACCCAGTTGTGATATGGTTTGAACACAATTTAATCAATGAATATGTACATGTGTATTTATATGTATGAATGTATTTTTCATTTGATTATAAATTCATATTTTTTTATGAATCTTCTCTCTCCTCTCGAGATTTTGGTGGTGGTTCAAATCCCCTTAGAGGGCCATCAATAAATGCTAGAACATTGCGTGAAGGTAGTGATATGTACTCCCTTGGAGACCAATCAATGGTTGGTGGTGTTGGTTCTCAGCATGGTCGTTCTGGTTCTCAACAGTTTTAAGGTGGGGAAGATGTTAGCCAAGCACGTCGAGTTTGCCATCAATTTCAATATTTTTTTCATTCAATTTGTAGATATTTTTTTACATGTGTTTTTTCTAATATAAAATTATATATATATATTGATGCAGAGGTTGAAAATGCTCCAAATGTTGGTAAAAAAATATGTAGGGAAGAACGCTACATTGAAAAATAAGGTTGTCCACCCACCAAAAATTATCCAGCTCACATTTATGATATAGCATGGAAAAGAAACATGGCGCAATGCACCTTAGAAAGGTGTAAACAACTTCATGCAAAACTACAGAGAGATCTCGTGGCTTTGACTCTACCTATTGAGAGTCAAAAAAGCCTCGAAATAGTTAGACATTCATTGGGCGAAGTAGTAGCTATGTACAGAAACCTTGGGCCAATGACTGATATATTTGTAGAGGTCATGAGAAAAAGAAAGGAAACAGTAATGGGTCCCGATAAATGGGAGGATGTACAACAAGGAGTTACAAAATAAATAGCGAAGTCAATGTTTAATTTCAAAGAACGGCCGAAAAGAAAGATGTTGAAGGTGAAATATTTAAAGCACCCCAATAGAGCTCACTATTTGTATGAAAGGCACCTTGTGGCCTATGGAAGACTCCCATTGAACAATGAGGTTCCTCTTTATTTTGAAAAATTGTTTTATGCACAATTATTTTTGGAAATTAAACACAATTACAATGACCTTCCATCATATTTTTTTGGTCTTGGGAAAGGTCGATTGTGTGACTATAGGGGCACGAGGCGTGATGTTCAGTTTCCTTGCCCTGAGCCACCATTAGTGAGTCAACCTTTTCGGGTCGAAACTTTACGGTCATAGATGGATGCCACTTCTCAAATTAGTCGAAAAGCAAGGGATGCCATCATTGAAAATGTTCATAGTGGATTGCGTGGAGTCAATGTTTATCTAAATCGACAAAAATCATGTAATAATGCACACGCCAATTTTGTGTATTATATAGATGAAGAGATTGACAACATGAGTGTTGAAGATCTCAGAATATTTGCAAATAATTTTTGAAATGGTTGGCAAGACCTAATTCTTCATGAGGAAGACGGCACGGGAATGGTATGTGTTAGTGGTTAGGGTTGAATTATTTTAACACATACATGTACAATTTGTAATAAATACAAATGTATATGTATACATTTATTTGTATGTACATTAATCTAACAAAAATGTATCATTATATGTTAAAACACCATTTGCAGTTATGAGGCATGATGAATGACGAAAATGTTAATATCACGTTCAAAGCCTCTAGTTCAAATAATTAACATGGGTCTCACCATAAAGATATGTTGAAAAATGTTAACGTTTTTTAAGTGATATTTTTAAAATAAATAATTGTGCACACATGTACATGTACATATACAATAATAAAATGTTTTAATAGATTTTGATTCTGTCCGATGTTTTTTGGATGGTGGTACCTTCTTCTTCCTTGGGAGATGTTCCTTCTCCTTCCTTAGCAGATGTGCTAGATCCACAAGAAGTATGGAGAATTTTTCACTTTTAAAATTTATGTTTAAGTTATATATATTCCACCTCAAAATGTTGCATTAAAAATTGAGATATATATCTATTTCTTGAGTTATTTTAATTTTTTTGAATTTTAGGTTTTTGAGATTTTATTTTGGGGCCTCTCTTAGGGGATGTCCCAAATTCAACTACAAAAATATTCAATTTCTCACTTTTTTTTTTCTAAGTAAATATAAATCTATTATGAAAACATATGATACAAAGCGTTCATGGCCTTCATGAGGCATACTGTCAACTGAATATCAAAAATTGAACCACCCTTAAAGGGAAACCGGCCCGAGCATTGTTTAAGAGCTTCCTCGACAGAGGAAACCAACTTTGACATATCAAAACTAAACAAAAAATGAGCTGCCCACACGGGGATACCGACTCGATCTGAGTTTTTGAACTGCCTCGAGAGAGGCAATCAACTTTGACATACCAAAACCTGTTGGAACCAGAAACAGCAAAAAAATCATATAGACTGAGTAAAATTACTCGTGTGAGGAGAGAGCCGTTAGATACCATAATCTTCTGAAGGAAATTCTTCTTCGATTCTACACCATCTAGCATCTTCATTGTTATGGCTCGGACCACGTTGAACTGCAGCTATGCTAGCATCACGAATTCCAACTTAGATCCCTCCATCCTGAAGAATACTTGAGCTGCACTCCACATCTTTGCGGGATGTGTCTATACCTGCGGCCAAAGGGGCAGGCGAAGCAGAGGGGGGCGCTTGCAAATTGACCATGTGAGCAGCAGGAGGGGGGACAGGAGTTATCTCTGAGATTTCTTTGAAGGAGACGGATACTGTTGCTATGACCAGGGGCTTGTCGGAATTGCTCTAGAAGTGGAAGATAGCAGTCGAAGGGCTCTGAAGGGAAGCAGAGGGAGCGGGGTGAGACTCAGCGGGCAGCCTAGAGGCTGCAAAGCCTCCCCTAGGGGAGGAAGGGGCACGACACCCTGGCTCACTACCACGTTGATATCACGCGTGGGGAAGATGCTCGCTGAGGTCTTCGGAGGAAGACGATGGTGAGGTAGCAGCATGAGAGTGACGTCGACTGGTGGAGGGGCCTCGAGTGTTGCCCCGACGACATCTCAGTCTATGCCTGAACCTAGGAATGGTGTCACAGTTGCTAAAGGGGAGAAAAAAAGAGAAACGAGGCAGCAGGGGGGTATAGGGAGAAAAAAGCTCGAGCAAAGAAGCAGAAAGATGGGGAAAGAAGGGACTATGAGTGAAATGCAACCCTGGAAGAAATTCGAGGCAACAACCTAGCTGGCAGCGCCTGCCAACATGAGTGTGGAGGCTAGGAGAATTTACTTCTTGAGAGCATTTGAATCCAAGAGGCCGAAGTTGTATTGGCATGAAGCCTCGCAGGCTGTTGTAGGAACGTGTTGAGAGGAGATGGAGGAGAGCAATGAAGAGATGAATGAGAATGAAAGATGAGCTGGATGGGTACAAATTGAATGACTTTCCGTCTCGGCCATCCCACCGGCATAAATGCCGCATAGGGTGGAGGCCTAGTGCAGAGCTCGTATCAGTGGTGAATAAATTCTTCCTGCGGGAGGCCATGTGGCCACACCGCGCGCCATTCCATGGCCTCCCTCCAGTCCTATCAACATTAATCACCCACATCCGAGGTAATTTCTCACTTTTAAATATATATGTTTTCTTCAAATTTATAATTTACAAATTGAAGTTTAAAAGTTTTATTATAAATTGAGATCTTGATCTTCAGTTATTTTATATTTTTAAAATTTTGAATTTTAGGTTTCTATAGAATATTTCCTTAATCCACAGACTCTAGCGACATAGATAGGAAAATCTACACCATTTCAACCATTTGAACAAGTTGTCTAACTTTTTTTTTAATATTATTGAAAACAAGTTTATATATACATGCATTTTCATCTGAAATTTTTTAAAATATATATATATATATATATATATATATATATATATATATATATAACTGTACATGTATATTATACAGTTTACTATTGGATATGTTCCCATAGGGGAAGTTGTGGTAGGCGAGCAACAAATGGAGAGGGAACCTCATGATGTATTGCAAAATTTTTTTTCTTTTTTTTTTACATGAAGTTCTATATATTCTCACTCATTTTTAAAACATTAAATTTTAATTTTTGTACGTGCATTGTGTACAGGTTCCCCGTGCTTTTCAAGGTAGGGCGCAGATTGACACTCTGCTAGGAAAGAAACTACATGCATCTGTATTTGATGGATATGATTTACATATTTGATTGAGATTTCTAGTCTTAAATTTACTTTTTGATATATTATCTAGATGCACAGTCATATATATATATAACTTGATACTTGATACTTGTGAGATATACAATTTTTTGACACATTTTATTGTGTTAATATAATTTTTTATTTTTTTTGAAATTTAAGTTTTGGATGGTTGAAGTACTTTTTGCATGTTAATGTCAAGTAATGTTATTATATAATTTGTTTGGTTTTTAAAACTTAAGTTTTGGATAGTTAAACTACTAGTAATTTTGTCATCTACAAATTAATTTTTTGCTTTTGAACTACATTTTGCATGTGAAGTAATGTTGTGATATATAATTTTTTATTAAATTAAAGGTTAATTTTTGGATGGATGAAGTACATTTGGCATGTGAAGTAATGTTGTGATCTATAATTTTTTGTTAAATTAAAAGTCAATTTTTTGATGGTTGATCTACATTTGGCATGTGATATAATGTTAAATTTTTTATTCAATAGTTGAACTACAATTGGCATGACATGTGAAGTAATGTTTTGATATAATAAAAAAGTTTTTAAAACTCAAGTTTTGGACGGTTGAAGTACATTTGGCATGTGAAGTAATGTTTTGATATATAATTTTTTGTTAAATTAAAAAAGTTAAGTTTTGGATGGTTGATCTACAATTGGCATGTGATATAATGTTAAATGTTTCTATTGGATAGTTGAACTACAATTGGCATGACATGTGAAGCAATGTTTTTATATAATCAAAAAAAATTTAAAACTCAATTTTTGGATGGTTGTAGTAAATTTGGCATCTTAAGATTGCTTTTGATCTCTACATACTCTTCTCTTGTTTGAGTGAAAAAATTTCCAATGGGAAGAACATATATTTTCAATGCAAATAACCATATCAATTGAGGTTTAATTGAGAAAAGAGTAAAGAAAAGTTAACATGCCAACACAACATGTGGGCAAAATACCATTCGTGGTTGTCATTTTTATTGGAATAGCTAAATCATATTTTAAGTGTTCTCCATCCAAAAACAATTTCAATGAAGAGAATCCTTAGTATCATTTAGTTATTCTAATTAAAATAAAAACCAAGGATTTTATTTTGTTGGATTTTTGTCTTTTTTTATTTTTTTTCAAATAGATCTCAATTGATATGGCTAGTTGGATTGAAAAGCAATGTTATTTTCATTGGAAATTTTTTTCACTCAAACAATATTTTGTAGTATACAGAGATCAAAAACAATCTTAAGATTAATTTCAAGTAAAATTAAGTGTTCTAAAAAGTTTCCCACATGCTGATAACTTCATTGACCTCTAAAAACTAGTTCATGGGCTATATGTTTTGTCTCTTTCCCATATAAATCCCTTTAATTTTGATTGGAAAAATAATAAGTAGATATATGTTTGTTCAATTGGGGTCAATGTCATTAATGCACTCAAATAGGTAACCATGTTGATATATAAATTGGTAAATTGATGACATTCAGTTAATTGCATTCTAGAACATATATATTAAGTTGCCTCTTTCCCATACAAATCACTTTTATTTTGATTGGAAGCATAGAAGTAGTATATGTTTGTTGAATTGGGGTCAATGTCATTAATGCACTCTACTACGTAGCCTTGATTATTTATAAATTGGTAAATTGATGACATTTAGTTAATTTCATTCTAGAACATATATATTCAGTACGTGAAACATTTTTCATCAATGCAAATGGAAGAACTACTTGAACAATTAATTTCATTATAGAACACACACACACACACACACACACACACACACACACATATATCGAATACGTGCACAACATTTTTCATCAATACACATAGAACATATCTGACCATTGGATAGACAAATTTTGTACTATATTTTCAATCAGGAATAGAGACGTGGGTCAAATCCCACCAAAAGTCGAAGAAGTGCTCCGAGTCTCTTGTCTAAAAGGAATATTTGTACAAAATTATATTGTTGATGATTTATTTACATTGTGTATACTTTTTACAATAAAATCCCACAAGAAAAACTGGGCGTGCATTTAGTTCGTGTATATATCCAGTCCATGCCACATTTTTCATCAATGCACATAGAAAAACTACTTTCAGTTAATTGCATTCTACAATATATATATTGAGTACGTGAAACATTTTTCATCAATGCACATAGTAAAACTACTTGAGCAGTTAATTTCATACATACATACATACATACATACATACATACATACATACATATATATATATATATATATATATATATATATATCCAATACATGCAACATTTTTCATCAATTCATGTATAAAAAAGCTAATTTTAGTTGATACTAGAGTGTGCATGTACCAAAACAATTTGTACATGTGCAAACACTTTAATAGATAACGTAAAAATGCAGATACATTTTTAATTGAATACTATAGGTTCTAAAACGTATAATCCAAAGAGAATAAATTTTAGGGAAGTTCAATCAAAAAAATTCCAATGGAATGCCATCTCCAATAATCAGTTCATGATCAGATTTTGACATTTTCCATTTCTTAATTTTCGTTTTTTTCTTTGATTGAACCTCTATCAACTTTATGTGTGCTGCACACACCAAGTGATTAGATTGAAAACTTATGAAATCAAGTTCATAGCCTTCAAAGTAAAAAAAAATCCCCACATTGATTAGTTTGTCTGAAAAAATAACCTTTCAGTATAATAGATCCTCTTTGATATGGAAATCCGTGATCATTATATTTTTCTAATAATTTTATTTTTCCTTCAGTGCAATGCATAAAAAAATACTTCACATTTTCATCATTGTGAGTAGGTGAAATTACTTCAAGAACAGCTCCTGCACAATAAAACAAACTTAACAAAATTATACGTATTTAAATTTATTTCTAGATCTTTATCATTAGAAAGCTATTGAAATGTTACCTTCTCTAAGTAGATTAGAAACTCAAACACCATCAGATGATATTGTAGTCTCCTCTAATTGCATTTCTTCAAACATTTCAATGGACATTTTTTCATTTGTATTTAGCTTTGTATGTTTCCAATATTGTACATACATTTTGTTTTCACAAACGTCATTGGGTTTTGTGTTGTCTATGTAGACATGAAAAAAAAAAAAATTTATTTTATCCAACGCAAACACATTTCTGGACGACTTTGTTTTAATTGAATGCAATTTTCGAGTCCCTTTTATTATTTCAACATCATTTCCAATTGATCTATCTATGTCTTCGATCCCAATATGCCAAAAAAACATTTATATGGAAAATTTAAAGAAGAATGAAAATATGATATCAAAATACAATCAAAGATAAGCATTGTGATAAATGTACACTATTTAAAATTATATATCCAATAAAAATTAAATTGAATGTACCTTCCTACTTCCCTTGATTGGTTAGTCTCATGGCTTAGAGCAGTGATGCACCATTGAACAAATTATTTCGTGTCCACAAGTCGGCTTGCAGAGGGGTTCATTTGATATCTTTGAAGTACTCATTTTATGCATGCCCCTACACCGTCATGTTCTCCTTTTCCATGGCAAGTCTCAAAGAAATTTGAAAGTTGTTTAATGCAAGCTTTCTTATGAAGACAACACAACCAAAAGAATGATTGTGCAAATTTGAATTGACCTGTGCATCCGTCTGACCATATTCAATGTTCATTGAATGTTATTCCATGATTTTTCAAGGAATCATAAATTTTTCCAAAATAATGTTGTACAAAATATTTATCATGTGTACGATTGTCACTGATCTAAATTGATATTCTTTATTAATATGTCAATTTTCACTGGTGCTTTCTATATGATTGATGTTTTGTTCAAAATGTCTATATAGAATATGGATGAGCACGGAGACTTTGTTAGAATGATAGTATTCACTTTGAATTTCCTTTTATGGAACAAATGTGTAGCTTTCTGCAAAATCAATTACTGACAAAATGATCCCTAGTGGAAAAAATTCACGGGAGTTTTTGAATTGCAATTCTTGCCATCAAGCTCTATGGGAATGCTTGGTGTATTTGTAAATTTTTTCCTCAAACTTTCTCAAAGAGTCTATCAAAAAAATTTCTTCTTCTCGTAATTCAATTATTTTAACACTATTTGCACCTTGAATCATTGTATGGATATATTTGTATCTCTTCCACTTCACTTTCATGTTGGACAATGATTGATCATTTATATCAGTATGATATTTGTTTTGAAATTTAGTCAAATTTCCAAAATCATCGCATTTTTTTACAAACAACACATTTCTTTTCGTAAAATAGTTCATCGCTTTCTCTTCAACATAGAATTTGAGATATGAAATCACAGATACTGGAAGGAGGAGGTGAATCCTTCCAACATTCTCTACCAAAATCAAGAAATGTGTCATAATATAACTCAAATACCACATGATAATGGCAACAAAAAGTGTGGCGTACGGTGATAGATTTTACATACCATGGTTTTCGGTGAACAAAAGAACTGATTGAAACATGAATTTCATGATTCTCTTCTTTAAACTTGTTGAAAAAATCTATCTGAGTGGTTTCCAAGAAATGTTTTTCATGTTATTCATACCGATTTTGTGTTATTCTTCTTCGCATCACATGCCTTGCAGATGGTGAAACATGTGAATTGTTCTTCCAATATACATATATTATTTGTTTTAACATTTTCTCCAAGTATATCATTGTATGGTTTCCTACAAATAGCTCTCCAACAAGCGAGTTCATCATTTACATCTATTTGCAACCGAAATTTCTGATGTTTGTGCGAAGTTTTTTACAAGGTTCCTAATGCTCGTGCAATAGATTTTACCAAGCGATTCTCTTTAGTATTGATGAAACCACTGCCATATGTATTTCTCTACATACAACTGAAATTTTTTTTGTCTAGATATTCTAATTGAATTTATAGAGCTATTTATATTTTGTATCACATTTTCCTTCATTTTTTTATGTTCAGTTGATTTTAGAATACCCAATAAAGTCATAGCTTCTTTTAATTTCCTTAATGACAGGAGACCTTTCAACATTTGGGCTTGAACAGTCACCTTTTCCTTTATAATATACTTATCAGAAATGTGGTTAACACGATATCATATATATTGGTCAAATCTTTTCTCTCCATATGTGTGAGTGTCAACATTTTCTAACATCTCATCTTCAACATTGATTTCATCTGGACATATTTGAATGAATAATATATAATAAGTTTACATATTCAGTAAATAACTAAATTAATAAATATATTTATAATTTCAATAATATGTACATCTATTCAACGTATATATATATATGTACATACCTTGTGATTCAATTTCTTCAGTTGAATTTATTTCAACATTTTCACCATCTTCAATCATTGGTTCAATATCTCTTTCACTTTCTCTTTCAAAATTTTTTGTCTCATCATCAATGTTTGGAGGAGTATTTCTCTCTGTTTACATTGCAAAATATTTTTCAAATTAGCTCATCAAATAAAACTTAAGCTTCACATTTTGCACTAGGAAAATTTTAAACATATCAAAATCATAATATTTACATTTTCATACCTACTTCAAATTCTAGTTGAGGTTGATTTCCCCTTCAGTATTTGAGAGTGCTTTTATCTTTCTTTTACGATATTGTCTCGTCTCTTCTCTACATTCCTCAGGGTCTCTTTTTCGATCATATTTTCTCATACAATTCCTTCGACTTCCCATGATAATAGAGTATAATGTTCAAAAATTTTCCTTCAAAAATTTGGACAAAAAGTGAATTAAAAAAACATCACAAAATATTTAATTTAGAAAAAATCATTTTAAATTTTTTGCAAAAGATACATAATTCAATCGAAAAAACTTACTTTAAAAATTCGAGAAAAAAATGTGATATAAAAATGAAACAAATCACAAAATATTTCCTTCCAAGTCCTACAAAAAAAAATTCGTTTAAAAATTTAGGTAAAAACGCATTTTCAAAAATCATTATAAAAGATTTACTTCAACCCAAAACACGTACTCTAAAAAAATGTCACTTCAAAAAATGCCTCGAGAAAATGTCCATTGAAAATTAATTCCAACTTCATAAAACACGCCACTTTAAAAGATACTTCAAAAAATATCACTCTAAAAAATACTTCCAAAAAATGTCCAAAAAATGTCCTTTCAAAATTAAGCCCAAATCCATGCCTTAAAAAATAATGAAAATTAAGCCCAAATCCATACTTTCAAAAAAAATGAAGCCCAAAAAATATCCAAAAAATTGTAGCACATACCTCCAAGAAATGTCTTTTGAATGTACCTCGAAGAAAAGTCTTCAAAAATGTTCTTTGAATGTACCTCCAGCAAAATTCTTTAAAACAAAAAAAAATATTTGCAAAATCACAGCAACTGTACGGAAATATGAAAAAATATTGAATTCCTCCAAGAAATTTCCTTTGAAAGTACCTCCAAGAAAATTCCTTAAACCCAAATTAATTCTTCGCAAAATCACATCAAGACCTTTGTAAAATCAGACCAAATGTGCTAAAATATGTGCAGATAATCAATGATTTCACGAAAATTTATATTGCCGCGAAATGTTTTTCTGGAGGGTCTCGGTGGTATTTTACGACCCATGGAAAATTAGGTAAAAGATCGGCCGGAATTTTTATAAAAAATTTTGGCTGAACTCTTATGTCGTTAGACTTAACAGGCCGTCGACGCAAAAAAAGTTCCACCAAAATTTGTTTAAGAGTTCGGTAGAACTAACGTGTCACCAGTTACACAGAACCAAGCTCTGAAGACGTATCTGCAACTTTGGACTGATTAAACTCCATGAAACATTTTGAATTAACTGTCGAAAATAAGACAAGCATTTTCAAAATTGAATATACTTTCAGGAAATATAACTTTTATGGAATTTCTTAAATATTTACTAATTTTAATTAATTTTGTAATAAAATGGGTACAAGAAATTTCTGAAGGTCATTGTGATTCAGTGAAATCAAAATTATGTATCTTCCAAAATACATTGTAAAAAACATTGAAAAAATTATGGTATATTACATTGGTCTGTCATCTCTAATGGGTAGCTTTTAGATTTTTAGTTTATAACTTATATGTTAAGAAATTTATTTCCTCGCGAAACATATTCAAAATAGGAGTTTTTTCATATTGGACCAGTTCAAAAAATTCTAGTAATTATGATATGAATCCATTGGCTTTGTAAATATGATGAAATCGAAGCAGACTTTATCTATATTATTGTAACATATTTTTTTCCTCAAAAACACAAATTTTCAAAGAATACAACATTTCGTATTAACATGAATTCTTATGAATCTGTTGACTTTTTAAAAACAGACTCAAAGAAATGCTAAGTTGACATATCAAATGTGTATAAACAAATTAAAAAAAAAAGAAATAGAAAGCTAAAAAAATTTATGACATCTTTTATTTTTATTGCAAAATGAAATTATAAAGAGAAAAGTTGTTTTAGCTTGCAGAAATTTGAAGAACCGAAAAAAATGAAAGTTTTTTCTCAAAAAAGAGCAAAAAGTGTAACCGAACTTCACATTTTCACCGAAAGCATTTTCATTAATCTCGTTGGTGGAATTTTTCAAAGAACATGCTACTTGAATATGGTTGTACCTTTATTATATAAAATTTTTGAATATCAGTTTAAATTTCATTAGTATATGATGTGGGATCGTATGACAGTCATAATGGAAGTAACCATGTTAGAATTTTTCCATATATTTTTCTATATAATCCTCACATTTTTTTACTGCATTTTTCTGAAACATTATAATACAATGGATGAAACATTACCAAATTAACATTTGGTATAGGAAAATTTTGTCCATTTTTCATATTTTCTTTAGTGTCCAATGGATAAACAATATCTTCTTTCATTATATCAGAATCATACCAGACGTACCATTTACTTTTATTTTCTGAATTTCACTGTCATTCTATGGAACAATTGGAAAACAATTTGACGATATTTTTTCTTTCACATTCACAATACATGTTTTTCCAACAACGAGTTTCATAGGGCATAAATTATACAAAGGAATGGGTGGACACTTAATAGGATAAATACAATTTTGTTAATGAACAATAAAGAATTTTAATGTTACGCTAGTAGGACATGCATCTAAATGCAGTAGCCCCAATAGCGGTTGAGAAGTTACCTAATATTGATATTAGTCAGATTTTTATTAACATGTCATTGTATTCCTTTTTTCTAGGATAAAATGATTTCCTGAAATTTAATAAAAAAATTTAGAAAAATTCATTGAAAAGGGATTGGCCACAAATTAGTTTAGAAGAGCCAAAATTATTATAGTGCCTCACATTCAAGTCAAAATTAGGATATTACAGTCCCTGAGGGATTATGAAAATCTAACTTTCTAAGTTCATACACTATAAAATTTGGTCCAATTTCTCATGGCCACTTCGTTGCTATTCCAACAGATAGTCATCGCAAGAGCGACAGTTTGAGGTTGGAAAAAACGTGGTTAGCCATTACATCGCAATTCCAACGCTTTGCCAAAGTGTCGCAATACTGACACTTTCTCTGACTTTTTGCAAAGTTTTACTATTCCGACATTTTATAAGCGTCGGTCTTACAATGAACCAAAACTTTCGATCTTTCGATGATCACCACCTATCGGTCTTCTAACACTTTTCATGTTTTAAAAAAAACATCGCAACTCCAACATTATGTCCTCCAACGTTTATTTCTGACGTTTTACAAACCGTCGCAATTCCAAGGAAATATCATTCAACGTTTAGAACATCGTTTCTCCAACGCTTATGTAATGTCGCTTTACAGAATAAAAATTCAAAAATATTTAACGATCGGGGCATCGGTCTTCCAACGATCGGGGCATCGATATTCCAACGAAAAAGTAAAAATATTAAAAAAAAATAACGTCGCTGCTCCATCGAAAATGTCAAAATATTAAAAAGAATAACGTCGCTCGTCCGATGATAGGGGCGTCGGTCTTCCGCCGAAGATGTCAAATTATTAAAAAATATAATGTCACTCTTTCGACATCTAGGGAATTGGTCTTATGATGGCACACTAAAAAAATTTAAAAAAAATCACAGTAGGTAAAAACCTACGGTAAATATAATGACCTGTACAGCAACTAGTATTGTGGGATGGTGTCGATCCGAAAAACTTCTTCAAACATGAATTTCAAAAACTATCGTATATTTTATATGTATCGATCGAGTATCTATGTGTTCGAAATATCGTTATTGAATCCGGTGTTACATTTTCTTCTGTTACCGACCTATATCTTGTGAGTGTGGTTAGTTGGTAATGTGAGTGGGGCTTAATCCAATGACTTCAGCTTAATCCAATGAATTCAGGACAATACACCACAATAATAGAGTCAATGCCTTTAGGCCAATACATGACCTTAGCTTATAGGCAAATGAGTTCTGGCCAGTACATGACCAGAGCTTCCGATTCAAAGCCTTTTATCTGATGCACAACCATATTAAATCCAATGCCTTTGACCCAAATCATAATAGAAACTATGATACAATTCATAACAGAGCTCGGAAAACTGTACTAGATCTTACATCTTCAAGCCAATATACAACCATAATAAATATTATGAGCCAATTCCTTCAGGAAAAATCACATAGGGTTTACGGGCCAACACATTCAGTCCAAATCATAAAACAAATTACCAAAAAATGACTTTAGGCTATAGGTATATTTATTTTCACACCCAATTTAATTCCGCCAAATGTTCAAAAATGAAAATGGATGTATAAAGCAACAGCAGCTATAACTTCTATAATCGGGTTAGTAGCTTCAACCCTTTCTCCAACCTTCATTTTAGATTCTCTTATTTGTTCAACAATGAAAACGGTGTCTGCAATCCGGGTTATCTACAATCCTAAATCTTACAGGGTTTAAGGCTGTAAATTGTTGGGTCATTGTTTTTTATGGTTTAGTTTATAAGTCCAAGAATTATGAAAACATCCATTGTTCAAATATTACATTGGCTAAAGACAGCTTTATTGTTTGTTCGGATGTATGCAGGAGGTGAAGCTCTCATATACAGCTACCTTGATCTGATGAAGTCTTAGTATCTGATCCAATACTAGTAGTAGTGGAGTTACTGATCTTAGTGAGGTTGGAATTACACATTGCAATTTGATAAGATTTTTTAGTTCATGATGAACAAAATGAAACTTTAATTGCAACAAAAAAAAAAGGCAATCATCTTGCAAAGTCCATAAAGGTTGTAGTTCTCTATGGCCGGGCTTCTCTTGAACAAACATGTATGCCATTACATTTTTAGTCTGCTCTGCTAGACAGAGCTTGGGAAATGATGAAATGCATGCTCAAGAGTTCAACTTTCAGGGAAAAAACTTGACAAATTTAAAGAAATTGCACCTAAAATTATCAGTAACACCTACCTTCATTGGCAGTGGCACTTTTGGTACATATAAACAGTAGTAAAAAATAATAGATGAAAAATAAAGGAAGAAAAATTGGACTCAATGCCTGGCTTGGACCTGCAAGATGAGAAATAAAGGCACGTTGAAAGGCCATCTCACATAGACTTGTTGGGACAATCAAATTTTACGGAAAACAATAGAAAAAGCCACACATCTCAAGACAGAACCCACACAATGCAACATAGCAAGAAAGCATGCTCGTCTTGTACAAGGGTAACCCAAGAATCACTAGAATCGTATATCGATATGTAATAAGTTGTGATGGCTTCGCATTGATGAGAAAAATCGGAAAGACGTTAAAAATAACAAAATAAAGATAGGAATATGGAAATGAGGGATATATAACTTAAATGCCATAGAGTATGATGAAAATACACGATACATTTTTGACAGCAAGAGTCAATGATGATACACTAAAACCGCCCAATAAAAAAAACACTGCAAGTTGTACCTATAAAAGAAAAATTATAATAACAAAAAATTGTGTATCTAGTGCCAACAATTTTGACAGCAAGAGGCAACAATGATACACTAAAACCACCAAATTAAAAAAAAACATTGCATGTTGTACCTATAAAAGAAACATTATAATAACAAAAAATTATGTATCTATTACCAACAACCTGCAAGTCAGTATTAGCAGGAACTTGTGACTTGGCAAGGGCTAATATATCTAGACACTCACATACAGTGGTTCCACTACATGCGGTGTGCCCAAATTTCAAGCCTCATATCACAACAAACCAATATTAATCATTCAAACATGTGCAGACCTGAGGCCTCCAAGGAGGAAACAAATTCTTAAGAATAGGCCCACTGAAGTTGTGCATATACATGAAGCAATTGGTAATAAAATTTCCATTCTTAGGATATTGGAAGAAAATGGTAATAAAATGTCCATTCTTTGGGTACTGGAATATATGTACAGTGATAATTTCCAAAGAGATTTTCCTTGACTAAACTAAATTAGTGCAATGGAAATCACAAACACTAAATACATGGATTTAGCTTTAAAGAAGCAGAAGGCAGCACAATATTGCTTGAGCTCCTACAGTTTTCAATTTTCACTGTGTAACCTTATTGGACCAAGTGCCATGACCTCACACTTTCCAAGTTATGTTAGAAGATAGTTTCCATGAGGTGTGAATCAGAGCACCCTAACACCTTTAATCCATTTCCCAAGGGTATTTCTTTTTGAAGGAGTTGGACTAACAAAATTCGTTTTTATCAAATGTGCTTGCTCAACTTGTTATCCAAATGCCATAGTTCCAATATTAGTAAAGGAAAAATCCTGCAATATATTTGTATTTAAAAAAAGTTTATATAAGCTTCTAAAATATAGAAGTGGTTGGAATCCAATCTCCTTTAAGGCTAACAATTTGTATTCTCATTCTAAGGGAAAAAATATAATGACAAATTTTGGTGTTCAAGTAGTCACTTAAGATTCTAGAAGTTTGTACTACTAAATCAAATACATTATTTCTGTGATAGAGCCTAGGAAAAATTAAAATATTAACACTACAAGCAAGCCTTTCAAAAATTTCTCGTCGTACACAAAGTCATTCAAAGTCTTATGGGTTGTTTTCAGAGGTCAGGATGTATGCAGGAGGCGGAGGACTTGAGTGAACTACCATACTAAGGAGGAGAGAATGAGTATTAAAACTGGGTATTGCTTCTGTAGTGAACAATTGACTACTTACTGTAATGGATTTTACATATTAAAATTGTATTCATACTAAGAGAAGACAAAATAATAGATATTAAATTTTCTAGATCCAAACACCCAATTTCCATAAAATCAAGAGAAAATTGGGTTAAAATAGTTTAGCATATTGATATTTCAAAAATTAATGTTAGGAATAGGAACTATAAGCTACTTAAACCCTAACAAGCACTTTGGAATTGGATGTTCATGGCATGTTGTCTGCCCCATCTTAGTTATATTGGAATTACACCTTGCAATTTGAAAAGAGTTTGTATTGCCTGATGAACAAAATGCAACTTTAACTGCAACCAAGAAAAAGGAAATCCTCTTATAGATCCCATAAATGTGGTAGTTCTATATGGCCAGGCTTCACTTGAACAAACATGTCTACCATTACATTTTTAGTCTGCTCTGCCAGACAGAGCTGAGGCAAGGATGAAATGCATGCTCAAGAGTTCAAATTTCAAGGCAAAAAATTGAGAAATTTAAAGAAATTGCACCTAAAATTCTCAGTAACACCTACCTTCATTGGAAATGGCACTTTTGGCACATATAAACACTAGTAAAAATGAATAGATGAGAAATAAAGGAAGAAAAACTGGACTGAATGCCTGTCTTGGAGCTACAAGATGAGAAATAAAGGCATGTTGTTAGGCCATCTCACATACACCTGTCAGGAAAATGCAATTTTATGGAAAACAACAGTGCAAGCGAGACATCTCAAAACATAACCCACACAATGCAACATAGCAAGCAAGAATGCTCGTCTTGTACAAGGGTAACCCAATAATCACTAGAATGTTATATCGAAATGTAATAAGTTGTGATGGCTTTTCATTCATGAGAACACCCTAACACGTTTATTCCATTTCCCAAGGGTATTTATTTTTGAAGTAGTTGGACTAACAAAATTCATTTTTATCAAATGTGCTTGCTCAACTTGTTATCTAGATGCCATAGTTCCAATATTAGTAAAATAAAAATCCTGCAATATATCTATATTAAAAAAAATGTATATAAGCTTCTAAAATACAGAAGTGGTTGGAATCCAATCTCCTTTAAGGCTAACAATTTGTATTCTCGTTTGAAGGGAAAACATATAATCACAGCTTTTTGTGTTCAATCAGTCACTTAATATTTTAGAAGTTTGTACTACTAAAGAAAATACATTCTTTCTACCATAGAGCCTAGGAAAAATTAAAATATTAACACTACAAGCAAGCGATTCAAACATTTCTCGGCCTACACAAAATCATTCAAAGTCTTCTGGGTTGTTTTCAGAGGTCAGCATGTACGCAGGAGGTAGAGACAAATACAGGGAAAAATATTTTTCCAATACCTTCTTCACTTCAAGAAGCATCAAGCTTATATATGGTAGCATATCCTTTGGCTCTGTTACCAAATAACACATGTTTCCAACAATTTGGGCTTCTTTCTTTTTAGTATCTGCACTTCTTTCCCTAAGACCGTGGTGGACTATAGGCACCAACAATGCTAGTGATGGAGCATCAATAGTATTGACAAACATTATATGCAATGATGGTAAGAGATAAAGGAATACAAGATGTTGGTAATAAATATACAACATCAAATCTCACAAAAAATGGTATAGAAGGCCTGACACGAAACTTTAAAAAATACCTGCAGAAGAATGTCAAGGGAATGCTTTGTGTATTCATTAGGATCTAAGATACTCAACAGTAATGTTGAAACTAATGCAGATATTTCAGGGTTCTTGATTACACTGCCAACATGTTGATGCAGTTAGCACTAGTCAAATAACAATTATTTGAATAGAAGAATAAGAAATAAATATTGCACAAAATAGAGACGATTGGAATTGACACTCGAGTACAAGGCATGTTACCTGTTGTAAATCCATCTGAGTAGTGGATTGAGCCTTTGAGTGTGTGTCAGTCAAAACCTGCAATGTCCATGAAAAAAAATTAGATTACTGAACCAAAATAATAAGATAATTAGGTAAAACAAAGATTGTGATATTTTAGAACCCTAAGTAATCTCAAAGTTCAATATTTCTTCATTGATCCAAACCTGAGTCAATTTAGGAACAATTTTTGGAAGAAATTGTGATAGCTGTTGAGGTGCACAGTAAGCCATTGCTCGTAGTAGTTGGACACTTAACTTATGTAACATAACAATGATAAAAATAGAACAATGATCAAATAGTGCAGGTAATACAAATTCCGGCTACGGATCAAAACCCAAACCCCTAATTTAGGTAGATTAGCGCTTGCGCACACATACAAATAATATCATTCATATATATAATGAAATGTGCCATATAGTAGGGTTCCAACAAAGGGGAAAAGGGGATGATGAAAAGTGAATCTTAGCCAGTGTAATGCCTACAACGAGTGAAAATAGTGCAGCTTATGTGGTAAGGTCTGACCAGGTTTATAAGATTCCACAGAGGCCACTATGCATTTGTTTCATCATATCATGTTGGTAATGGTTCGTAGTCCCAATAGAACAAATTACAAGAAAACCCATGACACAAGATCCTGAAAAAAAGATGAAACGCCAACCAAAATCCTTGTTGTATTGAAGAATAAGAGTACCTGTTTTTGGAGTTGTGGAGTTGAGAGAAATGCAAAGATCCTCACACTGTCCATGGTGCCAGATCCATGAGCATGGCTTGGGACACAAATCTCCTGCATCTTTCCTCCAAACCTGCAATAGTATGGTTGCATCTTTCCTCAAAAATGACGACAGTATGGCCACATCCTCCCTCCTTCCCTTGACAAACCATGCAATTGGAGGGAAATGAAGGAGGGAAATTAAAACTTTTGATATTTGAAAATTTTTGACATTTTGAAATGAAACACGTGTGTTTTTTTAATGCCACTCAAATTAATCCAAAAATATATATTTTTTAATAATTATAATAATTTTTAAATAACTAAAATATTTTCTAAATAATTAAATGTTTGTTTATTTTGATTGTTTAAAAATATGTACAATCAAAAAAATAAAACATATCTTTTTGAAGAGCAATTAAAATTACATGAGTAAATAATGGCCTGATTTTTGCATATAGTAATCCTTCTACCCTATTAAATCATCATTCTTTATTAAAAGGAGTTTTAAACTTTACATTATTAAATTACGTTGTATTTTAAATATTTGGACTTTTAATCTCCTTTTTTTTATATTTTTTCTTTATAATTTATGTATTATTTTTTCCTTGGATCTTTATCTGTAATTGAATGCAAATAGTAATTCAGATTTGGTAGCTTCCATTTTAATTATCAATACTATTTTAAATTTTTATCATGTTTCAAGACTCCAAATTAGGTTAGGAAATTGCAATGACAGACAGGGATCACTTAATAGGGCCATTATATGGATTCTACACACAGTCCTTAGCAATGCCAATTCCTTTGAGTTTGTTCTATGAGGGGCCTAGTTGTTCTCCTTAAAATTCAAGGACAAAATTCAAATTGATTCTGCTCCATACACTCCAAAAGAGGGGCATCCCTATTGGTAACAGAGCTACAAGCCTGTTTGGTAGTTACACTAAAATTATTGGGATTTAAAGACTGATATGATTTCCAAATTGGCTCATTTTACAGTTCACATAATGGAAATTATGGTAGCTTGTATGTCACAGGCTATGTACCCCATGAATAATGGCATTAACCCTTGCTATAGTGCAGGCTTATACCTGAGCTTTGGAATATAGAAATAAAAATGTAGTTTAAAATTTAAATTATCCTCCTATATGTCACTGACCAAACTACATGTCTAATAGGGAAGCTTTTGTAATCATTCAATCTTTAAAAGACTTGGCATGAGTCAATTTGGGGAACTGAAGCTAGTATGAACCCCCCTCTTCTCAAACCAGAGAAAAAATCATGGAGGATCAAGGGAGATCGTAAGACGAGAAAGCTAGACAAGGAAGCCAATGGTGCCACTGTACAACTCTCGAAGGATGATCTGCACTCGTTGTTGGAGCCACTAAGCAAAGACTTCCCGACACGAACGCCCCCGGTCGAGCGACATCACACGGCGCAACACGACGCACCCGAACGAACGATGCCACAAGTGAGAAAACAACAAACGGGCCACGCAAATGTGCACAAGGTACTCAAGTGGTCACAACCTTGAAAAACTAATACGAGCTCCCTCGAATGAATCGGCCCGACCACAACGCGGTTGTTTGGATGCCCTTACACGACGCAACATGGCGCGCCCAACAGAACGATGCCACAAGGGAGAAAATGGCAAACAAGCCTCCCGAACATGCACAAGCTGGCACCTGGGTGGTCACAACTTAGAAAAATTGATACGGGCGCCCTTGAATGAAATGACCTGACCTAAACATGCCTGGTTGGGTGACCTCACACGTCATGACATGATGGCGTGCCGAACGAATTATGATGCCACAAGGGAGCAAATGGCAAATGGGTCACCCGAAGATGCACAAGGCACCCGAGCAGTCACAACATAGCAAAACTGATACGGCTACCCTCGAACAAAATGGCCCAACCCGAACGCGCCTGGTCAGGCAACCTCACATGGTGTGCTGGACTGAACGATGCCACAAGGGAGCAAACAACAAATGAGCTGCTCAAGCATGCACAAGGCACCCGAGCGGTCACAAATTAGAAAAACTGATACGGGCGCCCTTGAACGAAATGACCCGACCTCGACGGACCCAGTCGGGAGACCTCACATGGAGCGACACGGTGTGCCCAAATGAATGATGCCATAAGGGAGAAAATGACAAATGGGCCGCCTGAACGTGCACAAGGCACCTGGGCAGTCACAACTTAACAAAACTGATACGGGTGCCATCGAATGAAATTCCCGAACCTGAACGCGCCCGGTTGGGCGACCTCACATGGTGTGCCCGACCAAACAATGCCACAAGGGAGAAAATAGCAAACGGGCTGCCTGAACGTGCACAAGGCAATCGGGTGTTCAAAAATTAGCAAAACTAATATGAGTGCCCTCGAACGAAACGATACGACCCAAACGGGCTCGGTCAAGCGACCTCAGATGGCACGACATGACGTGCCCAAACGAACGATGCCTCAAGGGAGGAAACAACAAACGGGCAACCTGAACGTGCACAAGGCACCCGGGCAGTCACAACTTAGCAAAACTGATACGAGCACCCTCGAGAAAAATGACCCAACCTTAACGCGCCGGATTGGGTGACCTCACATAGCGCGACATGACGGGCCCAACCGAATGATTCCACAAGGGAAAAAATGGCAAACGAGCCACCTGAACATGCACAAGGTACCCAGGCAGTCACAACTTAGAAAAACTGATATAGGCTCCCTCAAATGAAACAGTTCAACCTAAATGCGCCCAATCGAGTAACCTCACGTGGCACGACATGATGCACCCAAACGAATGATGCCACAAGGGAGCAAACAATGAACGGGCCACCCGAACATGCACAAGGCACCCAGGCGGTGACAACTTATCAAAACTGATACAGGTGCTCTCGAATGAATCGAGTTTATAGGTTTAGGGGGTTAAATGGGTCAGGGTTTTAATAGGGGTTTAGGGGGTTAAATGGGTTAAGGGTTAAGGGTTTAGGGGTTTATGGCTTAGGGGTTAAATGGGTTTGTGGTTCAGAGGTTTAGGGGGTTAAATGAGTTAGGGGTTGGGAATTAGTGTTTAAGAGGTTAGGGGTTAAGATTATAGTTTCATTGGTCTTTCTTTGTGTACATTAGTTGCTTATTCTTTGGGTCTCAATGTAACAAGGATATAATGAGAGGATTGGAGGGTAGAGAGAGAGAGAGAGAGAGAGAGAGAGAGATTTGGGAAGAGAGAGGGAGGTATAAGGTGAGAAAGGGAGATAAAAGAAGTAAAAGAGATAGGAATTAAGAGAGATTAGTTGGAACATAGGGGGGAGTAATTTCCATAGAGATAATTAGAAACATTTACTTGAACAAGTTTATTAGTGGTCGAACAAGCTCCAGGACACCATAACGAAAAGGAACAAGAAAATAAAACCCTAAATTTCTACTAATTCAAATAGAATAAGAAAATTTAGTTTGTAACATGAAGGGGGGTAATTAAAATAGTGTAATATCTCACCTGTGGAAGGGATCAATCCTGATCTTGAGGGATTGTGATTCAATGATGCCAAAGACCCCTACAAAAATTAACAAATGTAAATATCCCTTTATTTATAGGGAATATATATATATATATGTATAGATAAATGGATAAATGACCAGTCTTCGAATCCTCACCATTGAATTCAAGAGATAATTGTATAAAATCTTATCCCCAAAAGAAAAACAATGAATCCCAACTTGAAGGCCAAGAGGTCATGACTATCAAGAGCTTCAATCCGTTCCTGCGACTAAAAACCATAATCAATTTCAAAATGGTCTTACAAATTAGTTAAAAAGCAAAATTAGCCTAGAAGAAGGTTGGGGAGAGGAGGGGTACCTACTCTCTAACTTACTCCAACCTCCCTACATCGTTAATTTGAAACAGCCAAGTGATGAGCACAATAGATCCTTATGCAATCTCTAGGTCATGAGCCACTAGATGGAAGACAATGACACGTAAGTTATGTATTCTTCAATATGGGCATGTGAAATGTTTTATAGCTCAGATGGAACCTAGGGAGGAACCCTAATTAATTCAAATGATATAAAATCATTGTTTACATAAGTCGAATGTCAGTTAGAGAGTGAATTAGCATTCCAAAACTTTTTAAATGTGTATTAGAACTAGAAAGGAAATAATATAGTATAAATAGATGATATACTCTGTAGAATGACAAATAATAAATTTTATTGTATCATTCACAAAGAAAGCATTATGAGGAAAGGAGGTGGCACATCAATTATTTTAGATCTAATTGGGGAATGAATCTTGTGATATGAATGGCATGTTAATGGAAATTGTGCAACAATTTAAGAATGAAATGGAAAGCCTAACAGAAAAAAATGAAATGGAACGTTAAGGTTTTATAGGTTTAGGGTTGAAGGGGATAGGGTTTAGGGTTTAATGGTTTAGGGTTTAAGGGGTTAGGGGTTAGGGGTTCGGGGATGGGGGTTTAATGTAACAATTTTTTAAGTATTGATCTTGCTTGTTGCCATGTTTTCTTTATTTATTAATTTATATTATTTGTTAGCCATTTCTTTATATTTATTAATGATCAAAATGTCTATTGCAATCAAACCAAATTTATGTTCAATCTCCAGTTTCAAACTGAGCCACAATGTTGTGACACAATTTAACTCCAGAGAATGGCCATCTGATGAAGTCTTAATAACAAGACTACACCTCATGACTACTCCAGAAAATCTTAAGTTCGAGTGTCCCACAATCATGATAAATTTGGCTCTTATACTCTTGCTCCACCTGATCACTGTGTCCTGGAAATACCCTTGTTTATTGCAAAAACGTCCTAATGTTTTCGACCTTGTCCCTTAATAGACTAAGGAAACATATGTGACTGAGATTAATGGAAAGCACTACAAAGTTGAAGAGAGTACAAAACACTAAGATGGTTTAAATTTTAAGCTTGAAATAGAATGTAGCAGTGTTGAAACAACTAAAAGTTGTCCCAAACAAATTGTTGATAATGTGAAACCTTCTTTTGTACCAATCAAGCAAGACTACATTCATGTGAGAGCAAGAAGACGCCAAGCGACTGATAGGCATAGCTTGGAAGAATATAGGGTATGGTTCCCTCTTTTTGATGAAATATTTGATTTACATTTTGTCTATCGAAGATTAACCATTTTAACCTTGTCGACAAGGCAGAATTAACCCAATCGTTGGTCCCAATATTTCATGATATATATTAACTCTAGATATATATGAGAAGGAATAATGATAAAGAAAGAGATTGATAGAGGTGGCGAGACAAGGGGAGTCACAAGGGAGATATGGAGAGAAGTGAAGGAGAGGGGAGAGAAGGAATGGATCATCCGAGAGAGATAGAGGGAGAGGAGTGAGAGAGATAGAGAAGGGTAATAGAGGGAGATAGTGACAACATAAGAAGCTTATAACCCTAGAGATGGATAAGATAAAACTTGACAACATATTGGTCAATTTCCTTGACCCTTTATTGGTTATTCATAAGAAGTATGAATACACCATCATTATTCGTTAAGGTAACCGGCCCCTAGCAGATCAAGTGGTTAAGGGGTTTAGGGGTTAGATATTTGGGGTTTAGGGGGTTAAATCATGGGTTAGGGTTAATGCATGTGCGTGTTCGACTGAATAATGCCACGAGGGAGAAAAAAGAAAACAAGCCTCCTGAACATGCACAAGGAACTTGGGCAGTCAAAACTTAGCAAATTTGATAATGGCACCCTCAAATGAAACAACCCGAATGGAACATGCCCGGTCTGGAAACCTCGCACAGCGTGACATAACACGCCCAACCAAGTGATGCCACAAGGGAGAAAACAAAAAACGGACCACCCGAATGTGGACAAGGGACCCGGGCAGTCACAACTTAGCAAAACTAATACGGGCACCCTCGAACGAAACAACTCAACCCAAACGTGCCCGTTTGGGCGAACTCACACGGTGCAACATGGCGTGCCTGACCAAACAATGCCGCAAGGGATAAAATGGCCAATGGGCCACCCAAATGTGCACAAGGCACTCGGGTAGTAACAACTTAGCAAAACTGATATGGATGCCCTCAAATGAAATGGCCTGACCCGGCCCGAACAAGCCTAGTAGGGCAACCTCACAGTACGGCATGACCGACCGAACGGAGCCACAAGGGACAGAACAGAAAAAATGGCCACTCGAACATGCACAAGGCACTCGGGCAGTCACAACATAGCAAAAATGATACGGGCACCCTCGAACGAAACGACGCAACCTGAATGCCCCCGGTCAGGTGACATCACACAGTGCGACACGACGCGCCCGATTGAACGATGCCACAAGGGATAAAATAGCAAACGGGCCACCCCGAACGTGCACAAGGCACTTGGGCAGTGACAACTTAGCAAAACTGATACGGGCGGTCTCGAACGAAACGGCCCAACCCGACTCAAACAGGCCCGGTTAGGCAAATTCACACGGCGTGCCCGACCAAAAGATGCCACAAGGGAGAAAATGGAAAACAGGCTACCCAAATATGCACAAGGGACCTCGACAGTCACAACTTAGAAAAAATGATACGCGCACCCTCGAACAAAACGTCCTGACCTGACCTGAATGTGCCTGGTCGGGTGACCTCACACGACGCGACATGGCGTGCTCGAGCGAACGATGCCACACCTAGGGAGAAAACAACAAACAGGCGACCTAAACGTGCAGAAGACACCCAGGAGGTCACAACTTATCAAAACTGATATGGGCGCCCTCGAATATATCGGCCCGGCATGAATGCGCCCGGTCGATGACCTCACATAGCGCGACCTAGTGCACCTGACCGAATATTTCGGGGAAAAAACCCTAGAGGTTTGTTGGGTCAAAACCTCCACAGATTAGGGCATTCTATTCAAAATGACTCACACACAACCATACTTAAATGCTAAAAACTAGATAACAACGATAGTAGAACTCACCCGTAGTCCTACGTTCGATGTAGATCCCGCGGGGTCCAAACCCCCAGCAACCCTTCTTCCTCCTTAACCTGGAAAACAAGAAAGAACATGCATGGAACCCTAGTTGTACAACATATATTTCTCCTAAACATTAGTGTAATCTATGTGAAACATTATATAAACAATAATAAATGCTTAATAATCAATCTTTTCACATATGCAAATAGATATTAACACACAAGTTCAGGAACAAGATGGTTCTTCATTATTACGAACAACATGTACAGAAATAAAGATTGGAGAGATCACCTGAATCCTTCCACGATCTTCGAACAGACCGTCGTCCGGATTCGTCCCGCCCTTGCCTCGCTAAGATACTTTCAAGACTTGTGCACTCGAGATGGCATATAAACGGATGAACATCTCCAGGAAACAAGGGTTTCCTGTATAAATCTGGGAAAGTGCAGGAGGCACGGGAATTTAGACTTGAATTGGGATTCCAACAGAGTATAATGTCTATAAAATTTCTCTCTCCCTTAGGCCATGCACATGAGGGGCTTTTATACTCCCTCAAAGTAGTTTCAATCAGTTGGAAACAGTTGGCCACGTGCTGGGGTGGTTGAACTACCGGAGTAACCATCAACCCAGCCCGAAAATAGGGAATTTTTATATATATTTTTAATGATTTTAATGGCATACGCGGAAAAGTACATGTGGACTCGCGTATACACGTGGAAAAGTGTGGGCATACCCGCATATGGGATTTTTAACACTGTTTTTTATGAATTTTGTTCAAGTCTATGGGAATGGGTGCCCAAGGCCATAGAGACAATCATGAATCACATGAGGGTGAAAAATGATGCTATAATAGATGCCCCCTAATATATGAGGTCAGAAGGGGTACATGATGGCCGAAATGTATTATGCACATAGAAAGAACTTTGCAAGGACAAGAGAGGACTTCACCAGATTTCAGCCTGCCAAAAACCAATGAAAGAAAACAGAGAGTCAACGCATGCTGAGGCGGGCATACCCATGCTCAGTCGAAAATACATCATATCGAAAGTACAGAGTGGATCCAAAATGTATACAAGTATAGCTGGACTGAAAGTACACAATGAATCATCTGAGCATGGCTCGAAAGTACAAGTTAGAATCAATGTCACATATAGAAAGCTGATCAATGATGCTGAAACTGGATGTCTAATCATATAAGTAACTGAATCTCCAAGTACCAAATCATAAGAGGTGGAACTCATGGTACAATCACGCAACTCGGGAGCCAACATATAGGATGCTGTTGTACTGACACTGCAACATATAAGGGTGAACGGCATCACTGGCAGAAACTGAATGGACTGTCAAAAGTGAACCGAAAAATGCTAATGCAACCCGAGGTCTTCACCGATCACAACGGCACAATTCTACACAATGGGAATAAATGAGTTGAATTCGACCATGTGAGAAATCGTTGGATTACCGTTCAATGATGTATACCGTTAACCAATGTGAGACAACCCACCAATAATGAAAATGAGTGTCAAGGTGCCCCAGTACAATCTAACAAGTGCGAATAAATGAGTTGAAGTCAAACACTTGAAAGAATCTACCAATCAGGAGGCAATGATGAATCCCCACTGTTGATAGCGAAGAGTCTGCCACTGATGACTACAAACCCTAAGGTACTGACAAAAAGACTCTAGACCTTATTCCCAGAGCAATGAGTCAGAGTCGATGGGAAAAGATCTGCTGGAAGGAAGGCATTAAGGCATCCCACATCAGTCCAGCGCGAGTGTAACCCGCAAGCCAAGATTTGGAAGGAATCGGACGAAGTAGAGTGATGGAACCAAAACCGAAGTACGTTTCCGACATGCACAAGATGAAGCTAGCGCACGGAAGAAACCCTCTGAACCAACCAATAATGAAAGCTGACATAGAGGCGAGAAATCCACCGATAAGGTCAAATGGAAATCAAGGTACTGCACGAATCCCAAGTGTGATAATGTGTGCTGACGTCGAACACAGGGGAAACCACTCAGTCAAAGACCCATAATGATGATCAAATGCTGAGCACAAGGTCACCTATCAATGATGGAAATAGGGCCAGGGTGCGGCTCTAGGTTTTCTCTCAGAGCAATGTGTCGTAGTTGATAAGAGACAAACCCACCAGTGAGAAGTCAATGGAGACCTTCTCAAACCAGCATGAGCAGAAGACCAAAACATCTGATGTGATAGAACAAGATACCGACCAGACCGGGAAGGCCGACTGAATAATGAGTCAATAGACACCGCAGAATGGCCGACTCTGGTTAGACTTCCCTTGAACAAAAGCACGACTCGTGATGACCATGGCAGTAAAAAGTGACACTGTATAAGTCTGTTATGCAAGAGGCAAAAACAAACTCTCCATATGATTAGAAGAGATAACCAACCGGGGGAGGACTGACCAGTGAAACAAGGCAAAGGCTGAACCTAGGTCAAAACTAAAACCATCCCAAGTGGAGGAAATATATAAGTGTATGTGCTTTGTTCAAGGGTGACAAACTGACAATGTACTGCCATCAAATTACGAAGTTACATCCCGTTCCTGCTCTTTTTTTTATATTTGAGTTTTTTGTCTTTTTCATATAATAAGCCTGAAAAAGAATAAAAGAATGCTATGGTACAATGGACAGAACGAGTATCAAAAAATAGATGCACTAGTTCCTGGGATTGGAATGATCCTATGCTCAATGTAAGGTGGCGAAAACTGGTAATCAATACTCAGAGGCATGTTCCATCCATGGGTAAAAAGGGTGTCAAGTCGCGATAGCCAAATGCATGCAATGGTTGACTTGTACAGACAGTCAAGGTCAAAATTTGGCTTAAACATTGAGTCCAAAATGAAGCCGGCTAAAGGCCAGGATAAACAAGTAGCCAATATGCAATGCAGTAATACAACTCAACAACACCAAGGAGCCTCTAGGGTAATAGCCAGAAAAATGATAGTGAGGAAGAAGAAGAATGAAGCTTCAACACATAAGTCATGGTGGGACTAAAGAGGACTCCCGAGCCTACATAAAATGTAGCATGGGCAATAAGTGATAGCGAGGAACTAACTAGGAAGCCCATGTAAAGGAAGGCTCTACCACCAAGTCATGATTAAATAATCGGCGAGTGAAATGGGTGTAATACTCATGACCTAATGGGATTGACCCTATGGCAAGTGATTAGAATGGAGGTTAGTATGCAAAATGCAACGAAAACTGGATTCCCTAACCTATATGCCAATGAAGATCATATACCTGCCATGACGGGTCAGCAGTCGTGGATCAAAAACCGGAAAAAATCTCAAATTCGTCAAAATGTACCTGAAAATATACCAATCTGGGCACTTCCAAGCATCCGGGTTATGTAGCTTAAGATAGATTGAAAAAATAAGCATAACAAATTTTTGCAAAAATTTTCAACTTTTTGGGCATAAATAGACAAGTTACCTCATAATTGGTTCATTGTTACATTTTTGATTTGGGAAAAAGTGCTCTAGAGAAAAAGCCTCTTTCGAAAAAACAGGACCAACCGACCGTCAAACTTCACCGAATTTGTCAGGTAAGCTCATAAACCATCCTTGTTATTCATTTTGTCCGTTCATAAGTTAAAAATTAGGAATTTTCACCGTAGAATCATTTATCTAAAATCACAGGTTTGCGCATACGCGGGTTGATAATGACCAAGTCGCGTATATACGCGACTGTGTATAAAGAAAGTCGAGTATGCGCAACCCAAAATGAACAAACGCGTATCTAATGAACAAATTATTGAAATTTTGTAGGATGACAATATCTTGGAGAGAGCATGAACACAGTTCCATTGACAATGAAGTCATGCGGAACCAAGCATCACTGAATATTCTCCGGAATTGTGGATTGCTCAAGTTTTTCAAAATGCCAAATATGAAGAGTAATGTCCGGTTGCTCGAAATTCTTGTGAACTATTGGGAACCGGAAGAAGACTGCTTCATCATAGATCAGATGCCCATACGCATCGAGGTGGAAGATATATATTTTATTACTGGACTCTCCCGGAGGGGGGAACCAGTAGACTTGCATGGTAAGCCTTTGGGAGGGTTAACCGTGGAAGATTACGTACACGTCTACTGCGTAGAGGGTTCCAAGAAAGTGGGAACTCAAATTGCGATAAAATATTTAAGAGACTTGCACATGAAAATCCTCCTTTTCACCATTGGCAGGGTGGCAGGGTCTGCTTCCCTACACCACGCATCCAAGACTCAAATGAGTATAGCAGTGGAATGCTTAACTCATGTATATGATTGGTGCACAGCTCTATTGATGAATATGAAGCAACAATTGACTTCTATCCGAAAAGCAAAGACAAAACATTTTGGATATGGTACAATCTTGATGACATTCTTCTTCAAGAAGATTCCAGCGCTGAGACCCAAAGTGATCTCTTCTATCAGCAGCCCTAGAGATCCAAGAATTGCCCGATGGGATGACTTGATGAAGAGGTTGGCGGGAAGTGAAGTTTCCCCAACCACTTGGGATGATGAGTTCTTCCTTTGGTGGGGAGAACAAATCATCACTGTGGAAGACTATCCCTATGCCGGGATGGATTTCCGAGGTGATCCAGACCTTGTCCTTCCACCAGGTGCGGCATGGGGCACAGTCGGTAAGTTTGCAATTTTTTGACTTATATAATTTTTATATTTTTTGGATTTTTTCAATATGTATGAAAAAATGTGAAAAACAAACATGTTTTCGATTGGATTCAAAATTTCTTACAATTTTATAATGATCATGAAACAAATATTGGACCAGTTCGACCTGAGGGTTACCCACGTCATAAGCGTCGCAGAGGCAAAGCAGATACAGTAGATCCAGACAGGACCCTCCAGGCTGTACAAAGGAACTTGGAGGGGTTAACCCACCAGTTACCTATGGCTGCAGTGGAAGATCTGCCTAAAGCCATCCAAAGACGGGTGGTAGGAGTATCCCGTGACTGGGTACGGTTATTCCGCCGAGTTGCCATCGCAATCGTGTTCTATAGGAACACAACTTCTGGGCAGGGACCATAGGAGTAGATAGATATGATTTACCAGATGACTGTATATTTTTTGAGACTGAACATGATCGGGCATAAGCCCAAATTTTTGTATGACTTATGGATCCAAATTTTTGTATAGTTTTTTGAAACACTCTGATGATATATATACGGCGATTTGATGTGATGTGACAAATGTATCAAAATGTATGATGTTTTTGATGATTAAATTTTATTGTATGGAATGATTAATATGCCAATCAATTTCTTGATTAGCTAATGAGTCTGCCATCCAATTTTCAGCTCGAGGAATATGAATGAAAGTTAAAAATTGAATTGATCTTTGTAACAAACGTACCCTCAAGAACAACTGGAGTAAAAATGGGTCTCGAACCCGATAAGTATTGTTCAACTGCGACACCACCAGCTGAGAGTCCAAGAAAACTACCAACGAATCAACACCCAAAGATATTGTGTTCGAGAGTAGATAAATAACTACAGTGTATTCTGCTATATTAACTAACAGCTGATCGGATCGATAATGAAGCACCCAAGCCACGGAAGCTAAGTTTCGGGTTTGTCTACTAGCACCATCAGTGAAACCAAAATGACTCATGACATCCGACACAACCTGCCAAAGCAGATCAAAAACATCACCATCCCATCAAAGATCGAAAAACAACCAGATATGTACAAAGTAAAACTACTATATACAAAAGAAAAATGTCAGGCCGAAGCCTAGGCATAATACTTTTTCAAATAGAGCCCATTTCTGGGCTCCGACAACTCGTTTCCTTCAAAATCAACCAAGGTATATGCTCCTTTTTTAAGGAATTTTTTAACGATGAAGGGGCCATACCACATAGACTTAAACTTTCCTGCCCCCAGGGCATATTTTTCTTGGGCATAGACCAAAACAAGGTCACCTTCCAAAAAAACCCTAGGCTTGACCGCCTTATCGTACTGAACTTTAACTCGGTTTTTATGTGCTTCATTCATCGTGGCGGCATCCCGACGCTGCTCATCGAGATGTTCCAGATGAAGGAGCCGTTCTTCAAGACTAGAAGTGTCAGGAAGAAGTTCAACAGCTAACTTAAGAGAAGGAATCTCACATTCAATGGGAAATACGAATTCCAACCCGTGCACTAGCTGAAACGGAGTAAAGCCAGTTACAGTTTTCACTGACGTCCTGTATGCCCAAAGTGCAGGATATAGCATAATATGCCAGTTGGATCTAGCTTTATCAATTGTCCTTTGAAGAATTGTCTTCAAGGATTTATTCACGGCTTCCACTTGCCCATTGGCTTGATGATAATACGGAGATGAATGCTCCTGCCGGAAACCCAATTTGAGAGCCAACTCAGCCATCATGCTATTCTGAAAATGACTTCCATGATCAGTGACAATCTCTCTAGGAATACCAAAACGAGCAATAACCTAGTTGAAAAGAAAAAGAGCTGCAGTCTCACCATCATTCCCAAAAGTAGGCATAGCCTCGACCCACTTCGTAAAGTAGTCTACTGCTATAATAATGTACTTGTGACCTTTAGCCGAAGGCGGGTTACAAGTAGTATAATCAATACCCCACTTTGTAAAGGGACCGACAGTAATGACTGGAAAAAGCGGAGCTGGATGAGCGTGCATTTTTCGAGTATAAACTTGACACGGATGACACTTTTTGACCGACTCCACACAATCTTTGAAAATCGAAGGCCAAAAGTACCCAGCACGCAAGATATTTTGAGCTGTAGCAAGCCCAGATAAATGACCACCACAAGCTCCACTGTGGCAATCATTCAGCACAGCCTCAGCTTCTTCGAGAGTTAAGCAGTGTCTCAGGATTGAATCAACCCCTCGATGGTATAAAGCATCACCAATGATCAAGTAATTCTTAGCCAAGTGACGTAAATTACGACGCTCATCTTTCGAAAAAGTAGAGGGAAACTTCGCAGTCTAGAGATACACAATTATATCCCCATACCAAGGATCCTGTGGAGAGATAAGAAACAAATGTTCATCCGGGAAGGATTCATCATAGACTACCTCATCCCCACAGGGCAACTCGGAGATCAATTCCACGAAAACCAATGATTTCTTGGACTTGGCAGACATAAACTCAAGATCAAATTCCTGTAAAATCACAATCAATCTATTGTATTTGCCCCCAATCACTCGCCTACTG
Source organism: Pinus albicaulis (assembly GCA_034641835.2). NCBI lineage: Eukaryota > Viridiplantae > Streptophyta > Pinopsida > Pinales > Pinaceae > Pinus > Pinus albicaulis. The sequence goes on along the minus strand of CM076576.1, from coordinate 816,516,281 downwards.
AGGACAAACTGAAATGGATTGGTTGCTGCCAAAACATAAGTTTTTCGTAGAAGAATGTAATGCTGGAGTCGCTGTACAGCATGAATAGCTGCTAAAGCTAACTTTTCTATCGGAGTATACTGGAGTTCAGGTCCTACCAAGCCTCGACTAATATAGTATATAACATGCTCTGCAAGAGCATCATCCTCCTGAACCAGAACCATACCAATTGTAGATTCTGCTGCTGTAAGATACAAAAGGAAATCCCTGCTATAATCAGGTGGACAAAATAAAGGAGCAGAGGTCAATGCTTTTTTCAAAGCATCGAATGAGCGTTGAGCGAAGTCATCCCAAAGAAATGGAACTCCCTTCTTCAACAATCTCATAAATCCCTTGGTAACTTCAGCATAATTTACGATAAATCTCTAAAGAAAATTAGCCTTTCCTTGTAGACTTTGAAGGTGACGAATAGAGGACGGGGGAGGCAACAGAAGTATTGCCTCAACCTTGAAGGGATATACCCTAATCCCTTCCCTAGAAACAATAAATCCCAATAACCGACCGGATGTAACCACAAAAATGCAATTGTTCGGATTCAACCTAATCTTATAGAAACGACATCGTTCAAATATTTGACGGAGGTGAGCAGGATGATCCATCCTCTTTCGAGAATGAGCATCTAAATCATCCAAATATGCCTCGATAATCTTTTTGATGTCGTGGAAGGCATATGACATGGCCCGCTGAAACGTATCCCCAGTATTTTTAAGACCAAAAGGCATCTTCTTGTAAGCAAACGTACCCCAGGGACAAATAAAGGCAATCTTATGCTGATCTTCAGGATGGATAGAAATCTGATTATATCCAGAGAAACCGTCCATGAAAGAAAAAATTTCGTTACCAGCACACTCATCGATGATCTGATCTATAAATGGTGTGGGGTAATTATCTTTCGGACATGATTTATTAAGGTCTCTGAAATCGATGCAAACTCGAATTGTTCCTTGCTTTTTATCTACGGGAACAGGATTTGAAACCCATTCAGTCAAAGGAACCAGATAAATAAATCCTGCCTTAAGCAGCCTTCCTGGGATTAACCAGACGAAGTTTTTGCCTCATAGGCTTAGCGTTTTCGTAAGTCTTGATCTCATGCTGGACAATAGATGGATCTATACCAGGCATTTCCTCATAAGACCAAGCGAATACATCCCTATACTCCTTAAAGAGATCGGTATAAATCTGAATCTCTTTAGGGGAACATTCAGCTCCGATGAAGACATTCTCAATAACATTGGGATCCCTGGAGATGTTCACCGAGATAGTTGGATAAATCACAGCCATGTTCCCTTCAGCATATACATGTGTTGGTGCCAAAGGGTTCAGGACTGGGCGAACAGGACCAGGAGACTGAGGACTTGGAAAACTTGTTTCGACTTCGCTCAAATTAGGTAAAAAGTAAGAACGATGATGCAAATCATCCCACGGCCTATCTATACCAGTCATAGCTTCCAGGATGGCCTCTTCAGATGGAAGAGTGGTATCAAGGCAATCCTGGGCAAAAAAAGAACTAAGTGTCCAAGCCGGAGCCACATCTCCATCCAACTCTTCCAGTGAAAGAGGAGCTGGAATGGATTCTGCAGAGTCAACAATAGATTGATAAGCAATCTCAGCTACAGACATTGGAAATGCCATTCCACCCACTTGTCCTTCCGCTAATGTGGCGGTAGGGGAAGGTAAGGTCCAAGGGTCCGAAAAATAATGAGTTCTAAAGAACTCTCTTCGAAGAGGAGCCCTGGAGGATGAAATTGCATTTATATGAACCGTAGGAGGAGGAATATCAAAAGTACCCATCAAGTAAGAATACATTCCAACTCCTAAATTCTCAGTAGGCGACTTGGTATTATCCAATTTTGGAATAGTTGAGTCAGTAGATGCATTCGGGTCTACAGGAGGACAGTCAAGTTGGTCCACTATAACAATCCTCCCTTCGTGAGGGAAAAAAATAAGCCGAAACAATGAAGATGCAATGGCATCCATCTCATAAATCCAGTTTCTCCCCAACAGAAGGTTGTAGTCCAAGCTTGCATCCACTATCTCAACCTCTATATTTACAGTTTTTCCCCCAACACAGATAGGAAAAGCTGGGACAATACCATGCGGTCTGTGAGAATGACCATCAAATGCAGTCAGAAGAGTAGCAGATGGAGCAGCTGCAGAAGATCCAATTCCCTTCCAGCATGTGAGAGACATCACACATGTGGAAGCACCCTCATCAATGACCGTCCGAAAAATATTTCATTTCCGGTACGATGATTTAATATGAAAAGCGATATGATGGGGGAGTCTCTTCTTAAAATTAGTCATATCGAACGTAATCATAAGAGAGTTCTTTGGATCAACAGCCCCAAGAGCAGTGAGCAGAGCACTGCGCTGAGTCGGACAAGACTGGAGCACCTCAAGAGCCGACATGGCACAAGGACTCTGCGCCAGATCTTCCACAATAGAGTAGTTCTGGGCAGCCCTAGCATTTTGATTAATCTTCGAACGCTTGGTAGATGCTTTGGGCATCCGAGGTATAGGCTCAACAGTAGGCCTTGTAATACGAAGTGGCTCAGTAGCATCAGGAGCACCCTTAGCTTTCGAAGACTCTTATTCGCCATAATCACGGGATCTCGTAGCGACATCCACATGAGCACTCATCATGTATATGTTTGATGGAATTTCCCCTTCCTGGGTGCCCCCAGAGGAAGCCCCAGTATTTTGATTCACGCCAACAGCTAGCTGTTGCCCTTGGGGAAAAGGGTTTTTCATCACAGTCTGGGAACTGAAAGAACCCTGCTGAGCTAACAAGCGCTGCACATCCTGAATTTTAGGGCAAAAATGCGTAAGATGGTCTCCAACACACAACTTGCATGGAAACTTCACTTTCTTTTTATCCTTTGGACCCTCACCAACATGCTCGTTGGTTTTATTCGCATTACCCTTCCCATTCTTACCCTTTTTCTTATTATTCCGCCCTTTCTTCTTCCCTTCGGATTGTTGATTTCCTTTGGGATCAGAAGTTTGGACGGAATTTACCGACAGAGATTGGGAAGGCGATGACTCAGCAGGCACAACCTGACCAGAAGGAGCAGATTGCAAAGAAAACTGCTGCAATTGAGTAAGCAGGCTAGCTGTACCACTATTGATCGACCCAATAAGTCCATCACCATGAGGACCAGGCTTAGTTTTTGATAAATCTAATTTGGAGCGAGGAGCATTGGGCAAATATTTATGAAGGACCCCAGACTGAGAATATATCAATTCAAGCTGTTGGGCCCTAAAAATGGCCTATTCCTCAGAAAATACCCCAGACATGGATACATCCTTAGAAATTTCTGACTGCAGAGATTTCAGAAACCATTCCAAAAGGAATTCTCCTGGAATATGAGCTTTAATAAGCCTCTTCCTTCTCCGCCATTCCTGAATATGGTCAGAAATGTGGGTTGCGTCGTCCTGCTTAAAATTAGTTAGGAGTTCAGTCCCGACATCATAACGGACGGGAAACTGGAAATGATTTAGAAATGTAATAGCCAGTTCTCCAAATGTAGCAAAACTGCCCCCAGTTAGCTCAATATACCATTTGGCAGTGTTTCCAGTTAAGGTGCATTGGAAAAATCTCAACCTAATCGAATCGTCGATCAGAGAGTTAGACGAACACCATAAATGGAAGGTGGTGATGTGGTCATCCGGGTCCTCTCCATTCTTACCTTCAAACTTTGGAATGTCTGAAGGTAGTTTGGTGGGAACTGGAGGCCACCCCGGACTGTACCAGATCGGATCATTCGTCAATTTCGACAAATCTGGCAAGTTTAACGTTGCCAGAAAAGGTAAACGAGGCAGAGCTTGAGGGTTCCATCCTAGATGGGATGGATTCCCAACATTCTGAAAAGAATACCCTAGATTTGATGAGGCACCAGGTTGCCAAAAAGAACTCATAGAAAAAGGAGAAGAACCTCCTCCCAACGCAGAGTTACCAAAGACCGGACCAGTTCCCCCTCCCGAAGTATGGAATGAAGAGGAAAGCCCCTGATAGGGGTTCCAGGCATTAGAAAGAGGGGAAAAATTCTGATAAGAACTCGACGAAGGGAAAGAAGCATTCCCTTGGTGACCAGCGTAAAACTGATTCCCTGCCCCCGCTGTAGTGAATACAGGGTTCCAACCTGTAAAAGTAGTCGAATTATGACCTCCAGACCAAGGGTTAAAACTCTGAGTCTGAGAAGTAAAAGGAAAATACCCTAAAGAAGGATTAGAACTAGGAATATGCCCAGTTCCAAAGGGGAACCCTTGAAAAAAAGTTGATCCACTAGCCATGGAAGACATCGGTGTAGATCCAGCTGCAACAGCAGAAAAGGAAAATGAAGGAATCCCACTAGTGGGCATTCCAAAACAAAAGGGACCAGATTGAGAAGCATGTGCTTGGGTGAAACCAGAGCCAAACACAGCAGTACTAGAAGAAATCGAAGATATAGCAATAGTGCCTCCTCCTTCAACTGAAGCAGGAGTCTGAATGCCTGCAGCACTCATAGCAGAAGCCGCGTTCCCAGTCGTGGCCATCAAAAGGTATGAATAATACGGAGGATCTTTTGGTCTTGCAGACTCAAGTCTGATGTACTCCACAATGAACAGATAATCAAGAGGAAGAGGAGATGGAAGTGACTCAGAAGGCTGAGATACTTCCTCTACCTGTACTTCTTCTTCCTGCGGAAATAAAACTCTCGAGGTGAGTGGAACGTTCCTCTCGGAACCAGAACCGAAACAAACTACAAAACCTTCAGACCCTTGTGGAGGATCTCTCTCCACTGTGTCAGACTCCACAAGGTGATATACACCTGCTATGTTACTCCTACGCCTTCTTGAAGAAGGCTCTACACTCTCGGGAGATAACCCCCAGATTCTCCTCGATCGACGAGGCGCTTGATCAGCCACTTTAACAAATTTTAATTAGACTCAAAAAGTATAAAGCTAGGCAAGCTAGGAGCAAAGAGCACTCACTACAAAAAATCCCTGAGATACAATCAAGCAAACAACCCTCAGGTATTTCCGCTCCGGGTGATTAGGAACGGACACCAAAATACAAGAAAGAGAAGAATAGGACCTCCCAAAAGTAGTCTGGGATAATTACGGCCCAGGCCTACTAGAGAAGGTAACAAAAAAAGTTACTCCGACCTCCTAACAACAGCCTTTGCCGGCACAAGTACCCAAGCTTCGCAAGAGCACCCCCCAGAAGTACTGTTGGAAGTTATACGACGTCTGCCTCAGGTACCACGAGTATTCCCCCCCGCAGTCACCTATGTGGAACCTAGGAGTGGTAACTATGGGCACCAATCCATGTCAGAAGTCGGGCGGAACGGTCTTGAGGTTAGATCCAGCAAATCAGATAGGGGGTATCTCTCTTCTCGGCCTTCACTTCCCCTCGCGCTTGACTCTCTGGAGGAGAGTTTTCCCAGTCCACCTAACGGAGTTGGATTTCGCTCAATTAATCAACTTCTATGTTCTTGTTTGAGCGGCCTTGGAGAGTTAACTCTCCACTCACCTAATCTAAGGCCCGACAACCTACCTAGTTGGTGTATGACACTTAATAAAAACTTGCTAGTTGCTTTTAAATTATAGCGCTTATTTTAATCGGCTGTTATATTAAGTCAAAGGGATACGGAGATGAAACTCGTGGTGTTTTTGATGCAGAAAAGAAATTAATAAAAACCAAACTACATGCAAATGTAGTAATTTCCTTTCGATGAAAAGAAATTTCTACAAAGGTTCTACGAGACTTAAATTTTTTTTTCCTTTTCAGATAACAAAATTCACACTCACAAAAACTATGAAAATGACTTAAAAGCTTAAGTGCACCTGATGCAAATCACTAAGAGCATGCAAATTCTAAGATGCAAAATCTACTAAAGCAGAGAGAAATTTCCCAAAAGATCCTTTAGTTTTATCTCTTTTTGGTAGTCCACAAAGCTAGTTCCCAAAATCAGAAACTCTTAGTATAAAGACACCAAAATCGCTTGAAACAAGAGGAAGAAACCAACGACAATTCCTTTCCAAAATGAAGTCAAAAACCAAAGGCAAGAAATCTCAACAAAGCTTCAAAAGATGTAACAAAACGAAAACAAAAATGCAAAACAAAAGCAAATGACAAAACAAAATGTTTTTTGAGCTTTTGAATTTTTAAAAAGGAAGAGCTCTAACAGACCAAGAAAGCTATCAAATTCCAAGCCAAACAACTCTGAACTTCAAGCAAAACTTCAAAACGCTCCAAATCTCATAAGGCTACTTTAGTAGCAAGATTTATATGAGTAAAAGAAGAGAAGAAACTCAGTAACTTAGCCTAGAAGAATAGTACAACCTTGCAGCAAACAAAAACTTCAAAGAACCAAGAAAGACTCTTCAAAAGTTGCAACAAGCCTAGTCAACTGAACTCAAGAAAACCAACCACAAAATGGGCAAAAATCGAAGTGCAAAGCAAGACACAAGGCTAGGAAAGAGTAAATTAGCAGAGGCTCTTTGTTCTGATGAAGCATAACAGCCAAGAATCCCCAGGAAGAGATCTTGGTACTCGAACCAGAAATGCAAGCACAAGAAACAAAATTTGGCAGATAAGCTAGTTTTCAACCAAACAAGAGAGAGAAAAGACCAATGACCACTTTCAACACAATCCAGAAGATATAAAGACACTGTAGGAACAGGTCTCCACAGGCAGACAAGACTAAAAATCCAAGAAATAAAAAATTTCAAAATTCACCCAGGCATACGCTACTTGAAATTTTTGAAACAAACGTGCATACGCGACTGTGTTAAAGGAAACCCGCGTATACGCGACTCCCTTTAACAAAAACTATGTGTATACGCGTCTGTGTACAGACAAACTCGCGTATGAAAAGGTAAATAATAAAAAATAAAAAAGATCAAGCCTGGATAAGGAACCAGGTCTTCAGTCTGACTGAGAAAGAACTAACTGGACTGGAAATAAAAGTTAAAACTATTGGAAACCTTTCAAACAGCTGAAACCAACCAATAGGGGAATCACAAGAATGCAATCCCCAGTGGAGTCGCCAGTTCTGTTTCGGGGAAAAACACCCTAGAGGTTTGTTGGGTCGAAACCTCCACAGATCAGGGCATGCTATTCAGAAGGACTCACACACAACCATACTTAAATGCTAAAAACTAGATAACAACGATAGTAGAACTCACCCGTAGTCCTACGTTTGATGTAGATCCCACAGGGTCCAAACCCCCAGCAACCCTTCTTCCTCCTTAACCTGGAAAACAAGAAAGAACATGCACGAAAACCTAGTTATACAGCATATATTTCTCTTAAACGTTAGTGTAATCTATATGAAACATTATATAAACAATAATAAATGCTTAATAATCAATATTTTCACATATGCAAATAGATATTAACACACATGTTCAGGAACAAGATGGTTCTTCATTATTACGAACAGCATGTATAGAAATAAAGAGTGGAGAGATCACCTGAATCCTTCCACTATCTTCAAACAGATCATCATCCGGATTCGTCCCGCCCTTGCCTCGCTAAGATACTTTCAAGACTTGTGCACTCGAGATGGCATATAAACGGATGAACATCTCCAGGAAACAAGGGTTTCCTGTAAAAATCTGGGAAAGTGCAGGAGGCACAGGAATTCAGACTTGAATTGGGATTCCAACAGAGTATAATATCTATAAAATTTATCTCTCCCTTAGGCCATACACATGAGGGACTTTTATACTCCCTCAAAGTAGTTTCAATCAATTGGCAACAGTTGGCCACGTACTGGGGTGGTTGAACTACTGGAGTAACCATCAACCCAGCCCAAAAATAGGGAATTTTTTATATATTTTTTAATGATTTTAATGGCATACGCAGAAAAGTACATGTGGACTCGCATATACACGCGGAAAATTTTGGGCATACCCGCGTATAGGATTTTTAACACTGTTTTTTATGAAGTTTGTTCAAGTCTGTGGGAATGGGTGCCCAAGGCCATAAAGACAATCATGAATCACATGAGGGTGAAAAATGATGCTATAACAGAAAGGCACTAGTGTTTTGGACATATTAACATCAGCTTTATCAACGATGATATTTTCTACATTCCTAATTTTTTTATCCTGATTTGGAGTTTTAGACAAAATGGTTTTCTTAAGGTCACTGGTGGAGGTACTAGGACAGCCAAGGTATTTGCTTGGTAGGCTGATTTTTCCTTTGTTTGCTTCAGCTTTCTTAACCATAGTGTTGACATTCTCTGCTATTTTATTAGGGGTGTTTTCAGGTGTTTTCAGAACAACAGTATCTATTAGGTCTTTCTTGGCTGAATCTAGGTATTTTTTTCTCCTAAGATCATATTGCTTATGGATTTCCATGATGGAATTCTCAAATCCCAAACGGTAGTCTTCAGAATCCTCATAGTTTGTGTTAGTTTGATCTAAGGTAAAGAAGCCTTGTTCTTCTTCGGTGATAAAAACATCTTCTTCATCATCAGAACCTATTAGATTTATATGGTTTTCCCCAGGTTCTATAATTTCTCCTTCTTCATCTACACATTTTTGTTGAAAGGGAGGTCTGATTTGTTGGTCATTTTCCCTTTGTTTGATTTGAGGGGTATCTCTTCTGAAGTTTTGAGTTCTATTTCGGTTTTGGGAGTTGGTTTGGTTGTCCCTAGGAGGTGTCCTTTCATTTAAGTTTATCTTCTCAATCATTCTCTCTATAATCCTCATTAGGTTGTCCAATTTAGAATCAGAGGAGGAGGTTGAGGGCATGGTTTCATCCTTATAGGTTACACTCTTCTCTCATTTCAACCTAGCTCTCTTTTCAATTAAGTCTACCTTTGCACTAATTGCTGATTTTTTCATTTCTTCTAAAGTTTCAGGGTCTCTTTCTCTCAATTGGAAAGTCATGTTAGGATCAAAACCTTCAAGAAATTTCACTAGCACTAGGCCTTGTGGAGGTTTCATGTGAGGTGGGAGAGCATTATACACATTGTTAAACCTAGCGCAATAGTCTTGCACACTTTCTCCTAAATTCATTTTAAGTTTGTTGTATTCAGATAGGATTTGGAGGGGATTTTTCTTGATTTCCCATTTGTTTATAAAAAATTGGTAGAGGGAAGGGAGGTCATGTATTAAATTAGGAGTTAATGCTTTGAACCATTTTTTTGCCTCTCCTCCTAGGCTTTGTGCAAAGATTCTCATTTTAATGTGTTACACCATTTTTTGGTCATCTAACCTTTCATCATTAGATGGACCCAAGTACACCATGTAAGACCAGTTTTACCCCAAGTAAAAGTGCTTTCACTATGTTAATTAGGAGACCCCAAAAGGAATAATTAATTAAACCATAATTTAATTATTATTCCCAGTCATGTTTAACCCAAAAACAAAGAAATTAATGAGATAAACCCATAGTTATCTTATTATTTTCTAGGAATAATTATTTAAATAATATTCCTTGTTAAATATGACCAAATCAACCACCATTAATCAACTAAATCATTATTTATTTGATTATATCCTAACCACTTCCTTAAAAGGATAAATAAATCATTTATTTATTTATTCCTCACTAATCAAGGGATTTGACCCAAGTTAAAGTCCCTTTCCCTCCAACAAATAATAATAAAATATTCCATAGAGGTGGATCTAGATTTGATTAACATTATTTTAATCATGCACCAAGATCTAGAATGACCCAATATTTTGTTATAAATAGGAGGGTTTTCCCCCATCATTCTTCACCTTTTGTTGCATATTAGATCACTCGATCTATACACTTGGTCTCATTTCGCCATTTTGCTCCCATTGAGCTCTACCTTCTACATTGGGTTTTTTCTACATCTACAAGAGAGAGAAAGCTTAGATCCTGAGTCGAGGACTACAAAGAACCCATCCCATTGAGGAGATCTCGGATACACCTTCTTGTTTCCTCCCTGTGTGCCCGTAATATAAAAATTCATTCAAAAATCGTGTTCTTGTCTTGTCTCGTTGGATGCATGGAGCAAACTCTTTACTTTAGTGCTTAATGTCTTTCCATTTATAGATCTCGTTTGTTGCAAAGACTTTAACTACTAATCGCAGATCCGAAGATGTTTATAGACCATTATTTTTGTTAGGGCTATTAGTTATGCGTAGCTAAAGTGGTTCTTTTTTCGTACACTTCGATCGAAGAATTCATACTCAACAAATGGCGACTCCACACGGGTTTTAAATTACGACCGCTCGTCGTTTCTCATATTCCCGCATATCCAAATGCCTACTTCGTGCCCTAGGGCTTCTTTTTCAGCTCGCTTAGTTTTTTCTCTTTTCATGTCATTTTTCTCACATAAAACCCTAAAAACTTAAAAATTTCTAACTTCCGTGTGTTTTCGGCCCTATTGTGCTGGTAAGCGACACCCTAGCCCCGCATCGAGACGGCAACTTTTCAGAAAAATGCACGCCGAAACAACCGAACGGGGGGGGTCGCACCTTTTGGCCCAAAACCCGCGACACCGGACGCACTTTTGGCTCAGTTTCTCGTGACCTCAACTCGGATAAGGTCGAACTCGCGACCGCTCTTTTTTCCAAGATTTTTTTCCCGAAATTTTTCTGGTTCTCATTGCAGTCTCGCTGGGGTTTTCCTCCGACCTTTGTCTCAAATCTCCCGCCGTGACCAAGATCCGATCCGTTTTACTCATCTAAGTGGGAACCCAGATTCCTTAGGGGCTTTAGTACCCTCCACTTTTTTGTGGAAGAGTTTCGCTGTTTCGGTACCGTCGGTTCGTAGCGCTTCAGCCCCCTCTTTTTCCGAGATCTGTTACCTCACTTTCGCATCCATCGAAATCAGCCTCTTTTCCTTTCAAATCACCTCTCGTCGTTTTGTTTGGACTTCTTCTAGAGGCCTTCGCCTTGTCTCGGTTTTTTGTTGATTTCCCTTTTTCCGTACCACCATGCCTCCGTCTCTCGTCGTGATCTCGCACCCCTTTTGCTCTGTCAGCTTTTTCTTTATCCTCCGGATCTCTGCCCCTTTGACCCTAGATCTGTGCGAGCTTCCTTTGTGTGTGTTTCCATAGTTTTTCCCTTTCTTTTCAAAGCATAGTTGTGAGAGACCCACCTTCTTGGTTTAGATAGATGCATACGTAGTTGTTATTTTTTCTCGTTATTTCAAGCATTTTTATTCTCGTTCTCCGTAGGTTTATTTTTCAGCTACGTCGCACACTTTTTCTTGCTCTCAAACAACGGAAAGGGTTTAAAAATTAAAATTAACGCACGCCACACACTCGACCCTAAGTGAAGAAGCGCCCGGTTTACACCGCCCTCGGCAAAGACTCTAAAATCAATCGTCACCGCACCTTTTCTCGCCCTTGACCCGAATTGATTCTCGTCTCTTCTCGCCCTCGTCGGCTTTCCTTCTTCCCCGTCATCATTGCGCCCCCAAGGCACCTCTTTCTCGCGCCTCCTTGGCCTTCACCCTCGCTCTCCCTGGCCGATCGACTCGCTCCGTCCCACCATCGTCGAGCCGGTCCTTCTCTCCGATTCTTTGGGTTCTCCTTTTCCTTTTGGTTCTCCCCCCCCGTCACCTCCACTATGTCCAATCTGTGGCCTAACACTAGCGGGAATCCCGGCCCCTAATGCCGGGACTACTACCAGCGTAACCACCACGGAGAACTACCTCGGCTCACCCGTGCTCCCCTTCTTGCGCGTGCCCTCACTCCCCCGATTTGGACCGGTTGATAAATGACCCTATACATCATGACGCTAGTTGGCCCGCTATGCCGACAAAGCTCCCTTCCGACATCCCAAAGTTTGAAGGTCGTGCCGGAGAAGATCCTTCAAATCATGTTCGATCTTTCCACACATGGGTGTTCATCTACCTCCATTATCGATGACTCGTTCGTCTTAGATCTGTTCCAACGCACGCCTACAGTGCGAAGCTTCTAAGTGGTATGTTGACCAGCCCACTTCCTCCCATACCACCTTCGCAACTCTCGCCTCGGGCTTTTTTATCTTACTTCCAGCCTTCCCTTCGTTATGACACCGGTATCGAACTTTTGACTTCCTTCAAGCAAACCTCTTCGACCCGCCTTTCTACCCATGTCCGTGAATGGCGAAGACGACGGAGCTTATGCCAATCTCCTCCCTTCGAAGACCGTGTCTACATGGATCGGTTCCTTAGATCTCTCTGTCCCCTATCGGGAAAGATGTCGCATCCCATTTTCCTCAAACCGAAGAAGATGCCCTCCAAATGGCGTTAAAGTATGACCCGATCTACGCTCGCACGTGTTATGATCCTACCGTCCTACCCGATCTTCCCACACCCAATGATGTCCATACACTGGGGCACCTCATGCCGCCAACAGATAATTCGGGACCCATCTCTCATCCATCCGCTCAACCTCACATGAGCTATGGTTTTCCGGGGGAGGGGGCACCACTTCCCTCGCATCTCTCCCCTCCCGCAGCATGCATCCAGTAATACGGCATGCCTCATCCTTTTGCCCAACCTCCCGCTTACCTCAATGTTGCCCAACCTCACCATTACCCTTATCCGCAGCCTGGCGCGCCAACTCCTCGAAAGACATGCACTTTCGCCTCCCTTGCCTTCTCAACCCCCGCAACACGGCTCCCCCGCCCCCTCAAGCGCTGGGATGCACGACAGGATTCATGGCTACCCAACCACCCGACGGACGGTGGCCACTCCACCTTCCCCTTCTCGGTTCCTCCAATTACCGCATCCCTCATGATGAACTCTGCGATCCGCCTCAAACCGTCGACCTTAACCTTCAAACTCGGTCTCGCCGACACTCTAAAGCCTCCCCGCTCGCTCCGCTCCCCCGAGCCCCCCTCTTCGGTGCTCTCGCGCAGCCTCTTTCGACATCCAATGGCCCCTTACACATCCCTCAACCCAAAGTTGAGGTTCATCCAAATATTCCAAAGGGACCATTACGCCGAAATGCCGTCTCGGCCGAGCCGCTCCCGTCGTATAGCATAGTAGATGATTTGGCGCGGCTCCCCGCCGCCATTTCCACACTAGAACTCCTCCGGCCATGCCCTTCCCAAAAGAAGGCTCTACGATCCGCCGTGGGTGTCGTAGATCCCGCCGACGACCGTATGATTGTTTTTCGACGCCACTCAATCGGACCACCCTCCCCTCCTCCTTCCGTCGCCTTCCAAATCTCGGGCCCAAAACACGAAACGCCATCGTTTCCTGGGCGTATCATCGACGAGGGGGCATCCACCCGCGTGATGTCCGCTTCGGCTTTGGAAGCAACTCGGATCCCCCGAGCCGGCCCCTTCCACGATCACCCCTTAGAGCGTGGGACGGTCATGCCTCCCGGCCCCATTGGCTTCGGTTCCGTAATTGCCCTATCACACTCGCCAGTAAGACTGTTTGCGTTGACGTCGAAGTCATTGACGCCCCACTAGACTACAACATTCTTTTGGGGCGAAGCTACACCTATGCTATGTCTGCTGTCCCATCCGCGGTCTTTCGCAAGATGTCTTTCCCCCATAATGGGAAGATAGTCACCATTGACCAGTTGACATATCATGAGCCGAAATCTCAGACCTCACCTGAGACGACCATCTCTTCTGTAGCCAACAAGCAAACCGTCGACTCCTTGACCAGTGTCTCCCCCGGCGTTTACAAGGATTCCTCCCTGCTTGGAACTTTTCCTAGTCTCCCCCCTCCTCCTATCTCTGACCCCAGCTCATTGAATGTTTGCATGATGCAATCGTCTCGGGCTGCTCTCAAGCAACTTGCTTCGGCTAGTCAGCAACCTTGCCCTCCGCAACCTGCTCTTAGCCCTTCACCTACAGTTGGTAGTCATGAGCCCCTTTATCCCCCTGGCACGGTTCCTCCAGGCCTTAGCCATTTCGGAGCCGTCCCACCTGGCCATGCCCCCTCTGGTCAGATACCGTTCCTAGCTCCCCCACCAGGAGTGTACACGGTACCAGTCATGGCCACCCTCTCTCTTCCTAACTTGACACTTGGGATTCCCGTTTGGTACCTTGATCCTCCAACCCCCACCTTGCCTGGTCAACCCAAACCTTATATCGCTTTGACCCCGGTTTAACCGGCCCCCATGGCTTCTCCCGTTGCATCAGTGCCTCAGTCACTTCAACAGGAACCACCTCCTGTTGCGACCTCTTCGGGTAAGAAGGGCAAAGCTCGCAAGGGGGCATCAAAGGACAAGGCTGCCCCGACAAACCCTGCTCCTTCTCAGCCTCCAAAGCATACCATCCAGGGTGCTTTGTGTGATGTTGTCGGTCACGCCTCCCATACCTGTCCTGAATTACTTCATCTAAAGCCCATGGTTAATGTCACGGTCCCTGAGTCCGCGGTCTCAGAAGCCTTTGTTCCTTCCACAACCGCGGCCAAGAACCCCAAGACTATTCACACCAACCACCCCCGTGCTTTGTGTGATCTCCATGGCCATCACACCCATATTTGTCCCCGCCTCGAGGACTTCCGCACCTCTATTGCCGCGGTCCACCAATTCGAGGCCAAGCGTAATGAGTACACCTCTCCCATATTTGCGCATTCTGCTTCAGCAGAACTACCAGATATGACTGCTCCCATTGACATTCCCCCTCCTGATGTCGTGATGACGGAGCCTTCGTCCAACATTTTCTACCTATCATCATCCATGAGACCCTCGGGGACCATTCCATCTGAATCCTCCCCTGTTTTTTCGCTTGACCTTTCTTCAGCGATCATCTTGGGCTCAACATCAGTAGATCCTTTATCTACTTACTCTTCGGTCACCCCTTGTGACGATGCGCATGTGAACCTCTCTTCTCATGATGATGATTCAGGTCGCTTCACCACGTCCGGTGGTCCTTCTTCCACCAGTCACCCCATCTTTTATCACGATGAAGACATTATGGAAGAAATTCCCACCCCTGAATTTATATATTCCCCCTTACATCGAACCCATGTGTTCACACCACATCCACCTTGTGGCCATTACATCGAAACCCAATGTTTGGGTAAGGGGGCACCCACATTTGAGAGACCAAGAGAAGCAATTCTCCATAACTCTCCTAGTGTATCTGGTCGTGTTGACTTTAGTACCATTATTCTTCCACATTTAGAAAAACCTCTAAAGTCCCATATCACTTCCGATCACTCTAGGGATGATACCTCTTATCGTTCCCTCCTCTTCCGTCAGCAACCCAGTCTCTTAGACATTATTGCTGACCAACCTATAGCTTTTCTACAAGAGCATCAGTTCATTATCTCCAAATCCTCTTTTTGGGATAGTGACACCAGGTATGCCAACTCGGAAACTTAAAGTCCATTTGATCCCCATATGCAGTACCAAAAGAGATTGGTAATCCTCCATTTCCTTTCTCAAACTACATACCCATAACAAGAACAAATGGCACACCACATCAGTAAAATGTGTTTAGATTCCCCTTTTCTAAATACATTTTGGCATGACCACACCATGCTCGGGGGCACCCATGCCCCTCAACCATAACCCTCCTCACCTCGTTTCTAGAGAGGAGGTTGTCTTACCAATCGAGTGTACATCCCTTCCCTTCCTCTGGCTGTTGAAATTCCCCCTGACACCCAACCTCTAGAACAATGACTTATCATGCTTGAGCGTGCCTCTGAATATCGCTGTGTTGCATTGCAAACCATGGAAGCGGCCAAGAAACGCACCAAAAGCTCAATATGACCAAAAAGTCCAGCCTCGTCCTTTTCATGAAGGCAACCTTGTTCTAGTATATGACCAAGCCCATGATGTCCTTGGTCACAGGAAGTTCGACTCATTATGGCTAGGCCCTTACATCATCAGTAAGGAGCTTGGTAAGGGGGCATACCTTTTAGAAGACTTCAAAGGCAATCTTCGCAAGGCACTCTATCTTAAGAAATATCACCCTTAGCATTTCCTTTTTGAGATGCGTGTTTTATTTTCTATTAGATAGCCAGCATATTTTTATTTTTATCCTTCGCCAGGACCTATTTTGTCCAAGAAGGGTCACTTCACCTCTCCTTAAAATCGAATTTCCTCACTTACAACACTTGTACTTGGGGCACCATCTTGCCTCCTTACTTGTCCATGTTTGTGACGATTTCCGTCATGAGTCCCCACCTTGTACTCATGCTTTTATGGTCCCCCATTGGGCCTTTTACTGTGTGGCAGCACCATCGAGTCGCCCTTTTTTAGAGCATCCAAGTTGAGTCATCATCGCATTCATGGAGTCTGTCACGCGTCCCTTGGTACCCCACTATAGCCCTCCATCCTTCATTGCTTGGTCTCTCTCTTGTGTTGCATATTATGACCTTCAGTCCCACTGTCCCCTATCCCTTACGATATTGTGTCAGTCGCTGCCATGTCATTCATGCCCTTTATGCTCTAACAAGGGAAGTCGTCCATTAGCTACTCAGTCCTTTTCACTTCACTATCATCATTAGTGTCAGTCTGTCTGTCTCTCTACTCTTTTCTCTCGTGCCTTAGTTGAGGGTCTCTCATTGCCCCACCTATGGCGGACCTCCTTCTGTCGACATCAGCTTATTCATTCCAGAAGCCAGGTCTAGAGGGCAGTGTACCTTGGTTCCAGCTTCCACTCTTGTTCGGTGCCTCGGATCAGGCAAAGGGATCTCTCCTTTCCCTTTGACTTGATTGTTTCTCCACTCCAGCTCCTTTCCGCATGATCGAGATCCGTATACTTGATGGTTCAGTGATACAGCAGCGGCTCTTGATGATTCCCGGGTGTGTGTGAGATGTCTCAACCTTCATGAGGGGGTGGCCCTGCAGGTAGCCCCCCACATGCCCGGATGACCTCCTCCTTGCAGCCTTCGATGCAGCTCCAGATATTTGATGATGTTGGCCTTAGCCACTTGCAGCGCCTCTTTGATTTGCATGTATCAGTCAGATTTTGTGAGCCCTTCCCCATTTATAGGGGGCATTTGGGTTGTATTTATCTCATGTACTCAGATATTATTGTACCAGTCCTGGCTGTTATCCCAGGCACAGCATGTATGTGGGATTCCTCATTGTATTTTTATCTGGCTCATGATTATGCCGACTGTACTCTATGGTTCGGTCCCTTGTTTACTGGACACACTATTCTTTTGTACTTTGTCTCGGCGGGAATAGGTATGCCTCCCCCGCCGCCTTCAGCACAGGTACCCTCTCATAAAAAGAGACTTGTTGCACCTGCGAGTCTCGTCTCCTCAGGGTCTAGTCCTCCAGCACACTATCTACCTCATATTTCTCTCTCTGACATACCCTTGTTGTTGTCTAGTGATTGTCTTCTTACAACGTACTTCGGTCATACGATTTGCTCCTGACACTCGCACGCTGGGGGGCAATCTGTTACACTTTTTTTTGGTCATCTAACCTTTCATCATTAGATGGACCCAAGTGCACCATGTAAGACCAGTTTTACCCCAAGTAAAACTGCTTTCACTATGTTAATTAGGAAACCCCAAAAGGAATAATTAATTAAACCATAATTTAATTATTATTCCCAATCATGTTTAACCCAAAAACAAAGAAATTAATGAGATAAACCCATAGGTATCTTATTATTTTCTAGGAATAATTATTTAAATAATATTCCTTGTTAAATATGACCAAATCAACCACCATTAATCAAATAAATCATTATTTATTTGATTATATCCCAACCACTTCCTTAAAAAGATAAATAAATCATTTATTTATTTATTTTTCACTAATCAAGGGATTTGACCCAAGTCAAACACCCTTTCCCTCCAGCAAATAATAATAAAATATTCCATAGAGGTGGATCTAGATGTGATTAACATTATTTTAATCATGCACCAAGATCTAGAAGGTCCCAATATTTTGTTATAAATAGGAGGGTTTTCCCCATCATTCTTCACCTTTTGTTGCATACTAGATCACTCTGGATCTATACACTCGGTCTCATTTTCTGCCATTGTTGCTCCCATTGAGCTCTACCTTCTACATTGGGTTTTCTACATCTGCAAGAGAGAGAAAGCTTAGATCTGAAGTGCTGAGGACTACAAAGAACCCATCCCATTGAGGAGATCTGGATACACCTTCTTGTTTCCTCCCAGGTGCCCTGTAATATAAAAAATTCATTCAAAAATCGTGTTCTTGTCTTGTCTGTTGGATGCATGGAGCAAACTCTTTACTTTACTGCTTAATGTCTTTCCATTTATAGATCCGTTTGTTGCAGCACTTTAACTACTAATTGCAGATCTGAAGATGTTTTGCAGCCATTATTGTTGTTAGGGCTATTAGTTATGCGTAGCTAAAGTGGTTCTTTTTCGTACGCTTCGACAAAGAATTCATACTAACAAATGGCGACTCCACACGTGTTTTAAATTACGACCGCTGTCGTTTTTCATATTCCTGCATATCCAGCTACTTCAGGCCCTAGGGCTTCTTTTTTAGCTGCTTAGTTTTTCTCTTTTCATGTCATTTTTCTCAGATAAAACCCTAAAAACCTAAAATTTCTAACTTCCGTGTGTTTCTGGCCCTATTGCGCAGGTAAGCGACACCAGCCGCACCTGAGACGGCAATTTTTCAGAAAATCTGCCGCCGAAACAGCCGGAACGGGGGGGTCGCACCTTTGGCCCAAAACCTGCGACCTGGACGCACTTTTTAGCCTGTAACCTGCGACCTCAACCAAAATCAGGTCAGAACCTGCGACCTGCCTTTTTTTCCAGCATTTTTTCTGTAATTTTTCTGTCTCCGTCGCAAAATTCTCCTCGCTGTGGTTTTCCACTGTCTCAGCCCGCCTTGACCAAGATCTGATCTGTTTTTACTCATCTAAGTGGGAACCCAGCCCCTTAGGGCTTTAGTACCCTCCACGTTTTGTGGAAGAGTTTCAGCTGTTTCAGCCGTCGGTTTCAGAGCTTCAGCCCCCTCTTTTTCCAGATCTGTTACCTCACTTTCAGATCCTTTGAAATCAGCCTCTTTTCCTTTCAAATCACCTCTTGTCGTTTTGTGTGGACCTCTGCTAAAGGCCTCTGCCTTGCCCTCCCCCCGGTTTTTTGTTGATTTCCCTTTTTCCAGCCACCTTGCCTCTGTCTCTTGGCTGTGATCTGCACCCCTTGTCTGCAGCTTTATCCTCCAGATCTCTGTCCCCTTTGACCCTAGATCTGTCGAGCTTCCTTTGTGTGTGTTTCCATAGTTTTTCCCTTTCTTTTCAGCATAGTTGTGAGAGACCCACCTTCTTGGTTTAGATAGATGCATACGTAGTCGTTATTTTTCTGTTATTTCAGCATTTTATTCTGTTCTCTGTAGGTTTATTTTCAGCTACGTCGCACACTTTTTCTTGCTCTCAAACAACGGAAAGGGTTTAAAAATTAAAATTAACGCACGCCACACACTGACCCTAAGTGAAGAAGCGCCTGGTTTACACCGCCCGGCAAAGACTCTAAAATCAATTGTCACTGCACCTTTTCTGCCCTTGACCTTCTTGATTTTGTCCCTTTCTGCCCTTGTCGGTTTCCTTCTTCCTGTCATCATTGCGCCCCCAAGGCACCTTTCCCGGAGCCTCCTTGGCCTTCACCCTCTGTCTCCAGTCGATCGACCTGCTCCGTCCCACCATCGTCGAGCCAGTCCTTCGCTGATTCTTTGGGTTCTCATTTTCCTTCTGGTTCTCCCCCCTGTCACCTCCACTATGTCTGGTCCAGGGCCTAACACTAGCGGGAATCCCGGCCCTAATGCCGGGACTACTACTAGCAGAACCACCACAGGAACTACCTCGGCTTCACCCGTGCTCCCCTTCTTGGCAGGCCTCAGCCTCCCCGATTTGGACCGGTTGATAAACGACCCTATACATCATGACGCTAGTTGGCCCGCTATGCCGACAAAGCTCCCTTCCGACATCCCAAAGTTTGAAGGTCTTGCTGGAGAAGATCCTTCAAACCATGTTCGATCTTTCCACATGTGGTGTTCATCTACCTCCATTATCGATGACTCTGTTCGTCTTAGACTGTTCCAACGCACGCTTACAGGCGAAGCTTCTAAGTGGTATGTTGACCAGCCCACTTCCTCCCATACCACCTTTGCAACTCTTGCCCGGGCTTTTTTATCTTACTTCCAGCTTCCCCTTCGTTATGACACTGGTATCGAACTCTTGACTTCCTTCAAGCAAACCTCTTCGACCCGCCTTTCTACTCATGTCCAGGACTGGCGAAGACGACGGAGCTTATGCCAATCTCCTCCCTTCGAAGACCGTGTCTACATGGACTGGTTCCTTAGATCTCTTTTGTCCCCTATCGGGAAAGATGTCGCATCCCATTTTCCTCAAACCGAAGAAGATGCCCTCCAAATGGCGTTAAAGTATGACCTGATCTACGCTCAGACAGGTTATGATCCTACTGTCCTACCTGATCTTCCCACACCCAATTATGCCCATACACCGGGGGCACCTCATGCCGCCAACAACATCATTGGACCCATCTCTCATTCATCCGCTCAACCTCACATGAGCTATGGTTTTCCTGGGGGAGGGGGCACCACTTCCTGCACTTCTCCCCCTCCCGGTAGCATGCATCCAGGATACGGCATGCCTCATCCTTTTGCCCAACCTCCTGCTTACCTCAATGTTGCCCAACCTAACCAGTACCCTTATCCACAACCTGGCGCGCCAACTCCTCCAGCACATGCACTTTCGCCTCCCTTGCCTTCTCAACCCCTGCAACAGCGCTCCCCGCCCCCTCAAGCGCAGGTGGATGCATAGCAGGGATTCATGGCTACCCAACCACCTGACGGACAGGTGGCCACTCCACCTTCCCCTTCTGGTTCCTCCAATTACCAGATCCTCATGATGAACTCTGATCCGCCTCTAACCGTCGACCTTAACCTGCAAACTCGGTCTCGCCTGTACCCCAAGCCTCCTACTCAGTCTGCTCCCGAGCCCCCCTCTTCAGGTTCTGCAGAGCCTCTTTCGACATCCAACGGCCCCTTACACATCCCTCAACCCAAAGTTGAGGTTCATCCAAAGATTCCAAAGGGACCATTACGCCGAAATGCTGCTTCCGGTCGAGCCGCTCCGTCGTATAGCATAGTAGATGATTTGGCGCAGTCCCCTGCTGCCATTTCCACACTGGAACTCCTCTAGTCATGCCCTTCCCAAAAGAAGGCTCTACTATCTGCCGTGGGCGCTGTAGATCCTGCTGACGACCAGATGATTGTTTTCGACGCCACTCAATCGGACCACCCTCCCCTCCCTCCTCCCGTCGCCTTCCAAATCTCAGTCAAAATACGAAACGCCATCGTTTCCCGGTGTATCATTGACGAGGGGGCATCCACCTGCGTGATGTCCGCTTCGGTTTGGAAGCAACTCGGATCCCCTGAGCTGGCCCCTTCCACGATCACCCTTCGAGCGTGGGACGGTCATGCCTCCCAGCCCATTGGCTTGTTTCGTAATTGCCCTATCACCCTCGCCGGTAAGACTGTTTGCATTGACGTCGAAGTCATCGACGCCCCGCTAGACTACAACATTCTATTGGGGCGAAGCTACACCTATGCTATGTCTGCTGTCCCATCCACGGTTTTCTGCAAGATGTCTTTCCCCCATAATGGAAAGATAGTCACCATTGACCAGTTGACATATCATGAGCCAAAATCTCAGACCTCACCTGAGACGACCATCTCTTCTGTAGCCAACAAGCAAACCGTCGAATCCTTGACCAGTGTCTCCCCCGGCGTTTACAAGGATTCCTCCCTGCTTGGAACTTTTCCTAGTTTCCCCCCTCCTCCTATCTCTGACCCCAGCTCATCGAATGTTTGCATGATGTAATCGTCTCGGGCTGCTCTCAAGCAACCTGCTCTTAGCCCTTCACCTGCAGTTGGTCGTCATGAGCCCCTTTATCCCCCTGGCACGGTTCCTCCAGGCCTTAGCCATTTAGGAGCCGTCCCACCCGGCCATGCCCCCTCTGGTCAGATACCGTTCCTAGCTCCCCCACCAGGAGTGTACACGGTACCAGTCATGGCCACCCTCTCTCTTCCTAACTTGACACTTGGGATTCTCGTTTGGTACCTTGATCCTCCAGCCCCCACCTTGCCTGGTCAACCCAAACCTTATATCGCTTTGACCCCGGTTCAACCGGCCCCCATGGCTTCTCCCGTTGCATCAGTGCCTCAGTCACTTCAACAGGAACCACCTCCTGTTGCGACCGCTTCGGGTAAGAAGGGCAAAGCTCACAAGGGGGCATCAAAGGACAAGGCTGCCCCGACAAACCCTGCTCCTCCTCAACCTCCAAAGCATACCATCCAGGGTGCTTTGTGTGATGTTGTCGGTCACGCCTCCCATACCTGTCCTGAATTACTTCATCTAAAGCCCATGGTTAATGTCACGGTCCCTGAGTCCGCGGTCCCAGAAGCCTCTGTTCCTTCCACAACCGTGGCCAAGAACCCCAAGACTATTCACACCAACCACCCCCGTGCTTTGTGTGATCTCCATGGCCATCACACCCATATTTGTCCCCGCCTCGAGGACTTCCGCACCTCTATTGCTGCGGTCCACCAATTCGAGGCCAAGCGCAATGAGTACACCTCTCCCATATTTGCGCATTCTGCTTCAGCAGAACTACCAGATATGACTGCTCCCATTGACATTCCCCCTCCTGATGTCGAGATGACGGAGCCTTCGTCCAACATTTTCTACCTATCATCATCCATGCGACCCTCGGGGACCATTCCATCTGAATCCTCCCCTGTTGTTTCGCTTGACCTTTCTTCAGCGATCATCTTGGGCTCAACATCGGTAGATCCTTTATCTACTTACTCTTCGGTCACCCCTTGTGACGATGCGCATGTGAACCTCTCTTCTCAGGATGATGATTCAGGTCGCTTCACCACGTCCGGTGGTCCTTCTCCCACCAGTCACCCCATCTTTTATCACGATGACGACATTATGGAAGAAATTCCCACCCCTGACTTTATATATTCCCCCTTACATCGAACCCATGTGTTCACACCACATCCACCTTGTGGCCATTACATCGAAACCCAATGTTTGGGTAAGGGGGCACCCACATTTGAGAGACCAAGAGAAGCAATTCTCCATAACTCTCCTAGTATATCTGGTCGTGTTGACTTTAGCACCATTATTCTTCCACATTTAAAAGAACCTCTAAAGTCCCATATCACTTCCGATCACTCTAGGGATGATACCTCTTATCGTTCCCTCCTCTTCCGTCAGCAATCCAGTCTCTTAGACATTATTGTTGACCAACCTCTAGCTTTTCTACAAGAGCATCAGTTCATTATCTCAAAATCCTCTTTTTGGGATAGTGACACCAGGTATGCCAACTCGGAAACTTAAAGTCCATTTGATCCCCATATGCAGTACCAAAAGAGATTGGTAATCCTCCATTTCCTTTCTCAAACTGCATACCCATAACAAGAACAAATGGCACACCACATCATTAAAATGTGTTTAGATTCCCCTTTTTCTAAATACATTTTGGCATGACCACACCATGCTCGGGGGCACCTATGCCCCTCAACCATAACCCTCCTCACCTCATTTTTGGAGAGGAGGTTGTCTTACCGATCGAGTGTGAAATCCCTTCCCTTCATCTGGTTGTTGAACTTCTCCCTGACACCCAACCTCTAGAACAATGACTTATCATGTTTGATCATGCCTTTGAAGACCGCCGTGTTGCATTGCAAACCATGGAAGCGGCCAAGAAACGCACCAAAGCTCAATATGACCGAAAATTCCAGCCTCGTCCTTTTCACGAAGGCGACCTTGTTCTAGTATATGACCAGGCCCATGATGTCCTTGGTCACGGGAAGTTCGACTCATTATGGCTCGGCCCTTACATCATCAGTAAGGATCTTGGTAAGGGGGCATACTTTTTAGAGGACTTCGAAGGCAATCTTCTTCCTAATCCTCGCAATGCACTCTATCTTAAGAAATATTACCCTTAGCATTTCCCTTCTGAGATGCGTGTTTTATTTTCTGTTAGATAGCCAGCATATTTTTATTTTTATCCTTCACCAGGACCTATTTTGTCCAAGAAGGGTCACTTCACCTCTCCTTAAAATCGAATTTCCTCACTTACAACACTTGTACTTGGGGCACCATCTTGCCTCCTTACTTGTCCATGTTTGTGACGATTTCCGTCATGAGTCCCCACCTTGTACTCATGCTTTTATGGTCCCCCATTGGGCCTTTTACTGTGTGGCAGCACCATCGAGTCGCCCTTGTTTAGAGCATCCAAGTTGAGTCATCATCGCATTCATGGAGTCTATCCCGCGTCCCTTGGTACCCCACTATAGCCCTCCATCCTTCATTGCTTGGTCTCTCTCTTGTGTCGCATATTATGACCTTTAGTCCCACTGTCCCCTATCCCTTACGATATTGTGTCAGTCGCTGCCATGTCATTCATGCCCTTTATGCTCTAACAAGGGAAGTCGTCCATTAGCTCCTCAGTCCTTTCCACTTCATTATCATCATTAGTGTCAGTCTGTCCGTCGCTCTACTCTTTTCTCTCGTGCCTTAGTTGAGGGTCTCTCATTGCCTCACCTATGGCGGACCTCCTTCTGTCAACATCAGCTCATTCATTCCAGAAGCCAGGTCTAGAGGGCGGTGTACCTTGGTTCCAGCTTCCACTCTTGTTCGGTGCCTCGGATCAGGCAAAGGGATCTCTCCTTGCCCTTTGACTTGATTGTTTCTCCAGCTCCTTTCAGCATGATCAAGATCCGTATACTTGATGGTCCAGTGATCCAGCAGCAGCTCTTGATGATTCCCCGGTGTGTGTGAGATGTCTCAACCCTCATGAGGGGGTGGCCCTGCAGGTAGCCCCCCACATGCCCGGATGACCTCTTCCTTGCAGCCTTCGATGCAGCTCCAGATATTTGATGATGTTGGCCGTAGCCACTTGCAGCGCCTCTTTGCTTTGCATGTATCAGTCATATTTTGTGAGCCCTTCCCCATTTACAGGGGGCAGTTGGGTTGTATTTGTCTCATGTACTCAGATATTATTGTACTAGTCCTGGCTGTTATCCCAGGCACAGCATGTATGTGAGACTCTTCATTGTATTTTTATCTGGCCCTTGATTATGCCAGCTGTACTCTATGGTTCGGCCCCTTGTTTACTGGACACACTATTCTTTGTACTTTGTCACGGCGGGCATAGGTATGCCTCCCCCGCCGCCTTCAGCACAGGTACCCTCTCATAACAGAGACTTGTTGCACCTGCGAGTCTCGTCTCCTCAGGGTCTAGTCCTTCAGCACACTATCTACCTCATATTTCTCTCTCTGACATACCCTGTTGTTGTCTAGTGATTGTCTTCTTACAACGTACTTCGGTCATACGATTTGCTCCTGACACTCGCACGCTGGGGGGCAATCTGTTACACCATTTTTTGGTCATCTAACTTTTCATCATTAGATGGACCCAAGTACACCATGTAAGACCAGCTTTACCCCAAGTAAAACTGCTTTCACTATGTTAATTAGGAAACCCCAAAAGGAATAATTAATTAAACCATAATTTAATTATTATTCCCAGTCATGTTTAACCCAAAAACAAAGAAATTAATGAGATAAACCCATAGTTATCTTATTATTTTCTAGAAATAATTATTTAATAATATTCCTTGTTAAATATGACCAAATCAACCACCATTAATCAAATAAATCATTATTTATTTGATTATATCCCAACCACTTCCTTTAAAAGATAAATAAATCATTTATTTATTTATTTTTCACTAATCAAGGGATTTGACCCAAGTCAAACACCCTTTCCCTCCAACAAATAATAATAAAATATTCCATAGAGGTGGATCTAGATTTGGTTAACATTATTTTAATCATGCACCAAGATCTAGAATGACCCAATATTTTGTTATAAATAGGAGGTTTTTCCCCATCATTCTTCACCTTTTGTTGCCTACTAGATCACTCTGGATCTATACACTTGGTCTCATTCCTACCATTTTTGCTCCCATTGAGCTCTATCTTCTACATTGGGTTTTCTACATCTACAAGAGAGAGAAAGCTTAGATCTCAAGTGCTGAGGACTACAAAGAACCCATCCCATTGAGGAGATCTGGATACACCTTCTTGTTTCCTCCCAGGTGCCCTGTAATATAAAAATTCATTCAAAATCGTGTTCTTGTAACATAAAACAAACTTCACACATTCCATATTCCGTGGGGTTATAATACTTTGCCAAAGGTATTTTCCTTATCCCCCGGAACTGCTCTCATTGGTCAAGAGGAGGGTTTCCGTATTCCGTGGGGTTATAATACTTTGCCAAAGGTATTTTCCTTATCCCCCAAAACTGCTCTCATTGGTCAAGAGGAGGGTGATGTCACCTCCTTCGGGGGGTTGCCTTCCCCATTGCAGCTCATGCTTGCTGCCCCCCGAGAATTTTTCTTGCTGGTTGTGCATTTAATATGGTTGGCGGAGAATTGAAGACCGGTAGGTGTTGTTGATAAGTGATACGTGGTTGTGTGAAGATCTGAACTGGGGATTGCCACCACCATTGTTGTCATTTCCCAAATTCACATCCGACTTAAATTTGTTGTGGTTTGTTGTCTTTCGATCCTATCAAATAAATTCTCGCCATCCTACTATTCTACAGGCAGTTGGAATTAATATTCCAACACTCCCCCTTAATTACAACTACTACCTTCTTGCATACCGAGGCGTTTCCTGAGATAGTTAAAAAATTTCTGCATTAATGGCTTTTTCAGTATATCAGCAAACTGCTCCTTTGTCCTGCAATGTTCTAAAACAATTTCTCCATTGTTCACTAATTCTCTGATGTAGTGATACTTGGCATCAATGTGTTTCATTCTTTTGTGAAACACTGAATTCTTTGACAATGCTATTGTTGAACTATTATCACAGTAAATTGTTGTGCCTTTTACCTGTTCATGACACAGACTCCTCAACATTCTTTTCATCCAAACTGCTTGACACGCTGCTGTTGTAGCTGCCACATACTCTTCCTCTGCTGTTGATAAAGCCACTATTGGCTGTTTCTTAGAAGCCCATGAAATGGCTCCTGATCCCATATGAAAAACATATCCAGAGGTGATTTTCCTGTCATCTATACTTCCAACCCAATCATTGTCAGTATATCCAATCAATCTAAAATTTTCTGAAGTGGTGTATTCAATTCCATACCTCTTTGTTCCTTTCACATACCTCAGAATTCTTTTTGTTGCTTGCCAATATGCCTCCTTTGGCCTTTCCATAAATCTGGAAATTAAACTTACAACATGCATAATATCCGGCCTAGTTGCATTCAAATACATGAGGCTGCCAACTATGCTCTTATATAAACTTGGATAAACATCCTTGCTGCTATCCTCTTTTCTTAATTTCAATCCCATCACTGTAGGAGTAATTGTTTCCTTGCAATCCTGCATATTAAATATTTCCAAAAAAATTTTTACATACTTTTCTTGAGAAATAAAAATTTTATTTTCATTTTTCTCTACTTCTATTCCAAGAAAATATCTCAAAAAACCCAAATCAGTCATTTCAAATTCACTCTTCATGACTGCTTTAAAATCATAAATGAGAGAAACTTCATTGCGAGTAAAGATTAAATCATCTACATATAAAACAAAAATAAGAATATTACCATCATTTTATTTTATGTAGAGTGTGGGTTCTCCATCACATTTCTCAAATCCATTTTTAGTTAGGTAAGCATCTATCCTGTTGCACCATGCTCTCGGTGCTTGTTTAAGCCCATACAGAGCTTTCTTCAACTTGCATACTTTGTGCTCTTCGCCTTCAATCTCATAGCCTAGAGGTTGTTCAACATATACCTCTTCTTTCAACACTCCATTCATGAATGCAAATTTCACATCCATTTGGAAAACTTTCCACTTGTGTTGTGCTGCTACGGACAACACTGTTCTCACTGTTTCCATCCTTGCAACCAGTGCAAAATTTTCCTCATAGTCTCTTTCTTGTTGCTGCTTGTATCCTTTGGCAACAAGTCTTGCTTTCTACCCTTCAATCTTGCCTTTAACATTGCTCTTGGTATTATAGATCCATTTTAATCCAATGACTTCTTTACCTTTAGGGAGGTCCACTAACTCCCATGTATTACTCTTTTCTATTGCACAAATCTCTTCGTTCATTGCTTCAATCCATTTTTCCTCTTTTACAACTTCTTCAAAATGAATTATGTCATCAACATGACAATATACAGAAAATAAAGAGTTCAAACCAGCATTATCATTTACCTCTCCTTGTTCATAAATCTCACTCAAATTTCTAAATCTCGGTCTTCTTGGTGTACTTGGAGTTCCACTTGAACTCAAGGGAGTTTCAGTTCCCTGTGGTGTGCTTGAAGAAACAATTCCTTGATTTCTCAAGGCTGTTCTATTTCCAGCTTGTGGTGTGGTTTTTTGTGCTTGTGGTGGTGGAGGAGGAGCCACCAAGGAAGGATTATTTGCTGCTGTGCATTCCTCTTCCTCTTCCTGAGACACACATGTCTTCACATTCACTGTTTTCTCTAAGCTTCCATCACAAGCTTCTTCTTCAATAAACTGCACATCTCTGCTTATTATTACTTTCTTGGTGGATGGATTATAGCGTTTGTATGCCTTGGACTCATCATTTTATACAAAAAACATACACTTCTCCCCCTTACTGTTCAATTTCTTCCTTAGTTGATCCGGGACATGTGCATATGCCACACATCCGAAAACTTTCATGTGGGTGACATGCTACTTTATGCCACTCCACGCTTCTTTCGAAACTCTGTTCATGACAACTATGATTGGGCATCTATTCAAGATATACGCTGCACAATTGACAGCTTCAACCCAATACTCATTTGGAAAATGTTTTGCCTTCAACATACTTCTGACCATGTACATGATGGTCCTATTCTTCCTTTATGCAACATCGTTTTGATGAGGTGTGTACCTTGTGGTAAAATTCTTATGTATGCCATTCCCCCTACAGAAACTTAGGAACTCTTTGGAGATGTATTCTCCACCTCTGTCAGTTCTTAGCACTTTGATGTAGTGCCCACTCTGCTTCTCAACAAGAGTTTTGAAGTGGAAGAACTTTTCAAACACTTCACTCTTCTGTTTCAAGAAATACACCCATGTATTTTTGGTGTAATCATCTATAAATGTCAAAACATATTTGCTTCAAGCTAAAGATGGCGTTTGCATTGGTCCACACAAATCAGAGTGGACAATTTCTAACGGTGCCTTTGCCCTTATGCTATTTCCTTCTGGAAAGCTCTCTGTGTGTTGTTTGCCCAAGGTGCAGCGTTCACAAAGGCTGTCTTATTTCTCAATCAGTGGTAATCCTTTTACCATTCCCTTTCTATGCAATAAGTTCAAGCCTCCAAAATTGAGATGTCCAAATCTCAATTGCCATAACTAGTTTTCATCTTTCACTTCGTCTTGAAAGACATCTTGTGTTACAGCTGCTACATTTATTCTTTCCTTCAAGTCTGTTCTGAGCTTGAGAGGAAACATCCTATTGCTTTTCATCTGCACCTCTGCAATGACTTTCTTGATTGGAGGTATTTCCATGATTGTGCACACATCATCTTTAAAGAATACATTGTAGCTCTTGTTTATGAGTTGTCCAATGCTCAAAATATTGCATTTCAATCCAGGTACATAATATATATCTGACACAAACTTATGTTCTCCTTTTCTTGTCAGGATACTTACTCTTCCTTTTCCCATGACAGAGACCTTACTATCAATCCCCGTTGTTACTTCAGATTTAACATTTTCATCTAGATTGGAAAACATTGCTATGTTTCCAGTCATGTGGTTACTACAACCTGAGTCTAAGAACCATACATCATCTTGTCTATCTTGTGCTACATTACATGTTAACAACAAATTCTTCTGGTTCTTTTCTTCTTTTGTAAAATTAGCATTCTGCCTATTATTCATGTCATTTTTCTTTTTCCTACATTCATTGGCATAGTGCCCATATTTCTTTCAATAATGACATTGGACTTGGGATTTATCATACCTTTGTCCATGAGCTTGATATTGGCTTGAGCCTTCATTCTGGTTCTGATTGCTGCCCCTCACACTCGAACTTGCAGGGCTATATCTTCATCTATTTTGGTTTCTACCTCTTCCTCTGTTGTTTGCTCTGCCTTGATCTCTGCTTCAGCCAAAAGACATTTGAGTCTTGAAAGCTTGTTCCAATGAGGAATCTGTTCCTCTGTTCAGTCTGTGTTCATGAGACATTAGGGATGCACTCAACTCATCCACTATAAATAGTGAGAGATCCTTTGTCTCTTCTATTGCCACTACTATGGCATCAAATCTTGAGGGTAGACTTCTCAATATTTTCTCCACTATCCTTATTTCTTCAAGTGTCTCTCCAGGAGACCTTATCTGGGTAACCAACCCAATAACATGAGTGAAGAATGAGTCTATAGTGTCAGAATCTTTCATACAGAGAGTTTCAAAATATCTCCTCAACATTGGCAACTTTGTTGTCTTCACCTTCTCCATGCCTTGATAGGTTGTTTTGAGAATATCCCATGCCTTCTTTGACTTTGATGCTACTGCAATCCTTGGGAAAATACTCTCGTGCACTGATTGAAAGAGATAGAAGAGGGCTTTGGAATACTTCTTCCTATTATCTCTTAACAGGTCTCTTTCTGCTGCTGCGTCTGCTTGTTCTGGGTAGCCATTCTCAACTAGCTCCCATATTTCCTGTGAAGCAAATAGGGATCTCATCGTGATTGCACAATATTCATGGTTCTTCCCGTTAAACTGTGAAAGTTGGGGATTCGTCAGACTGGTGCCTGCTGCTGCCATCGTAACTATGCAAACCCGATAGTTTTCTTGACTGTGTTAAAAAAAAAATGAATCAAACAATCAAACTCTTAACAGAAGATTTCTCTCTGCTAGAGAAATCCTCTTCAACAAACTTCTTACAACTTCTGCAGTGAAGAGTGATCTCTGCCTCGTTCACTGAGCGCCTACACTAGCTCCGATACCATGTTGGAATTTCTGAACAATTCTGAACACACAGAGGAAAACAAAATTCCTCTTCCACAACACAGAGATTAAAAACAAATGGTGGACAAACACATGGCATAAAACACTTCTATTTCATTAAACATAAGAATATGTTACAAAATGACAGTCTTCAGAACGAAGTTCTAGATTTACACAAAAGAAATTATCTGGCTGCTACACACGCAACGCTGCAATTTTTCCTTCTCTGTCTCTCTTTATTTTTCAGCCTTCAGGCATAATACACACCACACTATCCTCACAATGTAGTCACGACATATATAAAACGTAATATATATATATATATATATATATATATATATATATATATATATATATATATATTTCATATTTATAATATATATATATCAAAATATACTACCAAAGTTTAAAACATAAAGTACCGTGGTAAATAAAAAAAATTTACCCAAAGTTAAAACTTTGAAACATAATGCGGCAAAATAAAAAATTAAACTAAAACATAAAACAAACTTCACATGTTCCATATTCCGTGGGGTTATAATACTTTTCCAAAGGTTTTTTCCTTATCCTCTCAGAACTGCTCTCATTGGTCAAGAGGAGGGTGATGTCACCTCCTCTGGGGGGTTGCCGTCCCCCTTGCAGCTCATGCTTTTTGCCCCCGCAGAATGTTGCTTGCTAGCTGTGCATTTAATATGGTTGGCGGAGAATTGAAGGCTGGTAGGTGCTGTTGATAAGTGATACGTGGTTGCGTGAATATCTGAACTGGAGATTGCCACCGCCATTGCTGTCCTTTCCCAAATTCACATCAGACTTAAATTTGTTGTGGTTTGCTGTCTTTTGATCCCATCAAATAAATTCTTGCCGTCTTGCTGTTCTGCGGGCAGTTGGAATTAATATTCCAACATTTGTGATCTAAGTTTCTTGGGTTGCTTTGGAGAGTTGATAGGTAGCATGGAAAGTATAATGATTGGGGATTGAGATAGGTTATAGGTAATTGAGGAATTTTGATGCGAATAATTTGATCGTTGGAGTAATCCAGCCATCATGAATGGATCAGTAATGTTAAACGTGACAAAGGATGTTGTGGGGCTATGTAAAAAGAAATATTATATCGGTTACTGGAAAAAGAAAATTGTAATGCCCGGTAGTTGTAATAAAAACAAATTGTAAAGCGTGGCAGTTGTAGATAAATCAGTCAGTCAATGGATGAATGTTGCATCCCCATCCTATGTGTTATCGCTGACGGGATCAAATGAGTGTCCCACAACTAACATTTTTGTACAAAATATTTTTCGAATCTGTAATTTCCTGTTAGAAATATGGGATAATCCATTAATTTTCTTATAAATGAATGAACATATTCTGCAAAAAATATTTTTCAAATCTATAATTTCCCATCAGAAATATGGCAGCCTCCAAATAACAAGTGAAGATAATCCTAGTAGGGTTTATTGCGATCTTCTGGGTTCAATCCTCACTGGTAATTTAGCATCACCAAACATTTTCTTCTTTCCGTTTTCTACATTGATTGGGTTCAATTAAACTTTTTATCATTCAAACTCTTTCAAGTTCCACCGCTCACTTGTGATGCGATGCACCGATATCATAATATTGCATATCGCAACATCGCATGTCGCAAGCACCAAAGGTTTGAATTTTTTTCACCGCGCCGGGCCGCCGATGCAATACGTCGATGTGAAGCCGGTCCCACATGCCAACTCACCACAGTTGAGCAATCACGTTGTTTTGTGTTCATTTTTTCCCTGACGTCACTTCAACCGTTTGTTACACGAATTTTGTTTTAAACCCGGCTCATAAAACCTTTAGAGTCCGACGGGGCCCAGCGCTGGCCAATCAAATGGCGTTCGCGCGACTTCGGGCCTTGGTGACGTCATGCAGTTTTGTGACATGAATTTTCATTGCAATATAGTTTGCTTGTGTTTGAAATCCGGGGTTCATCGATAGTTTAAAACTTTGGGTTAAAGTCATGCGGCGGAGTATTAAGGTTATTAAAACCTTGGTTGCTTTAGTTTTGTTGTAATGTTGTGTTTAACGCCGCATCTTTCGACTTAGGATATAATACACAGGATATAATATATATTATAAACTTATTAAGTTTATAATATATATATATTAAATAATTTTTATTTTAAATTCTTTTTCTTTTATGCTCTGCCATATAAAGTGAAAAAGTTAGAATAGACATAGTATGGTAGTGTATTGATGTGTAGTGAAAAAGCCCGCAGACAGAGGAAAAAAAAAAAAAAACACATAAACAGAGTATTTTTCTGAAAGAGCACTGTATGTGCGTTTTTTTTTTGTAAGAGACAGAGAGTCTTGTAAGCACTGTGTGTGAAGCAGTCAGACACATTTTGTAATCTCACTTCATAGGAAGAAAATTTGTAATAGCATTTTTTTGTTAATGAAATAGAAACATTTTGTACCATCTTTGTCCATCAACAGTAAGAATTTTTTTTTTTAATCTCTATGTTGTAGAGGAGACTCTTTATTCTCCCTGTGTGTTCTGGAATCATCAGAAATTCCAACAATATGTATATATATAAACTAAGCAAAATCTCCAATGGATATTAAAATGAGTTACTCATTTGGTTGGTTTGAGTGGTCTTATTTTCGCATCTTTAAAATACGGGTGACGGAAATGGGATAAGGAACAACATATAATTACACCGGAGGCGTTCTCTTTATGAGATTGGGTGAAAAAACACTATTCACCTCACCCAATCAGAGAGCTTCCTCATCGTCCTTCTAACCAATTATATACTAACATGTGGCGACAAATTATTGGATGGATGAGTTAAAGTCAATTAATCCTGCCCATCCTCAATTTCTCCACTGTCACTTTCAGTGCTGTAGACTATCGGGCGTGCAAAGCTAGGTCGCCACATCGAAGGCTTGAATCAATGGCGCATGCAGAGCTCAAGATTGAATCAAAGATTTTAGGGTTTTGAAGAATATCAGCATAGAAAACGTAGTTGCGATTCAATCCGACAACAAAGCTAAACGTAGCTGCGATTCAATCAAACATCAACACTGCCGCTAATTCTCTAAAGGATCAAGGCAATGCTCATTTCAAAGCCGTTAATTATCTTAAATCAGCAGCTATTTACACTCAAGCTATCAAGGCTGATCCTTCCAACACAACTCTTTACAACAATAGATCTACATCATTTCTAAATCTTGTCAAGCTTAGTAAAGCACTTGCAGGAAAGGTTGCGTAATGCTCGCCCTTGGTTGACCTGCAATCAATTTCACAGGAATTTTTGTCAATAATTTCTACATTTAAAAATAATTTCTATATGGGCTATTGCCTCCTGCAGCTCCACTATTTTCAAGGCCGTCCTGGATGGAGGAGAGCAGGTCGATTCTGATGCCCACCCAAATTCCTCATTTTCTTTGCTTCTATGATTCACCATTATTGTTGATATTTTGCTTCTCTTTAACCAGTTTGGTAGTTGCAGAAAAAAATTTCATTTCTATTTGATACAAATAGAAATTTTCAGAATTAATTGTCCCGACCATCGATTTTGCTGTGTAATCAGGCAACAATGTTCACAAAGGGAATGGATTGCGCAGTCAAAATAGTGGACTCGGGTTGGTTCCTGCAGAGTTCACAAGAGATGAGCAGAGGCATTCCCTATGTGCAGTTATCGCTGAAAGATATCGTGAGCCTACGCAGAATGTACATATCGAGGTGGAATAAACAGGATTTGCTTTCTTACTGCTATCTCGCCGTACTCAAGTCATACTACTCTTGGCTGAAGGGCATATTATCACACTCTTTCTATGGCTCCCTGGACGGGACGAAGATATTTCTGCATATGAAAACTTTCATAAAATTTGTATTTTCAAAGTCAATTATAAACTCAACAACCAGATTAAATCGTACTTGAGACTTACGTACGTGGTCCTTTCTATTTTTTCTCCTTTTGCTTTTACGCCCTCCTTTAATGTACCTTGACGCCATCCTTTAATGTACCTATTATTAAGCAGTCTTTCCTTTAATTAAATTGTGACTAATTAATTCAAGTTGTAATACCATCTAAACCTTTATTATTTGTGTTATGTTTTGTGGATTCTTCAAGTTTAATAATGTTTTATATGATGTTATACACTATATTTTGCCATTCTACTAAAATCTCTTTTTTACTATCTTCTTGTCTACAATCAATAATTAAGCAACATAAATTTATCACTTTTCTATTATAAAATTCAGATTGCACTTCACCTAAACTTGCAATGAAACAATGATGATCATGATGATTTTAATGCAAACAAATACCAAACACAACCATTTAGGTTCACAAATTGAAAGATTGAGAAGATCATCATCATCACAGATGACGCCCTTTCAACTCCTTTATGCTCTCAACGAAAATGCGTGGTCTCCATATATGTAGTAGTAGACACAAGGGAGGAACATTAATTAGCAAATTTTTTGTAACCGCCCGAGTGGGTGAAAAGTAACGACCACGTAATGTTGTCGTTGACCCACCCGTTTGCTGCAGCTTGATCCGATGCGATCTTCTGGAGCTCATCGTTCCCAACTCCCACAACGACCTCAATTACTCCGCTGTTTTGCAACGCTCGAAGCGCTTCGTGATGTGCTTGGAAAAGCCGAACTTTGCCGATGTTGCGAGATCTTATCAGATTTGCCACCTGATCTGGAAGTGGCAAATTGTTTGCAACCATTCCATAGCAGACTCCAACTGCAATAATATTCTTACAATTCAGTCAGATTGTCACAGGCCTTCAATTCTAAAAACCATTCATGATTATTACGCACGCACATTAGGATAATAGCAATGAAAATGAAAAGAAATCAGATGTTTGATACCTTTGTTGCTGGATGCCATTTCTCGGCCGGCTGTATATTTACTTTCAAAAAATAGAAGTCTGGCGTACTAAAAATGATAGTTATGGCCTCAGAAACGGATTGCTAGAGATTATGGATAGTGTGAGAGAAAGGACCCTTCTACACTATCTATATACAGAGAGATGATAGACTCCGTGCAGTGTTTGAAGAAGGGAAAGCAAATGCGTAACGACTCCGCTAACTAAGGACCATCATCACGATTGGCAAGTATGATTACATAAACAGGTGAATAGTATTTGGAGGATAAGTGACATGGTCATCGGCCGCCGCGTATAAGTTTTTCCCACCAGACTAGCAAAATATTGCTTACAGCACCCCTGGTCACTCTCAGCATTAACGGGTCATGCATGGCGCTTGATGCCCTCTTTTCGGACCATATACTCAGCCATCCATTGACTTGAATTCTTCATTAGCTGCACAATAAATGCAGTTGAATTTTTTCCATTAAAAAAACCGTTATGAATTTGATAAATATTAAACTAAAACATGATATCACTTGTCTTACATTTATCTTACACACCCTTTTAAAAAGGTATTTTTTAATTTGACTTTTGATGCAACCTGACACACCATAAACATTTTCCATATTACTTTGCAAATCATGGTTGAAATCTGACGATTTTGACTGTTTTAAACCGGTTTGATCGTTTAAACCAAGGATGACAACGCTTTCCGTAGTTCTTTGTAAATCAGTGTTGGAAATTTGTTAATTGAAGTTTGTGTTAAATTTGATGGTTTTTATTTTCCTACACTAATTTGATGGTTGGTGGTTTTGATAAAGAAGAGCGATGGATAAGATTTAATGGTTTTTATTTTCCTGGAATAGTTTTGATGGTTTAAATAAAGAATGACGATGGTTTGAATAGAATTTTAAAGTATTTGAATGGTTAATATTTTATAACAAAATTATTTATATAAATAATGGTTATTCAAACTTTATTGGTTATATAGTAGGTAGTATTTGTCAATTTATTTAAACATATTTTAATTAAATGAAAAAAATAATGAAGACAAAAATCAATAAATAATTAATAGAATACTATATTGTTAAATTTTATCACCAAAAATATTAAGAAATATGATTAAATAATATTTTTTATATTATCATATTTATATTTGTTTTTTTATTTTTATTAACATATTAATTTTTTTAATTAAATTTATTAAAATATATATTTAATATAAAATGGAAAAAAAATAGAAATAATGGAAAAAGAAAACAAAAAATTAAATTAAAAAAAATAAAACTAAAAACAAATTTTTTGTAACAAATAGAAATGGAAGTAATTAGACAACCTATAATAAAACCTTTCCAATCAATTTATAAATAAATATATTTAAATAAAAAAAATAAAAAAATGAATTCCCACTATTAAACTATGGATAAGTGACATAAATTTTGGTCAAAGAAAAACTAATACATAGTCGAAAGCAAAACGTGGATGGGATAATACCACATTTTCCATCAAAACTCTATAAAATTTTTGTTACCTTATTTATTAAATTATATTTAGAATAAACGAAATCCTCCCTATTTTCCATTAGATCAGAAAAGAAAAGCATGTTACAATCACAATATATGTTGGATGGCCTCAACCTGCCCATAGGAAACCAGGTCTGTTGGCCACCTCAAAGATTTAAAGGCCAACCAAAATTGATAAACTTTAAACCTGACACTGTCTACCTTAACAGATCTATTATCTATTACTTCCAAAGACTTAATTGAGAATTAAACGTTATCTGTAATGTGCATCTCAAAAAGACAAGAAGTATTAAGTCTTAATCATCAGATGATTCGATAGGCATCAGGTCCTTAACACTGGATCAGTGCATATCAACTTGGTTCATAATCTGCAATTGATATCCCATTCAGCCAAGGCAGACATTCTCGTGATGTTGCAAAAGATTTATTTCTTGGATGTCCCTTCGCATTTAAGCTAAAATAGACGTCGCTTTTGGGTCACCACCTATTCCTTGAACATTAATAATGGCCTTAACCAATAAGCATTTCATTGTCTAGTATGTATGAATGGACTGTTTGAATAAATACATTATGCCCCTCGTAGTACATGGATTTGTCAAAAACTCCATCTCTTCCTCTGAGATGTCTTCCTCTTCTTTTGTTTGAGGGTCTCGCTCCAAACCTAAAATAAGTGATTTCACATGAGCAGGGTGCCAAACCCATAGGCCTAGAAGAGATTTTCCATTATTTCTTTGTGTGACTTTCTTCCCCTCCAGCCTGGGCCCACTTTTAACTTTCCTTTGTCCAGCTTTCCTTTTTCCTTTGCTTCTTTTTTCACTAGTTGACCTTTCACCTTTTTGTCTTGCAGATAATTAACACATGACTGAATTATCTTTCTAGGCCGTAACAACTGTCAAACCAAGGGTTTGAGAATACCTGTAGAGGAGCTAAGAATACCTGTGGAGGGAAACATAATTTCAACAATTGATTTATTTAAACAATAGAGGAAATTATCTTGATTATTGAGAGTAACCTCCTCAATTTTAGTGGTATGCTGCGTATAATCAATCCTTCTTCTGTTATCCTTGCAAACTATCAAATTTGCAATAAGGCCACCACGAGGCACCTCCGTTTATGAATCATGCAGAGATAAAGTGTTTCCATTCACCAACAACAATCAGATAGAGACTTGACGGTGACCCCAAAACACAACCAGATACGTGCCACTCATGCCCCCTAGACAACAGACTCGAGTAGTTTCGCAAATGAAATTGGAAGCAAAACCCTCCCTATTCTTGGTAGTAAAAAAATTCCCCCACAGGGAGAACCTAAATGCCATCTTACCAAAATAGGTATCATACAAGACTCTACCGCCCAAAGTGTCATTGTAATCCATGCATTCAATTTCATGGAGTTTCCGAGCTGAGCTATGGAGGTTGGAAACAAGGTATAAAGGCTTGCTTGCATTATTAAAGCCACAATCTGGAAAATTTCAAAAAAATTTATCAGTGCGATGAATAGGGTTAATCGAAATGAATGAGTAGAAACCATAGTCCAGGAAGTGATAGACAAGTCTGATATAATGACATGCAAAGCCAATTGGAGTACATGTAGAGTCATTCAAATAATATAACATTTGAGATAAGGTAGGCTTCATGGTTTCCAAAACGATAGCTTCTACCTTCTTAATAGCATCAATCATGCCCAAGAAATTGGAATTGTCATGACCCATAATAACAAAAAAAAAAGAGGCAAGAAGACTGGATTTCATGAAAAATTACCATGACAAGATTACCATACCAATATAAATCTTAGTACTCAAAATAGCCAGATTTCTGAGGCTTAACCACCGTAACATTCCATGCAGAATTCAATAAAGCAACCCAAAACCCAAACATCATAGTAAAACCACGATAATTCTCATATCTCCCATACGCATAAAATATAAATAAAGACAATGAATGAAACCATTCCCTTAGCGCAACAACAGACATACTGATAATGAGGCTAAGAACATACCCAGAGAAGCACCACACAGACTTTGTCAAAACCTTCACCTATTCGCCAATGCCCTGTTCTGCTCCCTTCTCAACAGATAAAAACAAAACCAACTTGCCAACCTTGACATACCCTACCTTCCTCTCGCGCCAGTACTTTTCCAAGCCATGTCTGATAGCATGAGCTGTTTGCCACCCGTATTAAATGGCGTTATTATATAGCGTGGGCGGTACCACCCACATTCCACCCCATTTGTCAGCATGGTCTCACCGTGTGGCCCGCACGGTCTCGTTCCACCTCACACCTTACACGAGACACCTGGCACCCCGATTGGGAGTTAAATATCTTGATATTTATTAAAATAAAATAGAAATAAAGACAATGGATGAAGGCCTTCCCTTAGTGCATTAACAAACATACTAATAATGAGGCTAAGAACATACTCAGATAAGCACCATGCAGCCTTTGTCAAAACCTTTGCATGTTCGCCACTATCCTGTTATGCTCCTGCTTAATAGATAACAACGAAACCATCTTACCAACCTTGACATACCCTACCTTCCTCCCACGTCGTCACTTTTCCAAGCCATGTTTGATGGCATGAGCTGTCTGCCACCCGTATTAAATGGCATCATTATATGGCGTCAGTGGTACCACCCATATTTCTCCCCGCGCGTCAGCATGGTCTCACTGTGTGTACTGCACGGTCTCATGCCGCCTCACACTTTACACTAGACACTTAGCACCCCGATCAAGAGTTAAAAATCTTAATATTTATTAAAATAAACTTAAATAATAATTTAATTTTTTAATATATTGAAAATAAATATTATTATTTATATAATTATAATAATTATGGCTTATAATTATTTATTCATTATCCATTTTACAATTATAATATTATTAATTTTTATGTAAAATATTTTATATTTTTAAAATATAAATTGGAAAAGTATTTATTTAAACTTTTATGTGATGAGGTGTTTTAGGATTATAGTGTGTTGATATTAGTTTCATTTAAAAGGAGTGTGTCATGTTCTATTTAGGGTAGTGTGTTGATATTAGTTTCATTTAAAAGGAGTGTGTCATGTTCTATTTAGGGTAGTGTGTTGATATTAGTTTCATTTAAAAGGAGTGTGTCATGTTCTATTTAGGGTGGCTAAAGTTCTTGTATGAAATGTTTTGAATTTGTTTATTGTAATTTATTTTTGGTTTTTTTATTGCGAGCTTTATACTTGTGGTTGGTTTAATGTTTTTTAAATACCTGTTTTAGTATATAGGTTTTAAGGATGGTTTAATGTTTTTTAAATATTTGTCTTTACTATGTAAGGATTTATTTATCGTCAATTATATTTTGAGTTTAGTATATAGGTTTTAAGGATGGTTTAACGTTTTTTAAATATCTATCTTTACTATGTAAGGATTTATTTATTTTCAATTATGTTTTGGGTTTAGTTGTTTTACCTTTAACATGCATGTATTTAAATTAATTTATTTTTTTCTATAAATCTGAGGTATGTGAGGTTTGTAGTGAGTAATAATTAAGATTTTTTCTTTTTTTTTTTTAGTGTTTGAGGATTTATCTTTATTATATTTTGCTATAAATGTGAGATTTGTAGTGAGTAATAATTAATATTTTTTCTTTTCTTTAGTGTTTGAGGATTTATCTTTATTATATTTCGCTAATGTATATAACATAGTATACATTTTAGAGTTTTTTTTTTTTTTTTTTTGGAGTGATGACTTATTGATGTTGATTACATTCAAGAAAATATAAAATTTCTCAATGCATTCATTATAGAGATATAAATATATAAAATAGTATTTACACTACTTTAATATATAATATGATTTTGTTATCATACATTTAGCATTGTAAAGATATTAAAAAATAGACACAAAATTAGGTAAAATTTAACTTTATTTTAGAAAGTTATTATTATTATTAATTCCATAAAAAATAATACAAGTGTTAAACATATATATTTTTAAAAGTATATGTAATAAGAATTTTAATCTCAAGATTTTTAAATTGTAAATAGGATTTCTTACACTATTGTAAATTATTAATACTGCATGCTCAAAAATCTATAACTGATTTAGTCGTCAAAATAATTTTTTATGTATATTAATTTAATTTAATTGTACAATATTTTTTATTAAATTGAAAAATAAAACAGCATAACTACATTTGAGATAAATATCAATCCTCTATCCCTAATTATTACTAAAATATCCAAAAAGACATAAATTAAATGATTACTAATAAACCTTAAAACACTTCCCCATAATACATTTCATATTGCCAAGAATTTAAAAAATAATAACTAAATTATGTTGTTGTTGTTGTTGTTGTTATTATTATTATTCTTATTATTATTATTATTATACCTTTAAAAAACATGTAATCAGATTTTTAACTTTGACATGAAAATTTTGAATTTGTAAATAGAATTTGTTACAAAGTTATTGCTTACTAATACTACATACCAAAAAAATCATGAAACTTTC
Source organism: Pinus albicaulis (assembly GCA_034641835.2). Taxonomy (NCBI): domain Eukaryota; kingdom Viridiplantae; phylum Streptophyta; class Pinopsida; order Pinales; family Pinaceae; genus Pinus; species Pinus albicaulis. Next base: position 816,474,472 of record CM076576.1, on the reverse strand, counting down.
ACATAATACATGTTCATATAACTTTTTTCAATCAATCAATGTTATTAAAAAGAAATAAACAACATAAATCTCAACTTTGATATGCCATCTACTTAATAATTATTAATAAGTAAATTAAAATTCTAAAACCTTTATTTTGTAAATTATATATTTATTATCCACATATTAATTAAAATTCTAAATATCCTACTCCCAAATAAACTTGAATAAACAATATGACATCAAATATAAATAATTTCATATTCTATAAATATATAAAGAGCGAAAATGACTTGGCTTAAAGATAAAGAGAAAATGACTTTGTTTTTTATTTACACCATAATAATTTGGCAGCCACCCACCATAATAATATAGTATAGATGTTGAATTTTAAACCGTTTTCAAATCCAGCGATCTCTTTTCCAACTGCGACAGGATGCACAACAAGGTGTATAAAAGGCTCGGCGATTTGATGGTTTTTTATTCAAACAATAAACACTCCGCATGCTAATAAACTGTTGTGGGATTCAGATATGATATAACGGTGGCCAGGCCAACCCTACTCCATTTAATGGAAAGTAGAATGAGTGGGGATTGAGATAGATAGATAGGTCTTTGAGGAATTTTGATGGAAAGAATTTGATCATTGAAGTGATCCAGCCGCCATGGATGGTTTGCAATGTTGAATGTGACGAGGGATGGTCTGGCAGTGTATTAATGGAAAAAGTAAATTGTAATGCGCAACAGTAATGCGTGGCGGCTGTTGATAAAAATCACTTACCCTCCAAATACTATTCAGTGTGATGATGGTTCTGCAGTGGGCGGACACATTAATCATTTGCTTTTTTCTTATGCAGTCACTGCACAGACTGACGGAGTCTATCATCTCTCTCTATATACCACCATTATCTCTAGTATTCGCTGTGTGATCAAAGTATTGACTTTAGATTTGCTGTTGTCTGATCTGACTCCAGTTGAGCTCTCTGCACGTTGTCGGAGAGGATCGAAGGTAAGTTGCAAGGTATGGATGTTGTCATCCAACTTTAAAATTCAATTTACAATTTTGTTGGGTAAGAATTTCATGGAGGCAATTGGAAAGTAATCGTTGGGTGCTGCTCTTAACAAAGGTATTATCGAGTTTAATTTTAAATTTGGAAAAAGATATTTTGAATATCTCATACAAAACACTAGCCTCTTTTGTGCTTAGAGTCGAGCATAATTTCTTTAAGATCATTCACATTTGAGTAGACACGATTCGTAGGCATGGAATGAGCTTGTTGTCTAGGACTTTATGATTACGTTGTTAAGACTGATTTATGGTAAAAAAAATTGAGAAGGTTCATATTACTTGTTTTAGCATTTAGTAAAATTTGGTAATAGTTTTAGATAAATATGACTTATTTAGTATTTTAGTAGGTTGTCTCAAACAAATATCTTTAAATAAATATATTTATGTTCACAAATTTGGTCTATGTCTCATTATATGAATTCTTTTATTCTATATATACAAATCAAGTAGTTAATAGGATTTTTTGAAGATTTGTTTTTAGTTGTAGTTGTAGAGTAAGAATTTGTTGAAAACAACATCAATGCGGACAACTTGCATATTTTCTACCATACCCAAGTGTCAAATAGTCAATGGAGGGAAACTTAATGTTACATGTACAGCATTAATAATACACTAGATTGACTAGTGAGTCAAGCTTGGTCTTCGAGTCACTTGGAGTAGTTGTTTAAGTTGTTGGGAATTCTATTTTTGTTTCATTCCAACCTTAAAGAGTCATAGGACATGGTGATTTTGGAGATAGAGAAAAATATATAAAATTGGAGTAAAAATCCTATGATACTAATTGCTTGTTTTCAAATATGCATAAAAATTCCTTGTAAATTTCTTATAGCAACTTTTGCTGTGCAAAGCATTTGGAGATCATTACTTTCCTTCAAGTCATCTATCAATTTGATATATTGAGAAGTAATTATGGTGGTTTCTTGTATTGCTTCAAGATTGAAACCCTTTGGTAGAATGAGGACCATATTAAATATCTTTTATTCCATATAAAGGATGAGTATTGCTTCAACATTGAAAAGGCTTGGTAGAATGAGGACCATATTAAATATCTTTTATTCCCATATTATGGATGAGTATCATGGTTAAAGCCTGAGGAGAAATAAAAGCTCAAATTGAGGATTAAGAATTTCGATTGACTGGCCATATATGTAAGGAAATATTTAATTATATATGCCTTCATCATATTAAGCATCCAAGCCAATGTTATTAGAAACATATTGATTTAGGAAAATTCATTGGATTCAATGAATTATGAATATATATTAACTTGATTGAATATTTTAAATCTAAAAAAGCTAGATCTATACTAATACTAACTATCAATGTCAATACTAGCTATCAGTGTTATAATTAGTCGATTCCATATGGAACAATACAATGGATAATAATAACCACTTAAATTTAAATATTAAAAAATATCAATATATTAAAAAAATCTTAAAACCTTAAACCTAACACTATGCCCCTAATTCTAATTAAAAAGGTCGTCAACCTACATTTGACTCACACAATTTATGCGAGCAATTTGGATTTTTTTGTTGGAATTTTTGAATAATTCAGAACACATAGAGGAAAATAAAATTCTTCTTCCACAACACAGAGATTAAAAACAAATGGCAGAGAGACAGATGGCATAAAACACTTATATTTCATTAAACATAAGAATTTGTTACAAAATGACAGTCTTCAGAACGAAGTTTTGGATTTACACTGAAGAAATTATCTAGCTACTACACACGCAACACTGCAATTTGCAATTTTTCCTTCTCTGTCTCTCTGTCTTTTTCAGCCTTCGAGCATAATACATACCACACTATCCTCACAATGCACTCACACACACACACACACATATATATTATAAATATTTCATATTTATAATAAATATATCAAAATATATAACAAAAGTTTAAAACATAAAGTACCGCGATAAATAAAAATATATTTACCCAAAGTTAAAACTTTGAAACATAATGCGGCAAAATAAAAAATTAAACCAAAACATAAAACAAACTTCACACCTTCCATATTCCGTGGGGTTATAATACTTTTCCAAAGGTATTTTCCTTATCCCCCCAGAACTGCTCTCATTGGTCAAGAGGAGGGTGATGTCACCTCCTCCGGGGGGTTGCCTTCCCCCATGCAGCTCATGCTTGCTACCCCCCCGGAATGTTGCTTGCTAGCTATGCATTTAATATGGTTGGCGGAGAATTGAAGGCTGGTAGGTGTTGTTGATAAGTGATACATGGTTGCGTGAAGATCTGAACTAGAGATTGCCACCGCCATTGTTGTCCTTTCCGAAATTCACATCAGACTTAAATTTGCTTTGGTTTGTTGTCTTTCGATCCCATCAAATAAATTCTTGCCATCCTACTGTTCTGTCAGTAGTCGAAATTAATATTCCAATACTCCCCCTTAATTACAACTGCTGCCTTCTTGCATACCTAGGCATTTCCTGAGATAGTTAAAACTTTTCTGCATTAATGGCTTTGTCAGTATATCAGCAATCTGCTCCTTTGTCCTGCAATGTTGTAAAACAATTTCTCCATTGTTCACTAATTCTCTGATGTAGTGGTACTTGGCATCAATGTGTTTCGTTATTTTGTGAAACACTGAATTATTTGACAATGCCATTGCTGAGCTATTATCACAATAAATTGTTGTGCCTTTTACATGTTCATGACACAGAATCCTCAACATTCTTCTCATCCAAACTGCTTGACACACTGCTGCTGTAGCTGCCACATACTCTGCCTCTTCTGTTGATAAAACCACTATTGGATGTTTCTTAGAAGCCCATGAAATGACTTCTGATCCCATATGAAAAACATATCCAGAGGTGCTTTTTCTGTCATCTATACTTCCAGTCCAATCACTGTCAGTATATCCAATCAATTAAAAATTTTATGAAGTGGTGTATTCAATTCCATACCTCTTTGTTCCTTTCACATACCTCAGAATTCTTTTTGTTGCTTGCTAATGTGCCTCCTTTGGCATTTCCATAAATCTGGAAATTAAACTTACAACATGCATAATATCCAGCCTACTTGCAGTCAAATACATGAGGCTCCTAACTATGCTCTTATATAAACTTGGATCAACATCCTTGCTGCTGTCTTCTTTTCTTAATTTCAATCCCATCACTGTAGGAGTAATTGTTGCCTTGCAATCCTGCATATTAAATCTTTCCAAAACTTCTTTTACATACTTTGCTTGAGAAATAAAAATTTTATTTTCATTTTGCTCTACTTCTATTCCAAGAAAATATCTCAAAAAACCCAAATCAGTCATTTCAAATTCACTCTTCATGACTGCTTTAAAATCAACAATGAGAGAAAATTCACTGCCAGTAAAGATTAAATCATCTACATATGAAACAACAATAAGAATCTTACCATCATTTTCTTTTATGTAGAGTGTGGGTTCTCCATCACATTTCTCAAATCCATTTTCTATCAGGTAAGCATATATCCTACTGTACCGTGCTCTTGGTGCTTGTTTAAGCCCATACAGAGCTTTCTTCAACTTGCATACTTTGTGCTCTTGGCCTTCAATCTCATAGCCTGGATGTTGTTCAATATATATCTCTTCTTTCAACACTCCATTCAGGAATGCATATTTCACATCCATTTGGTAAAATGTCCACTTGTGTTGTGCTGCTATGGACAACACTATTCTCACTGTTTCCATCTTTGCAACCGGTGCAAAATTTTCCTCATATTCTCTTCCTTGTTGTTGCTTGTAGCCTTTGACAACAAGTCTTGCTTTGTGCCTTTCAATCTTGCCTTCAGCATTGCTCTTGGTCTTATAGACCCATTTTACTCCAATGAATTCTTTACCTTTAGGGAGGTCCACTAACTCCCATGTATTACTCTTTTCTATTGCACAAATCTCTTCGTTCATTGCTTCAATCCATTTTTCCTCTTTTACAGCTTCTTCAAAATGAATTGGGTCATTAACATGACAATATAAAGAAAATAAAGAGTTCAGACCAACATTATCATTTACCTCTCCTTGTTCATAAATCTCACTCAGATTTCTGAATCTCGATCTTCTTGGTGTACTTGGAGTTCCACTTGAACTTGAGGGAGTTTCAGTTCCCTGTGGTGTGCTTGAAGAAACAGTTCCTTGATTTCTCAAGGCTATTCTATTTCCAGCTTGTGGTGTGGTTTGTTGTGCTTGTGGTGGTGGAGGAGGAGCCAGCAAGGACGGATTATTTATTGTTGTGCATTCCTCTTCCTCTTCGTGAGACACACATGTCTTCACATTCACTGTTTTCTCTAAGCTTCCATCCCAAGCTTCTTCTTCAATACACTGCACATCTATGCTTATTATTACTTTCTTAGTGGATGGATATAGAGTTTGTATGCCTTGGACTCATCGCTGTATCCAAAAACGATACACTTCCCCCCCTTACTGTCCAATTTCTTCCTTAGTTGATCCGGGGCATGTGCATATGCCACACATCCAAAAAATTTCATGTGGGTAAGATGCTACTTTATGCCGCTCCACGCTTATTTCGGAACTCTGTTCATCACAACTTTGGTTGGGCATATATTCAAGATATACACTGCATAATTAACAGCTTCATCCCGATACTCATTTGGCAAATGTTTTGCCTTCAACATACTTCTGACCATGTCCATGATGGTCCTATTCTTCCTTTTTGCAACACCATTTTGATGAGGTGTGTACCTTGTGGTAAACTGCTTATGTATGCCATTCTCCCTACAGAAATGTAGGAACTCTTTGGAGATGTATTCTCCACCTCTGTCAGTTCTTAGCACTTTGATGTAGTGCCCACTCTGCTTCTCAACAAGAGATTTGAAGTGGCTGAACTGTTCAAACACTTCACTCTTTTGTTCAAGAAATACTCCCATGTCTTTATGGTGTAATCATCTATAAATGTCAAAAAATATTTGTTTCCAGCTAAATATGGCGTTTGCATTGGTCCACACAAATCATAGTGGACAATTTCTAATGGTGCCTTTGCCCTTATACTCTTTCCTGCTAGAAAGATCTCTCTGTGTTGTTTTCTCAAGATGCAGCCTTTACAAAGGTTTTCCGGTTTCTCAATCAGTGGTAATCCTTTTACCATTCCCTTTCTGTGCAACAAGTTCAGGCGTCCAAAATTGAGATGTCCAAATCTCAAGTTCCATAACTAGTTTTCATCTTTCACTTCCTCTTGAAGACCTCTTGTGTTACATCTGCTACATTTCTTCTTTCCTTCAAGTCTGTTTTGACCTTGAGAGGAAACATCCTATTTCTTTTCATCTGCACCTCTGCAACGAATTTCTTGCTCGGAGGTATGTCCATTATTGTGCACACATCATCTTTAAAGAATACATTGTAGCCCTTGTTTATGAGTTGTCCAATGCTCAAAAGATTTCATTTAAAGCTAGGTACATAATATACATTTGGCACAAACTTATGTTCTCCTTTCCTGTCAAGATACTTACTCTTCCTTTTCCCATGACAGAGACCTTACTATCAATCCCTGTTGTTACTTCAGATTTAACATTTTCATCTAGATTGGCAAACATTGTTATGTTTCCAGTCGTGTGGTTACTACAACCTGAGTCTAAGAACCATACATCATCTTGTCTATCTTATGCTACATTACCTGTTAACAACACATTCTTTTGGTTCTTTTCTTCTTTTGTAAAATTAGCATTCTACCTATTATTCATGTCATTTTTCTTTTCCTACATTCATTGGCATAGTGCCCATATTTCTTGCAAAAATGACATTGGACTTGGGATTTATCATACCTTTGTCCATAAGCTTGATATTGGTTTGAGCCTTCATTCTGGTTCTGATTGCTGCCCCTTCCACTCGAACTTGCAGGACTATTTCTTCCTCTGTTTTGGCTTCTGCCTCCTCCTCTGTTGTTTGCTTTGCCTTGACATTTGCTTTGGCCAAAATACATTTGAGTCTTGAAAGCTTGTTCCAATGAGGAATATGTTCCTCTGTTCAGTCTGTGTTCATGAGACATCAGGGATACACTCAGCTCATCCACTGTAAATAGTGAGAGATCCTTTGTCTCTTCTATTGCCACTACTATGGCATCAAATCTTGACGGTAGACTTCTCAAGATTTTCTCCACTATCCTTCTTTCTTCAAGTGTCTCTCCATGAGAACTTATCTGGGTAACCAACCCAATAACATGAGTGAAGAATGAGTCTATTATGTCAGACTCTTTCATACAGAGAGTTTCAAAATCTCTCCTCAACATTTGCAACTTTGCTATCTTCACCTTCTCCATGCCTTGATAGGCTGTTTTGAGAATATCCCACGCCTCCTTATACTTTTTTGCTACTGCCATCCTTGGGAAAATACTCTTTCGCATTTATTAAAAGAGATAGAAGAGGGCTTTGGAATCCTTCTTCCTATTATCTCTTAACAGTTTTCTTTCTGCTGCTGTCAAAGTAGCCAATGCTGTTGTGTCTGCTGGTTCTGGGTAGCCATTCTCAACTAGCTCCCATATGTTCTCTGAAGCAAACAGGGCTCTCATCGTGATTTCCCAATATTCATGGTTCTTCCCGTTAAACTGTGGAAGTTGGGGTTTCATCAGACTGGTGCCTGTTGCTGCCATCGTAACTATGCAAACCTGGCAGTTTTCTTGACGATGTTAAAAAACAAACGAACCAAACAATCAAACTCTTTTGACTATGTAGACAAACAGAAGCTTTCTCTCTGCTAGAGAAATCAGCTTCAACAAACTTCTTACAACTTCTGTAGTGAAGAGTGATCTCTGCTTCGTTCATTGAGTGCATACATTAGCTCCGATACCATGTTGGAATTTTTGAAGAATTTCAAACACACAGAGGAAAAATAAAATTCCTCCTCCACAACACATAGATTAAAAACAAATAGTGGACAGACAGATGGCATACAACACTTCTATTTCATTAAACATAAGAATCTATTACAAAATGACAGTCTTTAGAACGAAGTTCTAGATTTACACAAGAGAAATTATCTAGTTGGTACACACACAACACTGCAATTTTTCCTTCTCTGTCTCTCTGTATTTTTCAGCCTTCGGGCATAATACACACCACACTATCCTCACAATGCACTCACGGCATATATAAAACATTATATATATATTTCATATTTATAATATATATATCAAAATATATTACCAAAGTTTAAAACATAAAGTACCACGGTAAATAAAAATAAATTTACCCAAAGTTAAAACTTTGAAACATAATGCGGCAAAATAAAAAATTAAACCAAAACATAAAACAAACTTCACACGTTCCATATTCCGTGGGGTTATAATACTTTACGAAAGGTCTTTTCCTTATCCTCCCGGAAGTGCTCTCATTGGTCAATAGGAGGGTGATGTCACCTCCTCCAGGGGGTTGCCTTCCCCCTTGCATCTCATGCTTGTTGCCCCCTCAGAATATTACTTGTTGGCTATGCATTTAATATGGTTGTTGGAGAATTGAAGGCTGGTAGGTGCTGTTGATAAGTGATACGTGGTTGCGTGAAGATCTGAACTGGATATTTCCACCGCCATTGCTGTCCTTTCCCAAATTCAAATCAAACTTAAATTTTCTATGGTTTGCTGTCTTTCGATCCCATCAAATAAATTCTCGCCGTCCTGTTATTCTGTGGGCAGTTGGAATTAATATTCCAACATTTGTAATCTAAGTTTCTTGTCTTGCTTTGGAGAGTTTATAGGTATAATGGAAAGTATAATGATTGGGGATTGAGATAGGTTATAGGTAATTGAGGAATTTTGATGTGAAGAATTTTATCGTTGGAGCAATCCAGCCACCATGAATGGCTTCGCAATGTTAAACATGACAAAGGATGTTGTGGGGCTGTGTAAAAAGAAATATTATATCGGTTACTGGAAAAATAAAATTGTAATGCCCGATAGTTGTAATAAAAACAAATTGTAAAGCATGGCATTTGTAGATAAATCAGTCAGTCAATGGACGGAGGCTGCATCCCCATCCTATGCGTTACTGCTGATGGGATCAAATGAGTGTCCCACAACGAACATTTATGTACAAAATATTTTTCAAATCTGTAATTTCCCTTTAGAAATATGGGATAATCCATTAATTTTATTATAAATAAACGAACATATTCTGCACAAAATATTTTTCAAATCTGTAATTTCCCATCAGAAATATGGCAACCTCCAAATAACAAGCGAAGATAATCCTGGTAGGGTTTATTGTCATCTTCTGGGTTCAATCCTCACCGGTAATTTAGCATTACCAAACGTTTTCTTCTTTCTATTTTCTACATCGATTGGGTTTAGTTAAACTGTTTATCATTCAAACTCTTTCTACAAATGGTGATAAAATAGGAGTAAATTCTGGCATAGTTGGAAGCGATTTGCCATCTGAAGACGAGGTGATAAGTTTGATGAAGAAGAACAACATCGGCAAGGTTAGGATTTTCAAAGCAAACATGGATGTGTTCATATATTCTTCACATTCAAACTGGGCTACATAATGGAAATCTGCAGAATAGCATCAAGGTCTCTACTACCCACAAAATGAGTGTTATAATTGGCATTGAATTCCCTGTAATCCGCAAGTGTTATTTACTGTAATGTTCAAAAAGTCAACTTTTCCCATCCTATGTATTAAATTATGCCTATCATGAATTAAATGTCTTAGATATATGTTTTGATCTTACATGTAAGTAATAGAGTTAGATGTAATGTGGTGGATGTAAGTTTGTAAAGACAAGAAGGAGAAATTTGTGGTGCAAATTTTGGTGGGCCCTTGAAAACAACAGTTAACTGTGTGTTACTCCACAACCCCTGGTGAATGTAAATCTCAGTAAGAATAGTTGTTTTACTTGTGAAGGAGTCCCAACCTCCATATGAATGTGTATGTTGTGTTTTTGAATTAAATATAAATTCATGTATGAGTTAGCAATACATTTGTTTTACTTTGTTTCACTATGAGTAAAATTATTTTATTTTATTTTTCTCTTCCATAATTGCAATTTTAAATCTCGGCCACTCTGTATTAAAAGGAAGACCTTCATGATTTGATTTTCGCAACTGTGTGGTGATTAAGTTTCCGCAACTTGTGTGAACTCTGTGTTGAGGAAAAGAATTTCCTCTGTATTAAAAATTTTAACATGGTATTAGAGCGGGTTTAAAATCTCAATGAAAGGTAGTGTTTTTACTAAGTAATTAAAATGTCTTCTAAAGTTTTGTGGAGCATATTATCCAACAGTGAAATTTTTCACACAGTGAGAAAATTTTTAGACAGTAAGAAATTTTGATTCCACAGTGAAAATGACAACAACAAGCACAAGCTTGACTAATCCACAAATACCACAATTTAAGGGGGAAAATTATGAGTATTATGCTATAAAAATTAAGGTCTTCTTTTCTTCTCAAGAAATTTGGGAATTGGTGGAGAATGGTTTCTAAGAACCACCAGATGCAATGGCATACAATGCTTTGACACAAGCAGAAAGAGATTTGTTGAGGGACAACAGGAATAAGGACTCAAAATCCCTCTTCTATATTTTCTAATCAGTGCATGAAAGTATATTCCCAAGGATTGCAGTAGTAACAAAGTCCAAACAAACATGGGATACCATCCAGATAGCCTACCAAGGCATGGAAAAAGTAAAGACAACAGAATTACAAATGTTGAGAAGAGATTTTGAGACAAATTGTATGCAAGAGTTTGAGAATGTAGACTCATTTTTTACACATGTAATTGGGTTGGTTACCCAAATCAGGTCTCATGGTGAGACGCTTGAGTAAATGAGAATAGTTGAGAAAGTATTAAGAAGTTTGCTAGCAATTGTTACACGTTATTTTGTCATCATAACCTTTGACTATCCATATAGGTCTATCACTACCTATATTGTGCTCCCTTAGAATTCAAAAACCTTAAATGTTCCTAAAACAAGTCTTGGAATTGGAGAAAATCTCATTAAAACCCTTAAAAGTATACCTCTGCACTTTTTCTAGCCTTTTCCTGCAGGTTCACAGATACTTGTTCTATAGCCTGTGGCAGCTCTCGCACGTTCTGCTACTAAAACCTGCGGACACCCGTAAAAAGTAAAATAAAAGAAGAAGTAAATTCTAGAAGCCCAGTTGGTCGAATATTCTCATAACTGGAAGCTTCTAAAGGAGCGATCAGTTCGAGATTTATCCCGCCACTTGTGGAGCTTATCCCTTGGTCCATGGAGCTCAAATTCCTTCATGAGAGGAATCCATCCCCCTCTTCATGGAACTCAAATTATCTCCATTTCCCTATAAATTGAGCTCATGTTTCAGTCTAAAGGGTAGATTCCACACACATAGTAGACATACATGTTAGTTGCTTAAGAAATTCCCAAGAGAGCATATTCTTTATAGTAGTTGTTGTTGGCATGAGAATGATTACACCCTTTTGTCCATAACTCTATGCTAGTATTTTGAGAGGAAGGCTTGTCAAATTGAAGGAGGAACAATTGTTCAGGACCCCGGGAGAAACTTTTACGACATCAAGGCATCAGGTTGTAAAGTTACTCTTTTCATTCAAGATAATACATATGGATCTATCTTTCTCATTGAGTTGTTCTTGTGCTTATTAAATAACATCAATACTTAGACTCCTTGATCACTAAGTTGGATTAGCTTTTCTTGATTATTATATGTTGCAGGCACTTTGATTCTTTTGTCTTGTCTTTGATTGCAGGTTATACTTACTGTAGAATCCTCTTTGGAGTGACTGGATAAAAGACTGCATCAAACGTTGGAATTCAAGGTAGGAGCATGTCCTCTTTCTTTGTTTATAATAATTCTGAATTGCAAATAATATACAGAAAAATATTTACAAATGGATGTTTCTTTCTAGCTATTCGTAGAATAGCTAGGGAGATCGCTCTTGTTCGCTAGAGGGGTTAATCTGCATAACAAAATGATGACTCCGTTGGGGAATAGAACTTAGTTTTCCTTTTTTATTTTCAGTTTGAATTTTTAAAGTTTTCTAATTTTGATTTGTCTGAGATTGGGTTGGGTAGATAAATTCTAAGAATCCTTGAAAATAAAAGTTGAATATTTATTTTTTCCGTAATTTTCCTTGCCTCCACAGTTTTCATCTAAAAACAGTGCAGCAACATCCACAGTTTTTAGTTCAAAACAACGTGGTACCACATTGTTTTCCATTAGAACCTGCAAACCTTCGGAAATTTTTTGAAAATGTTAAGAATTCTCTTTTTAGGAGCCAGATTACCTGATTAATTGTGTTTTCCCCAGTCTATCTTAGCTATAAAATCTTATGTGTGAATTTATTTTCAGCAACTTTTGCGTTTGTGTCATTTTTCATCCTATTTGCATTTTATGAGTGAGTGTTTGCCCTACTTTCTTGCTACTCCATAAAAGATACCTTCATATACCTCAGCTTACTGGTATAATGATATTCTCTTTCTTGGCCATTAAAACTATTGCAAACCTTACTTTTATGAAAATTGATTCCATTTTCATTTGCATATTTGGAAGAGCTTTTAGCTTACCAAAGCCCGATTTTCACACCAAAGCATTTTCAGATGTTTTCATTTTTGCTAAGATAAGTAGAAATTATTCTTAGTTCGATCACAGACTAGAAGAAAATATCCCCAAACTTCTAGATAGACTTCAAAATTAGATTTATTCTTTGATTTTGAATTTTATGTTTTTAGAGTTTTTTGGATAGTGTTTTATTTTGGAAATAGTTTGTTTATTAATTTGTAGTTTCTGATCTGATTGATAAAGGAATTTCATTTCAAATGAGTAATAGATCATTTTTTCAAATGGAGTTCTCAAAGAAATCATCTTCTTTTCAAATATTTTGTTTATGAATGAAAGAATTGGTGCTTTGAAAATTGTTAAATCTTTCAATCATTCTCTTAAATAGGATTCATTGAAAAGAAAAGAGTTGCACTTCTCGGTTAATGTCATGGTGATGATGTCCGATGTCATTAGGGTTTAACGAGTCTGACAAAGGAATAACTCGACATCTTTTCATATTTAGAGAGTTTGAAAAGAAGTGAAAAAGAAAACCCAAGCATGTCCCTTTTCGTAAATAGTCTCTCAGATCTGAAAAGGTAGAAAAAAATATCTGAAAGAACCTCTTAGTCATGATAGGCTAAGGTATTACTTTTTTGAAAATAATCTATCCCAGCCCGAAAAAGGTGTAAACATATAGTGGGTAGATATCGTTTTGCAGCAATTTAACAAGTTCAAAACGACAAGAGTCTCAACAATATTTTGAATTTTAGAGAGTCAGAAAAGAGTTGAAAGATGACTCCAATAGTGAATTTTTTGTGTTTTCACCAAGTCTGAAAAAGTATAAAATACAACTTGTTACTTCATCGCTATCTCATTAAAAACCTGTCGCTGCACAAGAAAGAAACGTAAGACCCATTTCTCAGAATAATATAATGTAATAATCGAAAAAAATGTCTTAAAACCTAATTAGGGTTTTGAAAAGTTATAAAATACTAAAAATGGTAAAAAAGAATTAATTTTCACTTTTACCTCTTGTGGAGCAATAGTTACCTATTTTAGACTGTGATTTTGCGATGACGATTATGGGCGATCCATCAGATCAATCTCGAATCTGTCAGTTCCAGGTAAGAGCCGACATCCTTCCCTGCATTTTAATTCCTCTTTCATTACCTGCAACCTTCAATTTTGATTTTTGAAGGGGGGAAATTGTGACAGCTATGGCACGGTGGTTGGCGCGAGTTTCAGGTACAGAATCGTGCCAATTGCCCAATTTTTCGAACTGGGGCACGCTCGTTGGCGCAACTGTTTCCCAAAAAATCGCGCCAACTGCGCGGACCTTTTTAAAACTCACAATGCAAGTAAGAAAGCCTAATTTCCACAAATTATAAGCTTTCAATCTGGCTAATGAAGTTCATATGAACATGTTTGTAGGTGTAAAGTGGAAAAATGGTTGTTGAATGGAAAGAATGGGAACACAGTGAAGAAGACGAGACGACCATGGAAAATGAGAGATGCATGGAAGCTCTCAGAGACTGTGGACTTAAAAAAATTCTTCATGACACCATGCCTCAGAGCTGAACTGGAGTTGCTACAATCTTAATCAGTATCTGGGATGAGGACCAGGCGAAATTCATTCTTCAGGATCAGGAACTCAAGATCGATGTTTCAGATATTTACTTCATAACAGGATTGTTGCGGAGGGGTGTAACACCAATCTTGACCAGCACCCGGCGCACCATGGAGAACATGAGCATGGTGATTGATAGGGTATGTCTAGGGGCACAGAAAGGATTAGGAAGCGGGAAGGTGGATATCTAGACTATCCCAGATCTGGCGCTAAAGGTAGTGCTACATACCATCACATGAGTTGCGAGATCACAAGCACTGCACGAAGCAACAAAAACACAACTTCTTCTTGCATTAGATTGTTTGATACCGACCCTCTACAACTGGGCAGAGGTAGTGACTGTCAATATGAAACTTCAACTGACTAAATGCAAGAAGACCAAACTAAACGAGTTCAGATATGGATCCATCTTGGTATTTTTCTTCCTGGAACGATTACCAATTTTCCGATGACAGGAAGTGATAGTTCCAACACCACTAGCACAGGAGCCATGGATGGCCTGTTGGGCAATGCTAATGCCACGGTCAGGGGGCAGTCAACAGATGTCCTGGAGACCATAGTTCTTTGATTGGCTCCGCTGACAGCTGATTGCCGTGGAGGACTGGCCCTACTCAGGAACATATTTTATCGGTGATCCAAACCTCCCACTCCTAGAAGGAGAGGATTGGGATGAAGCACTTGTTAAGACTCATTTTTTATTTTCATGAGTATTACGATATTTTTTTGTATGGATGTTCTGACATTTAATCCATGTGTCATGCAGATGTTGGACTAGAAAGACCTGTCGGCATGTCTCCGATAGCGAGGCGAGTCCCTCACAACTTTGATATTGCCCCTCATGGTGAGGGAGGCGAGGAGGAGGAAAATGTGCGCAACTTAGAGGGAATCACCTATGCGGTCCCAGACTATGCGCAATTTGACAACGTTCCTCGTGCATATCAGAGACATACTATAGGGGTGTCAAACCGAGTTCACCGCTTTTTGAGGTAGCTTGTATGGGCAGTGACATGCTATCATGATCATCATTACGATTAGACACCTAATAATTTCCATTAAGGGTTTCTAACTGAATAATTTCCATTAAGTTGAAGAACAACAAGTTGTGAGTCTAGATTTACAACCAATGCACTAATGTCGAGGGTAATTGCCTTGGTTAATAGTTCAATGATAACACTATACTCAGCGACATTGTTTGTAGTTTGTCCTAGAAAAATACCTTGCATATCTATCAACTCACCAGCAGGATCATAAATCACCCAGGCTACCGAAGACAAGTTCTGGGTACTGCGGGAAGTACCATCCGTGAAACTGAAATAAGGGGTAATAGATATCTACACAATAAGAAATGACCCAAGAAGCAGGAAAATGCTCGCAAAGCATACCAAGGAAAAAATGTACAAAAATGAAAACAACACCTATGTACACAAAACATGCACAAAAATGCATAGTCTTTTTTGAGATACAACCCATTTCTGGGCTGATCTAGAGGATGACCTTCACAAACAATTAGCTCATAGGCCCCATTCCACAAGACACATTTAAAAATGTAGGGCCCATGCCACATGGGTTGAAATTTTCCTGCCCCAAGCTTATCATGAGCTTGGTCATACAGGAGGACGAGGTCTCCTTCTACAAAGGAGCGAGGGGAAATCGACTAGTCAAAATGAGCTTTGACCTGCTTTTTCTGTGCCTCGATGACCAAAGCCACTAAGCAGTGAGTTTCATCCAGCCTTTCTGAGTAGAGAAGACGTTCTTCTTCTAGCGAAGTGTTGGGAAATAATTCAACAACCGATTTGAGCAAAGGTATTTCACACTCAATCGAAATGGTAGCTTCCAGACTGTAAACAAGCTGGAATGGAGTGAATCCTATCGCATCCTTAACTAAGGTTCAGTATGCCCAGAGAGCCAAAAATAACATGAGATTCTAGTTGGATTTGTGCATCCCAATCGTACGTTGAAGCATGGTGACAAGAAATTTGTTCACAACTTCAACCTGACCATTAGCCTGAGGATAGTACGGTGTTGAGCTATCGGGATGTAAGCCCAACCTGGAAGTCAAATTTTCCACAATATAATGCTGAAAATGGGAAACATGATTGGTGACGATGGCTTGAGGGACACCAAACCTAGAAATGATTTGATCGAATATGAACTGAGCTATTGTCTTACCGTCAGTGGCAAGTGTAGGCATTGCTTTGGCCCATTTGGTGAAGTATTCAACGGCTACGATAATATAAGCATGCCCCCCGATCAAGTGAGGGTTACACGTCATAAAATAGATGCCCCACTTCGCAAAGGGACCAACAGTAATGACAGGGTGGATAAGTGTAGGCGGCACGTGCATCTTGCGCTAATAGATCTGGCATTCATGACATTTTCGAACAGCAACAATGTAGTCCTTGAAGATGGAGGGCCAGAAATATCCAGCATGAAGAATAATTTGTGTTGTGGCATAACTAGACATGTGATCGCCACAGGCGCCACTATGACAGTCAGTCAGGGCTTTCTCAACTTTCTCGAGATTCAAACACCGACGGAGGATGGAATCTACGCCGATACGGTAGAGTGTATCTCCGACTATACGATAAGGTTTTGATTGATGACACATGTGCCGGAGGGCATCCTTCATCAACTCAGACCTAAAAGTAGAAGTCTGAAGATATACGATGATATCACCGTACCAAGGATCGAGGGTGCTAATAAGAAAAAGTGAATCGTCTGGAATGCATTCCTCAGAACTAGACATAGCGGAGTCAGAGGGGAGGGAACAAATAAGATCGGAAAAGACAAGTGATTTATTCGACTTGGTAGTATTAAAATCCAAATTGAACTCTTGAAGGATGACAATCCACTTCGATTACTTTCCCCCCAGAAATTTTCGAGACAATATATAAGTCATGGGGTTGCAGTTAGAAATCACAATCACAGTACGCAATAGGATGTAATGACGAAAATGGTGAACTGCTTGAACCATAGCTAATGCTAACTTCTCGACATGGGCATAGCATGTTTCAATATCGAGAAGGTTACGAGATAGGTATTAAATAACATGCTCATCACCCTCATCATCGTCTTGCACCAAAACCATGGAAATCGTGCTGAAAGCGATGATTAAATAGAGAGAAAAATCACGATGATAGTTCGGAGGATGCAATAGAGGAGCATTGAAAAGAAATGTATTTAGAGCATTGAAATACTTCTAGGCGATCTCATCCCAGAGGAATGGGACGCCTGCTTTAGTAATCGCGTAAATCCCTTAGCCACTTCGGCATAGTTAGGTATAAAACGGCGTAAAAAATTAGCCTTCCCCTACAGACTCTGCAGCTGATGTAACGAAGATGGAGAGGGGAGATTAATGATAGCCTCAAATTTGAGAGGATCGAGGAGAATCCCATCTTTGGACATGATAAACCCCAAGAGTCTACTAGAATCGATGCAGAACACGGACTTGTGCAGATTTAGCTGGATCTTGTAGCGTCGACAACGAAGAAATATTTGACGAAGATGGTGAGGATGGTCCTTATGCTTAGCTGAATGAGCCGAAATATCATCCAAATAAGGCTGAATGATGTGCTTAATATCATGAAAATCATGCGATATCGCTCCTTGAAACGTGGCCCATCATTCTTCAAGCCGAAAGGGATCTTCTTATATGCGAAAGTACCCCAAGTAGAGATGAAGGAATTCTCGTGTTGATCAGTCGGGAGAATGTTAATTTGGTTTTAACTAGAAAAGTCGTCCATGAGGGAAAAGATCTCACTCCCAGCGTATTCATCAATGATCTGATAGATAAAGGGAGCAGGATAATTATCCTTAGGACATACCCAGTTTATATCATGATAATCAACACAGACCCGAATGGTACCTTGTTTCTTATCTACAGGAACAATATTTTACACCCATTCTGTCAAGGGAATCACGTAGATAAAACCAGCGTTGAGAAGTTTTTCAACTTCACTTTTAATGGTGGCAGCCTTTTGAGAGTGCACAGGACAAAGGCGCTAATGAACATGCTTCGAATCAGGGTAGGTAAGAATCTCACGCACCACTATATTAGGATCAATGCTAGGCATTTCTTCATAGGACCATGAAAAGACATCGCAGAACTCACGAAAGAGGCTAGTATAAACTTGAACTTCATCTGGAGAACACGTAACCCCAATATGGATGTTCTTGACGATTCCCGGTTTGACGGAAATGTCGATAGGCATCATTTGCGTGATGTTACTCAAGTTTCCCTCCATGAAAAATTCATGTTTCAGTATAGGTGTTTGAAGCAGAGGAGAAGGAATTTGAGATGCAAACCTCTCAAGACACATAGACATGGCCCCGAGACCAGGCATGAACGAGGAATGATTATGAATATCATCCCATGAAAGATCCTCGAGAGACATAGCTTCCATGATGGCTTCATCAGAAGGAAATATCTCTTTCAAGGGATCAGTCAAATATGAATCGCCGAGCCAAGGGGATTGAGAATAAGTGTCAAGCAACATGCTCAAATGGTAGATATTTTGAAACCGTGATGAGTTCATAATAGTCAATCTCGATCGGACTCAACGTCATTGAATTTCCAAAAGAATCGATCTGTTCATTTGAAGGGATTATCCATGGGTCATCAGACTGAGAGATCATATTGATCTGTACAGTGTTGGGTGGAGGAAGAGGAAAAATACCCATGAGGGCACGATCTTAGAAGAGACCCGGCCCAACGCTCTTGTAGGGAGTAGGAATTTGATCCACATACGAAACGTTGTTCTCGGAAGAAGAAGTGAAAAATGACAATTGATCAATAGTAACAATATTTCCTTCGTGTGGGAATTTTAGGACATGAAAGAGAGTGGACGGAACAGAAAGCATGGTGTGAGTCCAACTGCGACCAAGGAGAAGATTGTAATTGAGCTTGGCGTCAAATACTTCAACCTCGACATTGACAGTCTTCCCTTCTAATGTAATCAGTAAAATAACAAGAACACCAAGAGGTTTGGATTCCCTTCCATCAAATGCTTCAAGGGAATTTGGTGATGAATTCAAGGGCGGAGAACCAATGGATCTCCAACAAGCAGATGACATGACGCACGTGGATGCACCCTTGTCCACAACTGTTTGATGGATGTTCAAACCATTAACACCAACTTGTATGATGAGTGAAATTTGGTGCGGGAGTCATGGAACGAAATTCTCTAAATCGAAAATGAGAAGGCTAGTATCAATAGGATCAACCTTGCCAATCGCAGATAGCAAAGCCTTCCGTTGAGATGGACAACTCTGAAGCACTTCTAATGCAGATTTTTGGATATGTGTTATATTCTTTCCATCACTAGTCACACGCGGGGGGTTCACACGGGGGCAATAGCACGCCTTGTATGTTGGGTGGACTCGCCCATGGTTTTGTGCATGGGTTTGCACATGGTTTTGGGGCATGATGGTTTTCAGCCCCTGGTATTTTGTAGATCCGGTCAAGGGAACTACGGTTATGTTCTAATCCAGGGTTAATGGATTGGGGTTTATGTATGCTTCGACATGTATATATATGTGTTGTAACACTAAAAGAAATATAATGAAAAATCAAACTGGTCGTCCCAATTTGGGATCCAGGGGAAAATATTTGTGTATATCTGTTTTATGTTTTATGCTCTTGCTATTGTTTATTTTTTGTTTTAAGATTCGTTTGCAGATAATTTCTATATAGGGTTAAAACCTACACAGACATGGCAGATGATGCCTGAGCCAAGTCCTCAACAATACTATAATGTTGACCAGCACGTGCATTTGGATTGTAAGAAGACTTGTAGAGTACACCTTTGGAAGGTGGTCGTACAACAGGCTCAGTACTGGGCCTTTCAATATGTAGAGGGCCAGAAGTAGGCAAAGGAGGAGGACCATCAGTGATCTCTTTCCCTGCTGCCTGACGTCACCCGATATAATCTTTTGATTGAGTAGCAATTGAAACAGATGCAAAACCGTTCATCATGAACACCTGAGAGCCAAATGGGGCAGAGGACTGAGGTTTCTCTACCATCTATGTCTGTTGAGATGGAAAAGGTTTTTTAAGAACAACTGTTGTTCCCTGGGTGCCTTTGATAAACATTCTCACTTCGGACTGTCGATGATAGTCATTGGTGTAGTGATCTTCGTTAGAAATCAAACAAGGGTACTTCGGCTTACGGTGTGAACCATCGTCAACGCGAGATTTAGATGAATCTGGCTTCGAGGTATCGGCTTTGGCTTTACCTTTACCCTTCTTTTTCCTCTTGGAAGTCTTATCCTCCAGATTGGCCTGAACAAAATTGACTTCTGCGGTTTTACGAGGATTCAAGGTGGACTGAGAAGCAACATCATTGGAAGGATTAGAATTTTGCCTCCTAGATTTGAAGGAGAAGACTTCTGAGAAGTCTGAGACATGGAACCAATAATACCGTTGACAAATGGAGTCGCCGATGGTTTAGAAGTTCCAAGTCGAGGGGCATTAGGCAAGATATCATACAATGTGCCAGACTGGGAGTACACAAGATCAAGGTACTAGGCACGAGAAATGGCTTATTCTTCGGTCACACATACCCCTATAGCTATGTCTTCAACGATTTGATTGACAAAGGAGGTAGTGAATGAATCAGTTAGAAGCTAATCAGGAATATAAAACTTAATCAAGCGACAATGATGCCTCCATTCATCAATATGATTCGAGATGTGAGTAGCTTGGTCCTGTTTCAAAGATGTAAGGAGGTGTGTCCCGATCCCATAGCGAACTAGTAACTGAAAATGGGTAAGAAACGCCATGGCTAAAGAGTTGAAATCTTGGAAAATGCCATGAGATAACTCAATGTACCACTTTGCAGTAGCACCAGTAAGAGTCCGTTAGAAAAGACAGAGTCGGATGGAATCGTCAACCCAAAAGTTAGAGGAACACCACAAGTGGTAAGTCATAACATGTGCTTTGGGGTCTTCTCTAGACTCGCCCTCAAACTTAGGACAATCACTAGGAATATTGTTAAGAACCGGAGGCCAATACAGGTTATGAAGAATCAGATCGTTCATTAGCTTTGACACATCAAGCAGTTCCAACGTAGCGAGAAATGGTAATTGATGACTAAAAGGCATTGGAGGTGTCTGATAAGGACCTGTGTTAAAATTCCACCCAGTTTGAGAGAAATTCTTCCACCATATGTTTTGTCCCGAAGGATTCTGACCATAGGGGTTATACGCGTGATAATTCAGCCGATACTGGGGTTGAGGACCATGATATTGATTTTGATAATAGGTGAAACCTTGGGGCACACTATATACCAGCTGATATTGATCTTGAGGAGGGTAATAAGTGCCTTGAGACTAAGCCGGTGGACCTTGCTGAGCAGGACGGTCCCTCTGAGCAAGTGGACCCTGGAGTAGGCGGACCCTGCTGAGCAGGATGGAAAGGTTGAATCAGCTTCTGAGCAAGTTGAACTGGCTATTGAACAGATTGAACTGGATATTGAGTAGGTTTAACCGACTATTGGGGTTGGGAATGCTGCCCTTGTGGAGCAGGTTGGCCTGGATACTAAGGACCACTGTGCTTCCATTGTGGAAGAGGTTGGCCCGATGGTTGCGATGGACCAGGTTACCCTTGATAACCAGGTTGACCCGGAGTAGGACCGTAGGGTTGTCCTGGTTGCACAAATTTTTGGCCATATGGAATGTACGACTGCTACTATTGTACAAGAGGTTGTCCATGTGGTGGATACATTTTCCCCCTAGGAATGTAAGAAGCCCCCGATTGATATTGATATTGAGGCTGACCGAAAGGACTGTAGGGTTACTGGACCAAAGGTTGACCCTATAAAGGTTTTCCTTGCGTACCATAAGGTCCTTGTTGAATCAAAGGTCGTTGATGAGGAAGAGTCCAATAGGGATCCACCAGAGGCAGATAAACACCCTGATTCGGATCGATAGGAGGTAAATATACAGGATTACCATAGACATCATAGTGGTGTGAGGGATTGACACAAGCTTGGGGCTACTGAGAACCCTGAGAGTTCTGCTGCTGAACAACCAACAGATACTCTTCAAAAGTAAGGCCATCAGGAATCATAGGAGCATTCAAAGCTTCACTTGAAGCAGGCGTGGCCTCCACAGCACGGGGTTGTGATTTACCCGGGCCGGGATTGACAGGCCACGTGGGATTAAGAAATATATACATGTGAGTATGGAAATATCTCGATGAATAATGTGTAACAACTGGTGCAGACAAAGCCACACAAACGGTAGGTTGGATCGGGACAAACGTAATGACGACTGATGAACTAGGTGTCGACAATGATAGTCGTAGTGAAGGAAGGACCGAACTCCTTGGAGGAGTCGAAGTACTGGAAGATTCCATGGATGCAACACCAGAAATAATATGACTCAAAATCCAATAACTGGGTGGAATTGACACCAATGGAGGGGAGGATTGATTAGATACACGGCGGAGATCTTCAGGGAAAAGCTTTTATTCTCCTGTGGACATAAGCATTCCTTCACTGCCATTAGGACTCGAAGAATCCATGTCTGATGAAGCTGTAAGATCTTTGAAAAGACTACAAGGGCTAGGAGGTAAAGTAGCGGCTAAAAATGGTGATCCTGAAGTAAGAGGAGGGAATTCTCCCTCATCCCTAAAACCAGACCAAGCACCCGGAGGAGGAAAATTGAACTCAACTGAATCTTCAGGGGGGTATCGAGTAGCAAGAGCCAATACAGTCGAGAGGATAGGCTGTGAAAACTCAGAAGACCTAGTGGATTGAGGAATTTCAAAAGAAACCTCAGGAAAATAACTGCCACTAGGAGGTAGTGAAGAAGATGACGAAGCTGGTGGTTCCGCCATTGTGACAATATTTCAACACAGGAAGGAAAATGAGATAGCCAATCGAAGGCTTGAAGATCAAAATCTAAGGAGGAACGAAAAAAAAGGCAAGTAACAATCTCTTAATGGGCATGTGATCGTGGGTAATTAATTTTACAACGTTGAAACCGAACTTTGTTGTTTCATGTTTTAAAATTCGAGAAACAGACAAAAGATGACTCTAGTCACTTTCAATTTTAAACAAGCACGAAAGGACAAGTTATCGATGATCTCTTCTCTTTTTAAAGAGTCACAAAAAGATAGAAATAAATACTTAGGTAATATAAGAAAGAGGGCGTACCAAGTTTCCTTGAACTGCCATATACACCTTGGTGAGCAAATGAAAGAGAAATGACCAAGGACTTAACGTACGTGCAGGTAGTCTCCCCGAATGATGTGTTTGGTGTATCACAATTACAGGGCGGCAGAATCAACTTCCTATGGATAAAGGATTTGAACCTATGGGGGCCTCCCTTTATATACTCGATGGTACAGGGAGCACAAGTCCGTACTAGCGCTGTCTAAAGCCAAATGGCAAATGACATCTACTAGGTTTAAAGACGCCAAAACACGTCTGTAGCCTAGACCACTAAAAATGTTCGTGTTAGGTTCCAATGCTTCATTAGGTTAATTCAATTGATTTTACAGTTGATATTGAATTAATGTTTCAGTTTCAAGGCCCTACCAAATTTGATCTCAAATTTCCTAAATGCAAGCTATATGCAATAGAACACCATTTTCCATTCGATGGATGCTAGCTAAAAGAAGGAAAGATATCTTTCAGGAAGAAGTAAACATTGAAAACATAAGAAGAAGTCCCCTAATGCATCTAATACAATCAAAATGAGAAACGAAAAAATCTTTCCTAGATGCTAGTGCTAGTTATGTAAAAGACTTTTTCATTTCCAATGCAAATGAAAGGATGCAATTTTTTGTGTTTTTCGAATGATTGAAGCACACAATTCACTAATTACATCAAAAAATCAAATCAAACACTAGTTAAGAGCACTATGAATTTAGAGATCTCAAAATGAATGATTCAAAGAAATACAAACACAAATGCACTCAAACTAATGATGCACTCTTTCAATCAAAGAGAGGCTTTCAAAGTGACCCAAACGAGAAATGTAATCTATGCTTGAAAACGAAAAGATGGAGAGTCAAAAAACCACAAAAGTAATCGTTCAACAAATCAAAATCTCCAAGGATCAAGAAATAATCAATCAACTGATCAAGGAATCAAACTGACAAGAAACCAAAAGACTCAAAATTCTATCAGAAGGCTCAGTGAGTGAAAGACACCTAGAACCCTAGAGCTACTAACTGCACCGATAAGAAAATAGACAAAAAACTGAGAAGAGCAAGTGTAAAGCAGTCAAAACAACTCCAAAAAGACCAATTGAAAATAAAAAACAACCCAGAGCCAAGCACAACTAACCAAAAACTCAACAGGGAGGTCAAACCAAACCCTATAGGGTTCGGCGCGATCGTAATCAAGTTATGTCGAATGAAAATTTCGTGAATATCCCAGAATCTAGCGGTCAAAAGGGAGGTCTTCGAGAATATCCCAGAAACTTACAATCAAGATACAAGTTAATTATTTGACCTCTGTCCTCATTGTCAGATTCTTGGATATTCCTAGAATCTATAATTGACATAAGGATGACCTAGGCAAGAATTTGAATCTATGGAAAAAATAGAAATTTTCACTATAAATGCATACACGAAAAACCCCATCAATTTTTTTATTCCTTTTTGTTTGAGTGACTTACGTATTGACCTTGGATTCACATTGAACATTCAAATTAGTGAAAAAAAACTTGAAACTTGTATAGTGATTATTATATATCAAAAGATAATAATTGCACATCAAAACATGAGTATTCTGTATCGAAACCTATATATGCCACCTATTACAATTATTGAGGGAGGAGAACAACATATATCTCTGTTAAATTAGTAGAGCTTGCATAAGTAAGGACATAGATAGAGAATAATTGCATAAACTTGCAAGAATTGAGAAAAAATGGAAAAGGGAATGAATCCTGACAACAACGCCACTTTAGATACCCATGTACAATGCATAAAGAGAAAAGAGAGAAAAATTAGTGAGAACCCCCCCCCCCCAAAAAAAAAAACCTAAAAAAGAACAACGCAAAACTACACAAAAATAAAACTGCTAGGTTGTTTCGTCCTTCACTCTAAGACAATTTCTTAGAAAGTGAAACTTGTGCTTAATGAAAGTCTTTGTGAAGATGTCAAAAACCTACTTAGAACTAAGACGTTAATACAAATTGACGATCTGATCATGAATAAATTCTCTGATGTAGCGTATGTGGATCTCAATATATTTGGTATGTTGCTGATGGACTGGATCTGTCCAAGACTTTAGTGTACTTTGATTATCACGCCATATGATAATCGGAAAATAGACAATGATACTAATATCAAAAATGAAATGCTACAACCAAATGGCATAAATGGTGCCATTGAGTGCTCCCTTGTACTCACCCTTTACTCATGGTAAATAAATGCCAACTTGCTACATGCTTGAAAAACAAATGGGGCTAGATTCCAAAGTAAGCACATAGCTAGAAGTGTACCCCTTATATATAAATGGATATGGAGGAACGTGCTTCCTTTTAAGAAGAAGAGGTATCAAATCCCATGTTTGTATCAATGATTGCCTCTCCTTATCCATGGTTGCATGCTAATATGGATTCCTTGCTACTTCATCATGTGTTTGATTATAAAATGCATGTACCATATATCCATCCATGGGCATGTCTATCTATAGGGATGCATGCATGAGCATGCATGGATTTAGGGATTCCTTCATGCATGCATGGTTTTATAAATGCCTCCTTCAATGCATGAATGGGCATGCAGGGCTCCGCAGTTGAGAGTGCATGTGGGGCATCATCAAATTGAGACCTCATCATATTTGCATCATCAAAACCATAAATAGTAGAGGAATCAATGTCCTCTTCTATGTTTTCAAAGGTTGTGTCTCCATTTATATAAAATTATTCATCATTAGTGGAGGAGGATATTTCCTCATGTGTGACATCTTATTTATTGGACATGAGAAATTCTCATCTGCAACAACTTTATCATCAATAGAGGAATTTGAGTCTTCATGTGAAAATTTGTCTCGAGAATATTTTTCCATGTAGTTGATGATGGAATATGATGTGAAAATAATTGGTATTCGTCAGTTTAATGAGTTATATGCTAGATCTAGCTTTCTTTATCAAAATGGTGTTCTTGTAGATCATCTTCATCGACATATAATACTGTAATTTTAGTTCATATTTCATGTGGTGATTAAATATCTACGATTTGATAGAGAATATCACGAGACACAAGCAGATACAATCTTCAATAAGCCATGTTAGATCTATTAAGTCAATTGAACTTCTCCTCCTTTGACATCGGTTCCATCTCAATTCCCATGACTATATAGTGCAATCTTTTGCTCCTAAGATGAAGCAAAATCATCGACTTCCATTCATTGTAATAGTATAGAGTGATAATGACAGATATTGGAAATTTCATTCTTTCACCAATTCAATTTTATAGTAGTTTTCGACACTTTCAATTTGTGGAAAATTCCATCACTTTCAATCTCCCAAAAGTTTCCAATGATTTGATCTTCAAACTTGAAAAAAATTTCATGCATCTTCTGTAGTCTCCTCATGAGTCTGATACCATGTTAAATTATTAGGGCTTTCACATGTAAGGGTGTATCTCGAGAGTAATTGCACAGATTTGCAAGAATTGAAAAAAATGGAAGAGAGAATGAATTATGTATTTTCACTAATTATAAGAGAATCAATACATAAAGAAACTAAGTTAATCTTAAGTAAATGTAAGAACTAAATCTAAGTAAAGCTAAGTTTGCTTTATCTTCTATTAATTTCCATGTACATTGTTAGTGTATTCCGACACATAGCAAATAGTTAAGTATAACTTGGTCTATTGTAAAGTTAGGAAAATTGTGTTTGTAACTTATAATCCAATGGCCATGATATGTAGTGATCAGACAGTTCATTTTCTCCTCAGTATTACCGACACTTGATCTATGGCTTAACACCCGATTGGTGCATGATATCTATTTAAAGAGCATGGAGGGTCATTTGTTCAATGACCATTTATGAGAGAAGCTTATGTAAAATTTCTTTCTTTATATTAATAAATTGCCTGAAGTGGCCTCGTTGGCTCAGGTCATGGACTATTTCCCTCTTCGAGAGTCTTAACAATGTCAAATATTGGTGTACTGATCTGCGATCTGTTTATGAGCGGTGACCTTTTGTGTTTTATCTAAGGAACTTACCCTGTTAATTCGTACAAGGTATCAGAGTTGTTTGATGGCCGCATTCATTATTGATCCAAATCAAAATCCGGGTTGACTTCATGCCACTGTCGTTTTCCGTATCTATTATTTCTGACCACTTTCAAGTGGGATAACTGCTTTGTTGCGTCTGTAGCCTTTGTCCTATTGAGGAACCGCTTTCGTTTCATGCGAAAAGGTTTGCGGTTGCCCCAGTTATGTAATTTTAGATATGGAAATATAAAGTATTTTTTTTGTAGTTATATTTATTTATCCCTATGTTTATTTTAGTCTATAGGTTTTTTATTACCGTATCTATACCCTCTTCTCTGCCTATGCTCTTTTCTCTTTTCTCTGTGTGATCTAGCAAACTTGAAATATAAAGATGAGATTTATCTGAGAACCCTGAGAGTTCTGCTGCTAAAAAACCATCAAATACTCTTCAAAAGTAAGGCTGCCAAGAATCATAGGAGCATTCGAAGCTTCACTTGAATCAGGCATGGCCTTCGCAGCGCGGGGTTATGATTTACCCAAGTCGGGATTGACAGGCCACGTGGGATTAAGAAATATATACATGAGAGTGTGGAAATATCCTGATGATTGATGTGTAACAACTGGCGCAGACAAAGCCACACAAAATTTAGGTTGGACCGGGACAGACATAATGAAGACTGATGAACTAGGTGTCAACGGTGATAGTCCTAGTGAAGGAAGGACCGAACTGCTTAGAGGAGTCGAAGTATTGAAAGATGCCATGGATGCAACACCAAAAATAATCTGACTCAAAATCCGATAACGAAGTGGAAGTGACATTGATGGAGGGGAGGATTGATTAGAGACATGCAGGAGATCTTCAGGGAAAAGCTGATATTCTCCTGTGGACACAAGCATTCCTTCGCTGCCATTAGGACTCGAAGAATCCATGTCTGATGAAGCCGTAAGATCTTTGAAAAGACTACGAGGGCTAGGAGGTAAAGCAACGGCTAAAAATGGTGATCCCAAAGTAAGAGGAGGAAATTCTCCCTCGTCCCCAAAACCAGACCAAGCACCTAAAGGAGGCCAATTGAACTCAATTGAATATTCAGCAGGATATCGAAGGTGGGGAGTGGTTTAAAACGCTGAATATAAAAATTGTGATGCGATCGCAAACATGAGATGCGGTCAGAAGATCAGAGGAGTGGCTTGCGATCAATCGCATAGGAGTTTTGTAGTGGGGAGGGTTCAATCGGTGATGGGCTTTAAATGGTGCGATGCGATCGGAGGTAGGCTACCGAACGTCACAATCGAATCGGAGTTTTTGCGATTGGCCAATTGGAAGCATCGTTCAAATATTGCGATTTGCGATGGGATGGTCGGTGGGGTTTTATAATAAAACCTTTGAACTTTATATTATGATGTATGGTGGGGAAGTGGTTTGGGAATGGCGGGGGGGTATATATATATGAACCTTTGAAATGTTTATCATAAGGTTTTCAACGGGGGATGGAGGGGAAGTGGTTTGGGATCGAATTTAATATAATAATGCGATTTTATAATCGGAGGGGGGGGAAAATGGATTTATAAAGAAAATATTAAACTTTAATAATATAAAGTTTAAGGGAAGGATGGGAAAAGGGATTTCTTTTGAGGATATAGGGGACTTTTACTTCACTTAAGCATAAATTTCAATCCAGAAGTCAGTTTTGAGAGTGTAGTATACCGTTGGAAAGCTCTTTCTAGGCTCTTTGTGATGGATCTACTTGGAGGATGATTTGGTGCTAAACATGCTGCAGGAAACTCTTATGAAGGCAGGGAAATCACTTTGTGGAGATAGCAATTTCTGAATTGTGACTTATTACATATGATGATATAAAATTACGTAATGAATAATAATAAAGGAAAAATATCATGTTTTCACCTCAAAACATGGTTTTGAGGCGAAAATTACATCAAAATGAACAAAATTCCTCTCTGATTCTTCCTGGTGCTGTGACTTTGAGCTTATTGGCTTCCTCATGACCTTGCTGATATTTATTGACATTTGACTCATTAATTTGACCATGGTGAGACCCTAGAAACTAATGAGACCCATCCTGTGACCTACTGATATGATTTTAAGAATGAAAGTGAATAATGACTGAAGACCATAGAGAGGAAAATCAACAAGTTTCACATGAGGGAAAACTAATGAAGAATTACTACCATCAATAAATCCATGACCTAGACGAACAATGAAATTGATTATTATGGGACTCCTAATATGCAAATGCAAAGAGTAACTTTGATCACCGATGGCAGCATGACTAGACTGACACTAACATTGGCTCCAATGGGGATGGTAGCTCCTTGGAGGTGCCAAGAACATCGTAGAACAAGTAGCCTTATCCATTGGGCATGGAGTCGAAAATACTGAAACAAGATACAATGCATACTGACTTTGACTAAAGGCTAAGATTGAAAAACCATAATAAAACCAAACTGACTTAAGACATGACTAAAACACAATTGACAAACTGGAAAGATGCTCATAATTGAGCTTATTCATCAAAACCTACTCTAATTGTTGCATTCACCACCTGATCAAGTGAAATGGAACAAACAATGCAAGCATGTAAGCATCTTGGCTGCTATTTGAATTCTCCCCAAGTGCTTTCTAATGAGAAAGTAGAGAGAAGAGATAAAAGGCAACTCCCATGGAAGCATAGAATCAGGTTGAATTTTGATAAATTTTCAAATTTTGAGTTGACTGGATGACCTCAAGAATACCGCGAAAGGATATTCATAAGAATATCTATTGATTTCCCTTAATACATCACTGCTCTGGTCTAGGTAATCTCCATACCTTGATCTTAGACTTTTCCTAACCTCTGAGCTGTCTCTTTCTTATGACTGTAGCAGGCTGTCAAAAGGATCCTGAACTTCGTGAATAACCAATCCCTCTTGATGATTAGGAACAAAAAAAAAATCTTCTTCATTAGTCTCCTTATATGACTGCAAATCTCTATATGGGCTTTGTAATGAAACATTTGATGAACAAGACAATGAAGTCGAATTTCGAATAAAATTGTTGTCAACATTATTTTCTGGCACATGGTTAGCCAGTGGATAAGGAATTTTACAACAAACATCATCCAACACATGAGCAATAGGATCATAGAAAACTTGAAAAGACCACTGTGACGTATTTGCATGACACTCTACAGACTGCTCAACTTTTCTTTTAGATATATTATGAAAATTCTTCTTTATAAACTGAAATGCTTCGAAACATAAGAGTACAGAATCCTTTTGCATCATTAGATCATATGTTTCAGCTTCCAAGCCTTCATCTATAATTTGACCTTCAATTTCATTTGGTGGCTACAAATCTGGAGCTGGGGAGGGTTTTATATCGCAGATGATTTCATTAGTCGTTTCAGGGGAAGATTTCTCATAAACAACTTGCTCAGGAATTTCACTATCTGTCTCAACCTCAACATTAAAACTGAGAGATTGTTGATTTCTAATTGCATGAAAGTTATCTTTGATGAACTGAATTGAAGCGAAACAAAGAGGCAAAGATCTTTCACTTACTTCCCAATTTTCCAGACTTTCCTCATCACTATCCTAGATGATATGCATCGGATTATTACTGTTTTCAAGCTGTTGAAATGGAACTTCCTCCCACAAATCAACAGTTGATTGTGCTGCAAGACTAGCTTGTGTTTGGAAAAAATCATCATCATCGTATTGATCGAATTTTGGCAAATCATCAACATAAAACATATCATCAAGCATACAAGTCATATCAAGAGATTTCTCATCTCTGAGATGTTCTATAACACAGTCATTGTTAGATGGATGATAACTGGGATAAGAAAGAAAATGTTTTGGATCAGCCACTTTTTCTTGAACATCCATTTCATTCTTGGCAGTGATTTTTCGCACCATCTTTTCCACTGTGTTTACCAAAAGGTCAAGCTTTACCTCTGAAGGTGTCAGGTGCTCTGCAACATTCTTCTTTTCTTCTTCCTTTAGCTTTGCTCTTCTGATCAACAGATTAGCTTCTACATCTACTGCACAGTTATGTATCTCTTCAAGTGTTGCTAAGTTCCTTTCTCTCACTTGAAACTCCATTTCTGGATCAAAAGCGCCCGGGTAATGTAAGAGAGCTGAGCCAGGAGGGGGTCTTATATTGACAGGTATCGAATAATATAATCTATTGAATCTGGTGGAAAACTGTTGTACTGTCTCCCCTAACTGTCTTTTCAGTTGGGCATACTCGTCTAAAATAAGGAAAGGGTTTTGTCTGACCACCCATCTGTCGAGGAAGAATTTTACGAATTGCTGGAATTCTGAGATGCTCACATCAGGCAGGGTTTTGAACCAACTCTTGACTTTTCCTTGCAAATAAAGAGCAAAAAGCCTAATACTAACATCTTCTTCATCAACCTCAAAAAGGTCTAGGAAAGTCTCAACATTCTTCACATGTTGCTCAGCGTTGACATTGTTACATTCACCATCAAATCTCGAAAAATATAGGTAATAATTTGTAGGGAAAGCATGGAGTATAGAACGTAAAAAAAGAGGTTTATACCTATCTGGGACTATAGAAGGTCTAGGAGTATATACAGGAGCTATGGGATCAGTTTTGGTCTCTTTAGGCTGATCATTTCAAATATGGTCATCATAATATTTGGGAAAAGGATGGAGGCCAAGATCAAAGGAAAACTCAGTATTTACACTTTTTGAACAGGTTGAGTGAATATTTTGATCACCTTTATCATACAACAAATTCTGAAAAAATTTCAGGATAGCTTCAAGAAAAGAAAAGAAGTAATTTAACAGAAAGCAGATTAGATCCTGAATACCATTCCACTTTGGATACCTGAACTTTGTGTAAGGTCCTTCCATTTTCCCGCGGAAAGAGTCGGTCCTCCAGTGGAGTCTTTACATTGAGTTGGAGTCGCCAGGTGAAAGATTCAACTTTTATATGCATTTGATTGTTTGTTCACCATCATCAATCAGATATGATACTTTTTATTCCTTACTGGGGATTTAGATATGATCTTTGAATTCCCCAGTATGGTCGCCAGAGATGTTAACACCCGAATTGGACCCTAGGCTGAAAAAGGCAAATCAGGGTAACAACTAAACCACGCTCAGCCTTGTACACCTATTGCCTGTGAGCTAGATTCAGCATATGTGCCACCTCTCTCTATTTATTCTACTTCTGAAAACATTCCTTCTACTTCAGATGATGACACTGAGGATGAAAATTCTCCTCCACCTCCTTAGGATCTTCCTTTAGCTCCAAAACTTCCAAAATGGGTCCACTCTAATCAGGATGCAACAAGTTTTCTTATAGGTGACCCTAGAAATCAAAGTCATACAAGTTCTCAGTTGGACAAAGCCTCTTCCTTATTGGTTCAAATTCCATAAAATCATGATATAGATACATTTGAAGAATCTTTAGGTCATCCAAATTGGGATGAAACTATGAATGAAGAATATTGTTCCCTATTGGAAAATGATACTTGGGATCTTGTTCCTCCTCCAAATGGAAGAAAAATTATCAGATGCAAATGGGTTTACAAAACAAATTTTGGAGTAGATGGAATAATGGATAAACATAAAGCTCATCTTGTTGCTAAAGGATTTTCAAAAGTTGAAGGCATTGACTATAGTGAAACCTTCTCCCCCATTGAAAAAATGAACTATATTTTCCTTTTTCTTTCCCTTGCTGCCTCCTTTAAATGGGAATTCCATCAGATGGATCTTGAATCCACCTTATTACATGGGGACTTGCATGAATATATCTACATGGAACAACCCCCTGGCTTTATCCAAAAATAATATAGCCTTGTTTGTCGCCTTAGGAATTCTCTCTATGGTCTCAAACAAGCCCCTCGGGCTTGGTAAGCCAAAATGGATAGCTTTCTCTTAGATAATGGCTTTTCTATGTGTCATTCCAACAACACTGTCTACACCAAGAAAGTGGGTAAGTCCTTAATCATCCTTGTTCTTTATGTTGATGATCTTATCCTTATTGGTAGTGATCCCAACCATATAAACCATGTAAAGTGTGATTCTTTAATATGTACTTTTGTAACTTATAATCCAACGGTCATGATATGTAGTGATCTGATGGTTGATTCTCTCCTCGGTATTACCTACACTTGATAAGTGGCTTAAAATCCAATTGATCCATGAAGAGCATGGAGGGTCATTTGTTTGGAGACCATTTATGAGATAAGCTTATGTAAATGTTCTTTCTTTATATTAATAAATTGCCTGAAGTGGCCGCGTTGGCTTAGGCCAAGGACTATTTTCCTCTCCGAAGGTTTTAACCACGTCAAATACCGGTGTACTGATCTGTGATTTGTTTGTGAGCGATGAGCTTTGGTGTTTGATCTAAGGAAATTACCCTATAAATTCCTACATACACCACATGCAAGCACTAAAGCTAAGTGTGTTTTATGATATGTTAATTTGCATGTATACCAACACTCTCAACTAGAAGTGAATATTCCCTAACATGGTTTCGAATGGATAGAGGAGAAAGAACACATTTCTATCTAGCAAGTGAGGTGAAAATTAGAGGAACTAATAGATATACAAATTTCTCCATACATATCTCTTAAGAGTTGGCTTGGGATGGGTCAATGAGGTAAAAAAGAAGTCCAATCAAGTCGATAAATTGATTGATATCCCCTAAAATTTTGATATACAATAGTGTAACCAAGAGTTTCATCTATGGATTCTTTTGAATTATCATGCTCTACACTAGCTTGAATGAAGGCAAAAACACTAGTTACAATGAGGTCGGGTTGATAGTGGAAGAGGGAAAACTCAACAATAGAGTGTAAGGTGTGTGGGTATGTAGAAAAGAGAGAGACAATTGAATTACATTCCGAACATGAGCTCGACTAGATTGAAGGTTCAACAAGGGAGACAAGAGTGTAAACACCAAAAAAACGTGGGAGGGGATATTGAAGACATGAAATGACATCAAATATATAACAAATGAAATTCTTAGGTTAGAATAGTAAATTTGACAAGCATGGAGAGGGATGAGAACCTACAATTCTATAGAATAAAAAAAGACTAGATGGTAGAAAGAAGCTATATTGAATGTGGAAAAAATGTTTAAACTTGGGTCTATACCATGCCAAATAAAGAATTAGTAACTCCTAGTTATATAATTTATATTAATATTTAATAAGAAATATACATTGTGGTGACCTTCATTTCATATTAGAAAGATACCTTGATATTTATTTATTTATTTACAATTTTATTTACAAGACAAAAATCCTAAAAAATTATGAGCAACACCATTTGTAATATAGTGATTTTGTGTCTTAAAATGTCGTTCGAAAAAAAGGAATTTGTTCAATTTATACAAATCATGGAATTTTGACATTGTTTTATTTATTTCAATTTTTATTAACAAGAAAAAAATCTTCAAGAATTGTTACCGACACTCTACAAAAATCATTCTTGAAGAATTGCTATCGACACTCTACAAAAATCATTTGATGAGTTGTCATCAAGGGATTATGCGTGTTCAAACATCATTGTGCCTTGACATTCCAAAGGGAATTTGTTGAATTGGCACAAATCCTAGAGTTTTGGATTACATATTTTATTTTCTTATTTATGAATGACAATGCAATATGTTAGCATCTTGGTACTATTAATGGAATACGATGTGAAAAAAAATGGTCTTTATTTTGATTCCAGGTTCGGATGATCCACATGAGATAGAAAGAAACATAATTTTCCACTTGAGGAGGCATCGTAAAATAAGTGTGTAACCAGACCCCAAAGTGAAGGGTGCAGGCATGAGATTCCTTGAACGGTTCCACAATATCATAGAGGTGACATTACACCACATAGAGATGCGATGAGATCGTTGAAGTGACACAGGATTACAAAAGGTAACTGCCATAAGTGATTGCAGTGATAATTCTGCATGACATCGCAGTGATAATGTTACCACATCACAGTGATAGTGCAAAGTAAAGTTTCCTGATAAAGAAATTGGATAGCAATGAGAGTGCCATGCCAAGATTGCAGTGGTATGCTATGCAGGATTTTAAAATAAATTATGAATATAATTTCATATACATATATATGAAATTATAATCATAATTTATTTTAAAATCCTTCTTTAAAATCAGAAATCATAGTAGGCGTATGTTAAATTTTTTATTAAAAATATAAGATATGCATTTTTGGAAAACACAATTATATAAAACATTTTTTAAACCCTTATATGACGTCATGCAGTTTTGTGACGCGAATTTTCATTGCAATATAGTTTGTTTGTGTTTGAAATCTGAGGTTCATCGTTAGTTTAAAACTTTGGGTTAAGGTTATTAAAACCTTGGTTGCATTAGTTTTGTTGTATTGTTTTGTTTAATGCCATGAATTTTGACTTAAGATATAATACACAAGATATAATATATATTATAAACTTATTAAGTTTATAATATATATATTAAATAAGTTTTATTTTAAATGCTTTTCCTTTTATGCTGCGCCATATAAAGTGAAAAAGTTAGAATAGACGTAGTATGGTAGTGTATTGTTGTGCAGTGAAAAAGCCCGCAGGAAGAGGAAAACAAAAAAAAACACATAAATGAAGTTTTTTTATGAAAGAGTACTATATGTGTGTTTTTTTTTGTAAGAGACAGAGAGTTTTGTAAGCACTGTGTGTGAAGCAGTCAGACACATTTTGTAATCCCACTTCAGTGGAAGAAAATTTGTAATAGTTTTTTTTTGTTAATGAAATAGAAAGAGTTTGTGCCATCTCTGTCCATCAGCAGCAAGAATTTTTTTTTTAATCTCTATGTTGTAGAGGAGACTCTTTATTCTCCCTGTGTGTTCTGGAATCATAAAAATTCCAACATGGTATCAGAGTTAGTCCAAGCTCTTTGAAGGATAGTCAAAGAAGCTGAAGGAAGGATTTGTTGCAGCAGTTCTCCAGTAGAGTGAAGGCTCAGCAATAGTTCAGGTATTTCTAAAAAAAACAGAGTTTTGTTTTGTTTAAAAGAGTCCAGTCCTCAAAGACAGAGTTTGTCTTTTAAATAAGGAAAGACAATTTGTTTAAAAAAAACACAGTCAATTTTATTGCATAGTTCAGAGTGCTAGCCATGGAAGGAGCCAGCACAAGAAAAAGTATTGGAAATACTCAGCTCCCACCGTTCAATGGGAAGAACTATGATTATTGGGAAATCACCATAAGAGCCATGTTTGCCTCTCAAGGCTTATGGGAGCTTGTTGAAGATGGTTTTGAAGAACCAGAAGATGAAAATGCCTTTAATGCCTTAACACCGGCAGAGAAGGATTTGTTGAAGAGAAATAGGAAGGACTCAAAAGACCTCTTCTATCTCTATCAAGCAATACATGAGAGTGTGTTTCCAAGGATAGCAGCAGCTAAGAGATCCAAGGATGCATGGGATACCCTCCAGATTTCCTATCGAGGTATGGAGAAGGTGAAGACACCAAAGCTACAATTGTTTAGGATAGATTTTGAAACTCTCTGTATGAAAGATTTTGATAACATAGACTCATTCTCCACACATGTGATTGGGTTGGTTACCCAGATAAGGTCTCATGAAGAGACACTTGAAGAAAGAAGGATTGTGGAGAAAGTGTTGAGGATCTTACCATAAAGGTTTGATGTTATAGTCACAACCATTGAAGAGACAAAGGATCTCACAAAGCTTACAGTTGATGAGCTTCATGCATCACTGATGACTCATGAACAAAGATTGGGTAGAAATGAAAACTCATCTTTGGAGCATGCCTTCAAGACCCAAATGTCATTTGGAAGAGGAAGAGGTCAAGGTAGAGGAAACTACAGAGGAAAAGGAAGAGGCAGAAGCCAAAACAGAGGAGAAAGAAACAGCCCTGCAAATACTCAAGGAAGGGGCAGCAATCAAAATCAGAACCAAGGCCAAGGCAGCAACCAGCATGGTGGAAAAAATCAAGCACATGGACAAAGGTATGATAAATCCCAAGTCCAATGTCATTACTGTAAGAATTATGGTCATTATCAAAATGAATGTAGGAAGAAACAGAGTGACATGGGTAATAGACCCAGTGCTAATTTTACAAAAGAAAATATTAGTCAAGATAAGTTGTTTTTAGCATGTAATATGGCTGAGGAAAAGAATGAGGATATATGGTTTCTAGACTCAGGTTGTAGTAACCATATGAATGGAAACATTGCCATGTTTTCCATGTTAGATGAAAATGTAAAGTCTCAAGTTACATTGGGGACAGACAGTAAGGTCTTTGTCATGGGAAAAGGCAGAGTAGGTGTTTTGACAAAGAAAGGAGAAAAGAAGAGCGTATCTGATGTATATTATGTACCAGGTATGAAATGTAATTTGTTAAGCATTGGACAACTCATCCAAAAGGGCTACAATGTTTTCTTTGAAGATGATGTATGCACCATCATGGATAAACCACCAAGCAAACAATGTATTGCACAAGTGAAGATGACAAGGAACAGAATGTTCCCTCTCAAGATGAGAGCATATTTGAAGAAAGGAGATGAAGTGGCAGCAGTGACACAAGAGACATTCCAAACAGAAGCAAAAGATGAAAACTGGTTATAGCATTTGAGATTTGGACATCTTAACTTTGGAGGTCTGAACTTGTTGCACAGAAAATGAATGGTAAAGGGATTACCATTAATTGAGAAACCAGAGAGCCTCTCTGAAGGCTGCATCTTGGGCAAACAACACAGAGAAAACTTTACATCAGGAAAGAGCATAAG
This sequence comes from Pinus albicaulis, assembly GCA_034641835.2. NCBI lineage: Eukaryota > Viridiplantae > Streptophyta > Pinopsida > Pinales > Pinaceae > Pinus > Pinus albicaulis. Next base: position 816,436,381 of record CM076576.1, on the reverse strand, counting down.
GGCAAAGGCACCCTTAGAAATTGTTCATTCAAATTTGTGTGGACCAATGCAAACACCATCACTAGCAAGCAACCACTATATGTTGACTTTTATTGATGATTTCATAAGGAAAACTTGGGTTTATTTCTTGAAATATAAAAGTGAAGTGTTTGAAAAATTTTGCCACTTTAAGGCACTTGTTGAGAACCAAAGTGGGCAGCATATTAAAGTTTTAAGAACTAATATTGGAGGTGAGTATGTCTCAAAAGAATTTCTGCATTTTTTCAGAGAAAATGGAATACAAAACAAATTTACAGCAAGGTACACACTGCAGCAAAATGGAGTTGCTGAAAGGAAAAAAAGAACAATCATGGATATGGTAAGATGTATGCTGAAGGCACAACATTTGCCAATTAAGTATTGGTCTGAAGCTGTACATTGTGCAGCATACATCTTGAATAGATGCCCAACCAAAGCAGTAATGAACAGAGTTCTGGAAGAAGCATGGAGTGGCATAAAGCAAGGTGTCACCCACATGAGAGTTTTTGGTTGTGTGGCTTATGCACACATTCCGGATTAGCTAAGAAAGAAGTTGGACAGTAAGGGGGAGAAGTGTATTTTTATTGGATATAGTGAGGAATCCAAAGCTTATAGGTTGTATCACCCATCCACCAATAAATTCATTGTGAGCATAGATGTTCAGTTTATTGAAGAAGAAGCTTGGGATGGAAGCATTGAGAAAACAATCAATGTATAGATCTGTTTGTCTCATGATGAAAATGAGGATGAGATGGCTGAAATACATCCATCATTAGCACCACTACCTCCACCAACACAAGGACAGCAAGGGACACCAAAAGCTGGAGTAAGAACACCCTTGAGAAGAAATGAGAGTGCTTCTCCAAGCACACCACAAGGAGAAGATTTGAGTGCTTCTTCAAGCACATGTACACCAAATGAAAGAGGAACCAGATTTAGAAATTTAAATGACATTTATGAGCAAGAGGAAGAAAATGAAGGTATGAACTCTTTATTTGCATTGTATTGTCATGTAGATGATCCTATTCATTTTGAAGAAGCTATAAAAGATCAGAAATGGATAGATGCTATGGATGAAGAAATGAATGCAATAGAGAAAAATAAAACATGGGAATTGGTTGATCTCCCAAAAGGTAAGGAAGTCATTGGAGTAAAATGGGTTTATAAAACCATGAGTGATGTTGAAGGTAAGATTGAAAGGCATAAGGCCAGACTTGTTGTCAAAGGCTATAAGTAGCAACATGGAAGAGATTATGAAGAAACTTTTGCACCGGTTGCAAGAATGGAAACAGTGAGAGCAGTGTTGTCCATAGCAGCACAACACAAGTGGAAGGTTTACCAAATGGATGTAAAATTAACATTCCTAAATGGAGTTTTGATGGAAGAGGTTTATGCTGAACAACCTCTGGGCTATGAGAAAAAAGGCCAAGAGAAAAAAATTTGCAGATTGAAGAAATCTCTTTATGGGCTGAAACAAGCACCAAGAGCATGGTATAGTAGGATAGATTCCTATCTACTGGAAAATGGGTTTGAAAAATGTGAAGGAGAACCCACATTATACATCAAGGAGAAAGATGGTAAGATGCTAATTGTTGTTTTATATGTTGACGATGTGATCTTTATAGGAAATGATGATTACCTCATTGAGAATTTTAAATTAGTCATGACGGATGAATTTGAGATGACTGATATGGGATTGCTAAAATACTTCTTAGGAATAGAAGTAGAGAAAAATGAAAATAAAACTTTTATTTCTCAAGCTAAATATGTGAATGAATTTTTGGAAAGATATTCCATGCATGATTGCAAGGTAGCAATTACTCTGACAGTAATGGGATTGAAACTCAGCAAAGAGGACAACAGAAAGGATTTTGATCCTAGTTTGTACAAGAGCATAGTTGGCAGCCTCATGTATTTGATTGCAACTAGGCCTGATATTATGCATGCTGTGAGTTTACTTTCTAGATTTATGGAAAGGCCAAAGGAGGCACATTGGAAAGCAGCAAAAGGAATTATGAGGTATGTGAAAGGAGCAAAGAGGTATGGAATTTTATGAACTACTTCAAAAAATTCTGAAATGATTGGATATACTGACAGTGATTGGGATGGAAGTATAGATGACTGGAAAAGTACATCTGGTTATGTTTTTCATATGGGTTCAGGAGCCATTTCATGGGCTTCTAAAAAACAACCAATTGTGGCATTATCTATAGCAGAAGCAGAGTATGTGGCAGCTACAGCAGCAGCATGTCAAGCAGTGTGGATGAGAAGAATGTTGAGGAATTTATGTCAAGAACAGGTAAAAGGCACAGTGATTTATTGTGAAAATAGCTCAGCTATAGCATTTTCAAAGAATTATGTGTTTCACAAGAGAACGAAACACATTGATGCCAAGTTTCACTACATTAGGGAATTGGTGAACAATGGTAAAATTGTTTTACAACATTGTAGAACAGAGGAGCAGTTTCCAAAAATTCTGACAAAACCACTGGGACAAAAAAGTTTTGAATATTTGAGGAAATTCTTGGGTATGATAGATAACCCAGTAGCTGACTTTAAGGGGGAGTGTTAAAAATATTAAAGTCACCTGCAAAACCCCGTGCAAGAGAAATGGAGTACAACAGGGGCAGAATGGGTTAAGTGTGTTAGACTCGGTCCTGTCAGTCCCTTGTCAGAAATCATTTCGCTTTTTGCATATCATTTTTAGGTGTCTCACTCATTTCACTTCGTTGCATTTCGCTAGGGGCATGCCATGGACTGAAGAGAGGGTCTGGTTTTCTTGTGTTTCCTCATGGTTGTACCTACAGGGCTAATTAAAATTCCTCAAAAATCACTGAAGTTCAGGTCACTTCATTCATGGTCATAAATGATTATTTTTGTCAAAAAGAGCCTTTAGTCCTAGAGTCTAGGGTCTTCAGTCTTTTGGTACATGTAATAAAATCCCACAGGCCATGAGGTTGGTTTCAAAAGGTTCCTATTTCACGTTTTTATTCTCAAAAACATTTGAAGACATTTCTAGTCCAAAACTCTGTTTTGGAACTAGAAATTGTCAAATTTCATTTTTGTAATAATTGTGTATTTGTTCCACCATAAGAAGTTCAAAAGCAGCCTCTGATCTTTGCCAAAGCAAAAATTCCAAAATCCCTGCAAGAATCAAGACATTTCATCAGTCCAAGACTCAGAAAAAGTAATGAAGAGCCCAGAAAACCTAATCATTCATTAAAACCCCTTTTCATATCTATTTACTAGCCTAAAATCAATATCAGTGTTTCATTTAGGTCATCTCAGGCCCTATTGGACATTTTTTCCGAGATAGACCCGGAGAGAGCCCTCTCCTGTCCTCGTAGGGCTAGCTACGAGGCTAAGCTTGGTTTGATGTTGCCTCGAGTTTTGCCTTCTTCAGCCTGAGGCAGATTCGAGCGCTAACATAGTGGCGACCATACTGAGGAGGTCCTCCTCGGTACAGGATGACAAAGTTCAGATCCGATTGCTGATGGTGGACAGCAGTCAGACACCTGAAGGCTGAAATCGTTCACCTGGCGACTCCAGCTCGATCCAAAGATTCCAGTGCTCACTGATCCATTCATGTAATGGTAGGGTATGTGGCAAACCCTGCTCTTTGTGAAGTTGTAAAAGAGGTTAGAGATCAGTTAGCAGATTTTGAAATTGATGAAATATTTTTCAGTGTCATGCTTCAATGTTTGAAATCTCCGAAGTTTCCTCTTGAAGCTAAAACTGGTGTCTGCGAGTTAGTTTTTGAAAGGTTTGAGAAGGAGATTCAGTGTTTAAATGATCAGATCCAGTCATATGAATTCCGAGATCCCAAAACGTTTTTGGAAACTCTCCCTCCTTCAAAACAAGAAACAATAGAGTTACCTGTGGATGTTTGCAGTGACAGTGTGCAGCTGGAAGTATGTATTGCAGAGTTGGGGCAGCAAACAGAGTCTGGATTTTGCGATCCTATTGCAACATACATGGAAATGTTTTTCAGTTTGACTGATAGATCAAGCTGTCTATTACATAACCAGGCTCATTATGTGCATGTAGGGCTGCCAGCAATTGCATCTGTGATCTGGTTGAAGCACTCTCAAGCAACATTCTTCTCAGATTTACTTAAATGGTTGACCTGGCATTACAGCATTACTTGATCCATGGACTCTGCAGCAAAGTAGGGTAGATAAATAAGCAGCCAAATGGCAGCATCTTGTTCCAGTTTCATTGCAGCTTTGGTTTGAAGTTTGTTAAGTCAGTTTTTCAGTTATTTCACTCTTGAGATCGAATCAGTTTGAGTTCAGTTTCAGTTTAAAAATTGAGTCAAGTCTCGTGTTGTCTGTCGAAATAATGATTCCATAGCCCAATGGAAGGAGGCACTGTCTGCTCTCCCAAAGATCTGTTGTTCTTGGCACCTCCAAGAAGCGGCAGCTGCCATCCCCATTGGAGCCAATGTTAGACTCGGTCCTGTCAGCCCCTTGTCAGAATCAAATTATCCAAAGTCCATTTCTCATCATCTGCAGTCATTGATGTTACTGTGGTCCAGAAAAGAGTCATTTTAATTCTTGAGCCCAGGGTTTTGTCTTCAAAAGTTCTTCAATAACATGTGCAAGCCAGAGGAAAGTTCAGTAAGTTATTATTTCAGGAGTTTCAATGATCAAAAGGATGATTCTTCTCCAAAACCTTGTTTTGGAGAAGAAATTGTCAAATTAGTTGTTTGTAATAAGCATATTTTTAAAGTCTTCCCTCATGAAAAATGTCAAATGCAGGCCCTAGTTACCTTGCCAGGACTCATCAGCTCCTATCCCTGCAAATCAGACAAAGAAAAGCATTCTACATAACTGTTCATTGATGGAAAAAATTTTATTCAAGGTTTTTACCTCTCTATCCACTTCAATGCAATCATACAAGTACAGTCTATGTAATGCCAATTCCACATCTAATATTGGCCATGATGCTGAAGTTGAGGGAGAAACAGAGTCTGCCAAAAATTTGCAAGAGCTTCTTCTGCATCTTATTTTTTTGGTCGATATACAGGTTCTGATGATGCTGTAAGGAAACCCATTTTGGTTACATGGTTGCAATATTTATCTTTAATATGTTCTCAGCTCAATTCAGGTACTAGTAAGAGTAAAGAAATTAAAGAAAGGTCAACTATCATCAAAGATAAAGATGTGCAATTAAAAACGAACACAAATTACTGGTGGTTTTTAAAAGGAATAGAGGGAATTACAGGCGCTGTCATGGTAATTTTGATGGTGGTTGCATTCACTTTAGCTACGCCCTTGTTCAGGAAGAACAAGGTGAAACTTCCTAGATCATTACAGAGGATAGCCGGATTCAACGCTTTCTGGTATTCACACCATTTGTTTATGATCGTGTACACTCTCTTGATCATATATGGATTCTTTCTCTATCTCACACACAAATGGTACATGAAAACGACATGGATGTACCTGGAAGTTCGAGTATTATTATATGGAGGAGAACGAACACTGAGAGCTTTCAGATCAGGTTCAAAACCCGTGCAAATACTAAAGGTTGCAATCTATCCCGGTAATGGCTTAACACTTCACATGTCCAAACCTCAAGGGTTCAGATACAAGAGTGGCCAATACATGTTTGTCAATTTTCCTGTTGTATCATCTTTTGAATGGCATCCATTCTCCATAATATCGGCTCCAGGAGATGACTACTTGAGTGTCCATATTCGGACATTGGGTGACTGGACACGAGAGCTCGAAAATTCATTTGCAGAGGTATGTGACCCTCTAATGGGTGGGAAAAGTGGCCTGTTGAGAGCAGATTATGTGCAAAGAAAAACCAACCCAAGATTTCCGAAGTTGCTAATCGATGGGCCTTACGGAGCACCAGCACAGGACTACAAAAAGTATGATGTCTTGCTTCTTGTTGGTCTAGGAATCAGAGCCACTCCATTTATCAGCATTCTCAAAGACATTGTCAACCACATGAAAGTATCTGAGGAAGGAGGAAACATTGAAAATGTAAGGAAGCATAAGAAAAAAAAAAAAATTTATACAGTTCGTGCATTCTTCTATTGGGTTACTAAAGAGGAAGGTTCATTTGACTAGTTCAAGGGAGTCATGAATGAAGTTGCAGAGATTGATCAAAAGGGCATAATTGAGTTGCACAACTATTGCACAAGTTTTTATGAAGAGGGTGATGCTCGATCAGCATTGATAGCTATGTTGCAGGCACTGAATCATGCCAAACATGGTGTTGATATTGTATCTGGCACTAGGGTTTGCACACACTTTGCCAAGCCTAATTGGAGAAACGTCTTCAAGAGTATTGCTCTCAAGCACAAAGACTCTAGAGTGGGGGTTTTCTACTATGGTCCTGCTGCTCTTATTGATAATTTGAGGTAGCTTTCATTGGATTTCACACGTAAAACTTCCACCAGATTTGACTTTCACAAGGAAAACTTCTGATGCCCAGGTAGTTCAATTGTTTGTGTGTTATTAACTTATTTGTGCATTCACGTTATCAACACCCAAGGAGGCAAGGAATCAAAGAGTCTATCCCTTACTTGCCCAGAAGTTATAGCCACTGTCTCAAGAGAAAAAATGAGTCTCTTTTGACAATTGTTTTCTTTGTATATTAGAACATGAAATTTCAGAGCCATACAACAAATGAGGAAGATGAATTACTACAGAAAGTAATCAATAGGTGCCTTGATGCTAATGGGAATCAAACTCTTTCTAGAACTTTTGCAGGATGTGGAAATAGGAAAACACATATTGCTTGACGCTTTTCCCAAATGGTCCAGACTTTGCTCAAAAAAGGCGAAATTTAGTTTAAAAGCTAATTTTATTGAAAATTGGTTTTTATTCAAATGACAGATGGAAAGATGGCAGTCAAAAAACTGAAAACCAAAATTAGAACTTAGATATCGACCATAAGCAGAAAAATAGGATTTGAGGCCTATTTTTATTTTCAGTTGCGATTTAAAGGAGTTACACCTACAGATTTCATTTTTTTGGTCATCAACAGATTCAAGGGGAGCATTGTGTTGTTTTCAGAACAAATAGATGACTCTTTCTCTATTTTGTAATTTCAGGTGAAACAATGCCCTTGTTTTGGGTCGATCTATTTTCTCCTGAGCTTATTTATTGTATGAAAAATTATTTGTAAAGGGTTGAAAAAGTTCTGGGAGAGCTGTGGGAGGAAAAAACCCAGCGCTATCATTGTACAGTTTGACGGAGGGATAATTAAATGGTACAGCTCTGAGTTATAAGATTCTTGTGGTGTGAAGTTTAACATATGTTTTTCTTCTGTTTCATATGTCTTTTGTAATGTTTCATAGCTCATTCATAATCGTTTCCAACTGAATACTTTACAGTAAGAAAGGTAGAATTCAGTCATTGCTCTGCCTTGAGGTGTTCAGATGTTCTATGTTTTCTTCTGTCTGTAAAGGACTCATTGTTAAATGCCCTTTTCATCTTTCTTAAACAGTCTTTACATACCATTTAATTTCAAATTAATTGTTAAATTTCACTCCTACCTCGCCTTATGGAATAATCTGTGCCTTTGATTAAATATCTGCTCTTGCTGTCTTTGCCCCATACAGCCCAGAAAACCTAATCATTCATTAAAACCCCTTTTCATATCTATTTACTAGCCTAAAATCAATATCAGTGTTTCATTTAGGTCATCTCAGGCCCTATTGGACATTTTTTCCGAGATAGACCCGGAGAGAGCCCTCTCCTATCCTCGTAGGGCTAGCTACAAGGCTAAGCTTGGTTTGATGTTGCCTCGAGTTTTGCCTTCTTCAGCCCGAGGCAGATTCAAGCACTAACAAAGTGCACACCACTGTGCATTTAACAGAGGCATGGAGAAACTGTAAGGATGAATTTTATGTTTATGGCGGCAACCAAATTTTCAGAAGAATTGAAGGTGTTCGTGGTCTTTACCACACAACACAAATTTTTATTGTAGATCAGTCTTATCAGGCTTTTACGCCCTCACCAACCAAAAGGTGGTTAAAAGTTTAAACGCGCCAAGTCTTTTTGAATAGAGCGGGTCCCATCTCCAGCGCAGCGACGTGGACCAATCAACGTTCATCGCTATATCGCTCATTGCAACTTTTGTCTGCACCACAACAATGGTCGATCGTTGAACCTGCAATGTGATGTGGTCCCCACCAGCCATCGGAAATCACACATCGCTCCACACCACCGCAAGTTACACCACTCACTTGTGACGTGATGCATCGACATCGCAATATCGCATATCGCAACATTGCATGTCACAAGCACCAAAGGCTTGAAGTTTTTTCACTGCGCTGGGCCGCTGATACGATACGTCGATGTGAAGCCGGTCCCACATGCCAACTCACCACAGTCAACCAATCACATTGTTTCGCATTCATTTTTTACCTGGCGTCACTTCAACCATTTGTTACGCGAATTTTGTTTTAAATCTGGCTCATAAAACCTTTGGAGTCCGATGGGGCCCAGCGCTGGCCAATCAAATGGCGTTCGCGCGACTTCGGGCCTTGGTGATGTCATGCAGTTTTGTGACGCGAATTTTCATTGCAATATAGTTTGTTTTTGTTTGAAATCAGGGGTTCATCGATAGTTTAAAACTTTGGGTTAAAGTCGTGCAGCGGAGTATTAAGGTTATTAAAACCTTGGTTGCATTAGTTTTGGTTGTAATGTTTTGTTTAACGCCGTGGCTTTTGACTTAGGATATAATACATAGGATATAATATATATTATAAACTTATTAAGTTTATAATATATATATTAAATAATTTTTATTTTAAATGATTTTTCTTTCATGCTCCGCCATATAAAGTGAAAAAGTTAGAATAGACATAGTATGGTAGTGTATTGATGTGTAGTGAGGAAAATAAAAATAAAAAACACAGAAACAGAGTATTTTCCTGAAAGAGCACTGTATGTGCGTTTTTTTTTGTAAGAGACAAAGGGTCTTGTAAGCACTGTGTGTGAAGCAGTCAGACACATTTTGTAATCCCACTTTATTGGAAGAAAATTTGTAATAGATTTTTTTTGTTAATGAAATAGAAATAGTTTGTGCCATCTCTGTCCATCAGCAGCAATAATTTTTTTTTTAATCTCTGTGTTGTAGAGGAGACTCTTTATTCTCCTTGTGTGTTCTGGAATCATCAGAATTTCCAACAATATGTATATATATAAACTAAGCAAAATCTCCAACGGATATTAAAATGAGTTACTCATTTGGTTGGTTTGAGTGGTATTATTTTCGCATCTTTAAAATACGAGTGATAGGAATGGGATAAGGAACAACATATAATAATAATCTTATTCTGGTATTAAGGAAGTGCCCACAATTGAAACTTGAACACACGTTCCAATCTATGCATGGCATTATATTCGTAGAAGGCAAAAGAAATCAAAATTTTCAGGCCTTCATTTTATTGTGAGAAAATGGATAGTATTGTAAATTCGAATGCTAAAGATAGATCAATTTAAGGAGAGAAGTTGATAGGGTAAACAATTTTTTGATCAGGATAGAAAAGTCCAAAATGTCGTTCATCCTCATCCCTGCCTTTCAGATTTTCATTGAAAAGAGAGAAAATATATGTATCAATGTTCTATCCAGGCCTCTTTGGCGTTCCTGCATTTGAAAGTACATGTTTGATCAGTAGCCACCTCAGTCCCCGTCGAAGGCCACCTGCTCTCAGTTATGACGATGGGAATATCGAGATGTCTCGATTTATCCATAGACAAAATCAGAGAATCCACCAGAGCATCGAACAAGATTTTATAGAGACAACCTCCATCATTCACCACGGGATCTGAGGATCGAAAAAAAGCATAGTCTAAGGAGATTTGGGCCTTGTTGTAAATGTAACTAAATTAGGGATACACATTAGCCATGAAAGTACACCCATTTTCTGCCAGAAAGTTTAGTGCATCACTCATGTTGCTCTTCAATTCATCAGAGAATTATCCCTGAGAAGGAGGATATGATTTTCCCAGAACAGATGTGGCGTGGGTGGTGGAAACCTTTATAGAGTTCTGCAAATTGGCACTCTGGACTGCGGTTTGAATGTTTGTCATGGCCGGGACACAATAGGGAAGATGATCCCGATTTTCTATAGCAAAAACTTCGTTGCCAACTGCGATGTATTTGATGTTGGTGGCCGGATAGAATTGGCTAATGTTGTCGTTGACCCAACCATTTGCTGCAGCCTGATCTGATGCGATCTTCTGGAGCTCATCGTTCCCAACTCCCACAATCACCTCGATTCCTCCGCTATTTTGCAATGCTCGAAGCGCTTCGTGATGTGCTTGGAAAATCCTAACTTTGCCGATGTTGCGAGACCTTATCATATTTTCCACCTGATCTGGAAGTAGCAAATTGTTTGCAACCATTCCATAGCAGACTCCAACTACAATAATATTCTTACAATTCAGTTAGATTGTCATAGGCCTTCAATTCTAAAAACCATTCATTATTATTACGTGCACACATTAGGATAATAGCAATGAAAATTAAAAGAAATCATAATTGTTTGATACCTCTGTTGTTGGAAAACATTTCTCAACCAGCTGTATATTTACTTCCAAACAATAGAAGAGTGGCTTACTAAAAATGATAGTTATGGCCTCAGAAACTGATTGCTAGAGATTATGGGATATAGTGTGAGAGAAAGGGCCCTTATACACTATATATATAGAGAGAGTGATGATAGACTCTGTGCAGTGTTTAAAGAAGGGAAAACAAATTCGTAACGACTCCACCTAAGTAAAGACCATCACCACGATTCGCAAGATGATTACAAAAATAGGTGAATAAGTGACTTTGTTGACTAGAAAATATTGGTTTTAACGCATTGCCACGACACCCCTGGTCACTGTCAACATTAACGGGTCATCCATGGCGCTTCCTGCCCTCTTTTCGGGCCGTGTTTAAGCCGTTAATGCGAGAAAATGGGAGTAGGTTCGTGTATGGGTTCGTGTAAAGAAATCTGAGAGAAGAAAGACAAAGAAGAGACTCAACAAGGCCAGTAAGCCTGTTGTAGCTGTTGTAGTGCAAGATTTTTGAATCGTCTACGTAAAATTGGTATCAGAGCTAGAAATATAGTCTGGTTCGAGAAAAAGGTCAGTACTCAAATTTCGTCATCTCTTTATTTAAAGAAATATAATGGACTCATTCAGAAAATCAATTTATTTCAGAGAAGTAGAAGAGAAAGAAAGAGCAGAACAAGATCCCCTTCGGGATATGTTTGCCTCTGCATCTAGTAGATTTTTAAATTCTTCTGAGTTGTTGTATGAAGAAACTGAACCATCCACAAGATGGAAACTCCCCAAGATTTCTACGTCCGAATTCTATTCTGACGTGAAAGCCTTTAACCTTAGAGCTGCCACTAGAATATACATTAAGGATTCTATTAGTTCCATTCAAGAAAACTCAGATTGTGTACAGTCCATACCCCTTCTTGATCTGAAGTAGCTTCAGGTAGAAGCTAAGAAGTTAGATACAAAATATTTGCATTTGGGTTGTATTAGAGTTTGAATCAGTGCTCTCACTCACCAAGGGTTAAATACTTATGTATTAGCCACTATGAGAGATCTCACACATAAAAAATATCTTGATTCAATAATTGGAGGGATTGTAGCCCCGTTGTCCAATGGTCCTGTCTGGTTCGATCACTATCCAAAATTTCCAATCTATGTGTTTGATGAAACAATAGCAGACATCCTACAGCTTCAGATCCAAACCTCGGGATTTGATATGAAGAAGAAAAGAAATAACATTTCCATACAGACCAGGGGGTGTTTTAGACATACCAATACCCTTTATCTTGCAGTCCTCCATGCACCCAGAAGAGACTCAAATACTAGTGTTGTTGTTCTCACTGATTCTAAGAATCAAAAGGTGGAACACCAAGCTATCAAGTGGGAAGAACTGAGTTTCCCAGAACACTGGGTAGTACCGAACCCAAAGCCTATTGCTGCCAGATGTATCACTTCTGCCAACATCAGTGAAAACCAATCCTCAGCCACTCTGTCCTTTCCAAGAAGATCTACCATAGATAGAAGAAGGATTGAAGAAGCTTGCAAAAAATCTCCTTTGTATAAAGATCCAGATTTTGTAGATACAGCTTGTTCTAACATTGTTTCCAATTCCTGTAAAAATAATGCTTCATTTGAGTTTGCACAACTTGTAAATTTCAATTATCTTGAAGTTTCATGCCCTGAGTGTAAAATCCTGGTTAATCTAAGTAGTTTTGCATGTCTGGTTATTCATTAAAATCATAATTCTAGGACAGGAGAAGCCCCAACCTCTACCTCTGTAAATCCTTGTCCCAATCCAAAATGTTCTGACATCCCATTCTCGCATGAGTCAGACCATGTTCTTATGATCCATGAATTGCCAACCCTTGAAAATGAAGATCCCAGGTTAACAGAGATGTTCAGTAGATTAAGGCCACCCAGCATGCCTAGATATGGTATTGGTTATCTTGAGCAGATGAATCATTTGATCCGAGAATAGAGGTTCAAAGATCTACCTGCTGATTGCAAGAAACCATCAGTCACAAAGATGCATAAGTTCTTCACAGTTATGGATGGATGTAAGAAGTAAAAGATTGATTCCTAGTGGATGAAACAAATGTTGAATTGGGATATCTATACACATCCTGAGGTTGATTCCTTTAGTCTCACGCACTCACGAGAAGAAAAAATAAGACTGTCTAAACAATGGAAAGATTACATGGAAAGATCTAACACTTGGACATCTTTCTATTCCTGGAAAAGGAATAAACAGTCTGATAATGTCCTGATGACTGATTCTACAACATCCTCTTCCTAAAATTCTTGGTCAACTATTGATAGTAGTAGAGTTGAGACAACTATTACTTTTCCTCCTTTCAAAGGCATCATCCTAGGGGAAGCAAAAAATACAGAAAAAGCTATTCCCTTAGTTCTCAAGGATGACAATGCACATGGCATTGATGGAAGAATTCAAAAAGCCAGTGAACAACTTAACTGGACAAATACAACTATCACCGGCTTCGAAAGAAATGTGGCCAAAACATTCTTTGTAAAGGAACATATTGACAAAGTCCAAGTCTCAGTCAATGATGTAAATAGTGCTCTCAATAATGTACAATATGATTCTTCTTTGATTAAATCCTATTCTAGAGAATCATTAAGTAGAATAGAAGAAGTTGAAAATAAAGTAATGGATGAATCCATTTCTGCCAGAAGTCTTATTTCTAATCTGTCTGATAAATTTGAAAAGCTTAATCCTTCCAAGACAGATAAGCCTATCCCTCCCTCTTATCTCCATAGAAGAAAGAGTGTTCATATTCAACATCTTACCAATCATGTTGACAGATTTCCTCACCTCTTTCCGAAAGAAGTAGGACAGTCTTCTCAAAAGCCTTCTGAAGAAAAAACTCCCCAAAGTCCTAAAGGAGATAAAATCACCATCACCTCTCTGTTCAAAGAACCTGAGCTAGAGACACAAGTCCTCCCTGTATATGAACCATTAGAGAGTCAATTTACCAGATATTGTCCACGAGATCTCAATGGTATGGGAAAACTTCCAGCAACTCATATGTTTTATCCCAACATTCATAAAGAATGGAATATTGATAATCTGAGTATGGGTTAGATCAGACATATGATTAACCAAATGATGGTTGAATACAAGTTGATGTGTGTTGGAGGAAAATTAGAGGTTGAATCTTGTAAAACTCTGATTCAATGCTTCACAGGCACATTGGCTAGATGGTGGGAATTAGAATCTTCTCCAGCTTTGATTAGAAAGATGGAAGAAGAAGTGTTAAAAGATGAAATTGGGGATATCATGTTTCATCCTCATGCTAATCCCATCAATAATATGATTGGAGCAGTTACTGGTATGATAGTAGAACATTGGTGTGGAACTGAGACCATTGTCTCAGACAAGAATGAAATTATTTTGATGAATTTGAAATGCATAAAAATGAGCCAATATGAGGATTTTCATAGAGATTGGATGCAACGGATCTATTTGGTGAAAGATCCTAAAAATATTCTGTGGAAACAAGTCTATCTTGCAGCTTTTCCCTCAAAATTAGTTGACATTATAAAACTGCAAGAATCATTTCAGTTGCCTTTTGAAGTATATACTTGGGGTGAAATATATGCAACTATTACTAAAGTTCTAGTAACTTTATGTACTATTTCTAAAATGAATAAGTCAATAGAAAAGATGCACAGATTACCTGACAGCAAATCTTTTTGCAGTAAGTATGGCATCACTATTGATGACCCCTTGGTTAAGAGAAGAAAATCCAAAAGAAAGGCCAAGAAAGCACAGAAGGCTCAAAAGAAATATAAATTCATCAGCAAAACCAATAAGAGGACAATTTCCTCACGACCATCCTCTCGGCCTTCCAGGAGAAAGGGATATTAAAAATATGTCCCTAAGACTCATTATTATCAACCATCAGACATACATCCAAGGTCATAGAAAATGGAAAAGCTGAAGCAGCTTGTCTGCTGGTTATGTGGCAGACTAGGGCACACAGCTAATAAATGTCCTGATGGCGAAGAATCGTGGCAAAAAGTCACAGCCACAAAGTAAAGGCAAGACAGTTGTGAAAACAGAAGATAAATGTAGCAAATGTGGATCTACATTTCATGATGTGGACCAATGTCCTCGCCTATTCATTCAACAAGCTGAAGATTATTCTTTAGATTCATATAGTGAATCTTCCTCCAGTTCTTCTCATTAAGAATTACAAGCTCACTGCTATTGTTCAGATTCTGATAACTGTAAATGTGGATGTTCTTCCAGTGACGAATCTGACTTTTCATCTGATGAATCTCTTGCAGAAGAATTCACTGAAAAATTGAAAGTTTTAATGGCCCAATCAGATGAAGATGAGTTGAATATATTTGCACAAATTCGTGCAATGGAGGAGGGAGACCTTAAAACTAAGCTGCTGGAAACTTTCATGTCGCAGACATCTTCAGCCAGCAGAGGTGCCAGAAAGAAGCCTCTTTTTCTTGAAGCTTCTTATGACAGAAATACAAAGGCCTATAAGCGGGACCAACAACAAAGCAAAGTTCGCTCACTCACTTTGGGGGAGGTGAGTAGGGAAATCCATATGCTTAAGTCAGAAATTTCTGCTTTAAAGTCCCAAGTAGCAAAATTAGAAAAAGGTAAACAGGAGGTGGCACAACCTATTTCTTCAGGCCATGTTACAAATTATACTTTGCATAGTTCTCCATTTTCAGAATCTGATGTTGAAATTTTAGAAGGAAAAAGGGATCCTACTGTTGGATTTAGAGAGATGCAGGTATTAGCCATAGAATACTAGCAACATCATGTAAAAATAAATGTTTGCATCAAAGGAGAGATTTTTTCCCTTACTGCACTTCTAGATTCTGGTGCAGATGTAAATATATTCAATAAGAAATTCATCCCCTCAAAGTACTGGGTATCAGTCTCAAGAAAAATAATAGGGTTAAGAGAGAAAACCCTCCAGTACGAAGTTCCTCAGGCTGTTGTTTGTTTTGATACCCACTACATAAAATTGAAATTTGCAGTTGGTGACATTCCTGTTGATTGCATATTAGGAAATGTTTTCCTTGTAGCAGTAGAACCCCATGGCTCAATTAGACTAACAAATAACAGAGAAGGGTATTTCATAACTGTACCTACCTCTAATAGGAAATCCAAAAGAATACACATGCCCTATGTCTCAAACCCCAGAGTCTCCACAATGGTACAGGCCATGCAAGAACTAAAAAAGGCTGAGAATAAGCTCTCAGAGCTCAAGGATTTAAAATCCACTATTCATATAGAAGAACAACTGAGCTCTCCAGAGGTTCAGAGAAAAATCTCTGAACTGAAAACTGTCATAGAAAATGAATGTTGTTCTAAAGAACCTAATGCTTTTTGGCATAGAAAACAACATAGTGTAGAACTACCATACAAGTCTGACTATACTGGCAGACCTTGCAAATCCAGAGAAATCCCAATGACTAAAGAATATCGGGACCTCTGTGAAAAAGAAATAAATCAGCTGCTGAATAGAAAGCTGATAAGAGAATCCAACAGTCCCTCGAACTGTTATGGGTTTTATGTTAATAAAATATCAGAACAGATTAGAGGTATTCCAAGATTGGTAATAAATTATGTCCTTGCAGATGACACCTATCCTATTCCCCACAAAGGAGATCTAATGAGAAGGATTTCAGGTGCCAAAATATTTTCTAAATTTGATTTGACGTCTGGTTTCTGGCAGGTTACCATTGCTGAAAAGGATAAGTTCAAAACTTCTTTTAGCATTCGTGCTTATGAGTGGAATTTCATGCCTTTCGGCCTTAAGCATGCGCCTTCCAAGTTTCAAAAGGTCATGGATTCTATATGCAAGCCTTATGCTGACTGGTTGCTTATGTATATTGATGACATTCTTATTTTTTCTAAGAATCTTCAGGACCACTTCAAACATGTAAAAATATTTATGAAGTTGGTCAAAAAGAATGGTCTGGTGCTCAGCAAGAAGAAGATGGAACTCTTCTAGAACTACATTAAATTTTTGGGGCACATAATCAGAAATGGACAAATTTCCTTACAGAGTCATGCAATGGAATTTGCAGACAAATTTCGAGATGTTATCCTAGATAAAACTCAATTAAAAAGATTTCTAGGATGTTTGAATTATGTTGGCATTTTTTATAAAGATTGTGCTGCAGATAGATCTCTGTTAAATCAGAGACTGAAAAATAATCCCTCACCTTGGACTGATGAGCATACAGAAGTTGTTAGACAAATTAAGGCCAAGGTAAAAAGCCTTCCTATTTTATATGTTGCTAATGAAAATTTCTTCAAAATTGTTGAATGAAATGCTAGTGACATCGGATGGGGAGGAGTGCTAAAGCAAAAGAAAGATGAAGATGAAAAAGTCAAGGATGAACAAGTAGTGCAGTTTGCTTCCGGTACTTGGAACAAAACAAAGAAAAATCACTCTGTTATAGAAAGGGAAGTCAAGCTTCTTAGAACTCCATAGATAATTTCTCAATACATCTTCAAAATAAGCCATTTTGATTGAGAACTGATGCATCAACACTAGAGAAAGTCCTTACTAAGGACATCAAAAAGCCCGAAGAAGCTAAATTCGCCAGATGGAAAGCACTCTTCGCTAACTTTGATTTAAAAGTTGAACATATCAAAGGAGTGAATAACCATCTACCAGATTTTCCGAGTCGGGAATACATCCAGCATCAAGAACAACAAGAAGACCAAGTCATGGTAATCGTGACAGAATGGGATCAGAGTCATCAGAGAGAAATTCTGAGAACTATCCCAGATGATAAAAGTTGGGCCCAGTACAGAGATGAATGGAAGCCCACTTGGTAGCTCCGAAATATTAAAGTACTAGATGCCAATTTGCAAAATCACATAGACCTCTAGCATCTAGTACCAGAAATAAGAGTGTACCCAAAAGGTAGTCGTTGGATACATGATATGATATACTCTCAGAGTATGAGAGCATCTTGGGAAGCTGAAGAGTCTTTGTCACAAGACTTTGTTGATATTACTATCACATGCACAGGAGGGAGTGATAGACAACGAGTCTATTACAAGTACTTGGTCATCAACAGGACAAAAATCCTGAGTGGACCTGGACCCATTTTAATCAATGGCCAGGTAATAATCCGGATTTTGTATTTTTGGATACCATTTACAATTTTTCATAATATAAAAAGCTATGGTGGGATCTCATAAATAAAGATGGCAGAAACGAGAACCATAATACCAAAGTTAAGTTTGGTGCCACCTGGATTATGCAGGCTAATCAACAACCAGATTGGCTACAAGATTGGTGGAATGATTATGGGCTAAATGCATTGGCTATGGACCCTATATCATATGAATCTTTCTTCCAGAGCCAATGTAATTGGTGCATTGATAATGGCATTGGTGAATGTTTTCATACACCTTGTCAGAATATCAGAGAGCTAAACCAGATAGAATGGAACCAGATGGGAAAATCTCAAATCCTTTTGCAACACATGAGGACACATAACCAATGGTTAATTATGACAAAAATTAAGCATCAAATCATTTTAAATAAGCCCATGATTGTAAGAAGAATCTATACTAAAGCCTGGAATGATACTACTTATCAAAGGTAAAGATTCACTGGGATAAAAATTCTCAATGATCCGACAGAAAGTAGTGCTAGTGGTTCTCGTGGACTCCACTGATCAAAAGTATCCACATTGTACTGTCTCCTAGTCACGAGATTAAAGTGACCAGTTTTCTTGTGAGCTTTCCGGTAAAAAGCTTCACTGTGTAAATATTCTTTATATACAGTACTCGTGGGCCTTCTATCCTAAAAGGCATCCACAGTGTACATTGCACTCACATGATAGAGTCTAGATGAAGGAATCTCTGCGCGGATGTCACTTCGGTGTTACCCAAAAGAAATGATTCCTCTTCCACATCATAGTCCGTGACTAATCCGAATTGATTGCTTGTCCCCCCTCCCATTCTATATAAGGAGGGTAAGGCTCATTCTTTGGGCATCGGTTGTTTATGAGTAGTTGGAGTCATTGTGTGTTTAGATTCAGAGTCTGAGTTCTTCCTGCTCTACATCTGCGAGTTCAATCTTGATCTACTTGCATCAGGAAGATCAGTAGTCATTGTGTGTTTAGAGTCGGATTATGAGTTCTTCCTGCTCTGCATCTGCGAGTTCAATCTTGATCTGATTGCATCACGGAGATCAGTCTCAAGTCTAGAGTTTGATCTGAGAAGCCTATGCATGAGGGTGTATAAACCTGGTGTGAACCTAAAGTGGCCAGATCATTAGATCGAGTCTGTGTGTTATAGTTTGTGTGATATATTTCTTAGACAGAGTCTGTAATCAGCCAGGTAGCCTCCAGAACACTATCTCATTTACTGAGAAGCCAATACTGGTAAATGCTGATACAGTCAATCTCTGGAAAGAAATTATGAGTCCAGAAAGATTTATGTAATACAATTTTGATATCAATAAAGAGAAATTTTTCCACATTTGAGTACTTGTCACTCTGAGCTATTTTAATGTCCGTTGAGGTAGTATTTGTCTCTCTCAAATTTACTTGAGGTTCACTAGAGGTTTGCCAGAGGTTCGCCACTTTAATCCCATGACTAGGATACAGTACAATGTGGATACTTTTGATCAGTGGATTCCACGAGAACCACTAGCACTACTTTCTGTCGGATCATCGAGAAGTTTTATCCCAGGGAATCTATACCTTTGATAAGTAGTATCATTCCATGCTTTAGTATAGATTCTTCTTACAATCATGGGCTTATTTAAAATGATTTGATGCTTAATTTTTTTCATAATTAACCATTGGTTATGTGTCCTCATGTGTTGCATAAGGATTTGAGATTTCCCCATCTGGTTCCATTTTATCTGGTTTAGCTCTCTGACATTCTGACAAGGTGTATGAAAACATTCACCAATGCCATTATCAATGCACCAATTACATTAGATCTGGAAGAAAGATTCATATGATATAGGGTCCATAGCCAACACATTTAGCCCATAATCATTCCACCAATCTTGTAGCCAATATGGTTGTTGATTAGCCTACATGAGCAATCCATTGACTTCAATTCTTCAATAAATGCACAATAAATACAATTGAATTGCATGGATTTTCATTTTTTCCATTAAAAAGACCCTTATGAATTTGATAAATATTAAATAAAACATGACATCACTTATCTTACTCCCTTTTAAAGGTATTTTTTAATTTGACTTTTAATGCACACCATAAAAATTTTCCATATTACTTTGGAAATCATGGTTGAAATTTGACCATTTTGACTATTTTAAGCCGGTTTGATAGTTTAAACCAAGGATGACAACGCTTCCGTAGCTCTTTGTAAATCAGTGTGGGAAATTTGATAATGAAAGTTTGTGTTAAATTTGATGGTTTTTATTTTCCTATACTAATTTGATGGTTCATGGCTTTAGTAAAGAAGAGCGATGGTTTAGATTTCATGGTTTTTATTTTCCTACAATAGTTTTGATGGTTTCAATAAAGAATGACCATGGTTTAAATAGAATTTTAAACTATTTGAATGGTAAATATTCTTTTCAAATTTTATTTATATAAACCAAGGTTATATAGTAGGTAGTATTTATCAATTTGCTTAAATATCATTTATATAAACTATGGTTATATAGTAGGTAGTATTTATCAATTTGCTTAAATATAGTTTAATTAAAGTAAAAAGTAATGAAGATAAAAATAATAAATAATTAATAAAATATTATATTGGTAAATTGGATTACCAAAATATTAAGAAATATGATTAATTAATATTTTTATGATGATGATGATGATGGTTAACGTCAAATGAGACCAATCTTTGGTCTATCGGACCTAAAGAAAAGAGTTATTTAGTTTGATTTAAGATTTTATTTCTATGTTAGAAAAGCTTGGAGAGAAGCCTCCCTAGCTCACTTTAATTTTGACATCTTAAAAGGCTAGGAAGGTCAGTATTGCAACAAAGATTATGAAATTGAGCTCCAATTTGGTTGTAGGCTGGGCACTCTACGAGGAAGTGATTTTCATCCTCGATGTTCATATTCTCACAGAGATGGCAGATCCTTTCCATCCATGGTGTTTTAGGAACTTTCCAACGCCCTGTTTCACTATGGAGCTCATGTGAGTTCATTCTAATCTTGGCTATAATAATTTTGTTCTTTGAGCTAGTTAAAACAGAGAGATACTTTTGATCTTCTAGGGTGGGGTTGATGACCTCCTTATAATATCTTAATATTTTTTTCGCTGCTAGATCTTTCTCACACCACATTTTTTCTTTGAACTCAGAAGTAACAAATTTTTTAATGTTATTCATGTTTTGCAATGCAACATTCTGGTCGATCTTCCAATGGTTAACCAGGCCCTGGTGTCTTTATACCAACCTCTTTTAAGCCTTAGGTGGTTTTGGCTGGAATTTAAAGCTAGCTTAGGAAGTTTATGGTCTCCTATGCTATTGACCTTGTGCTTGTACAACATAAGCATAGTCATAGTTAGACTCTCCATAGGGGAAAGACCCACTTCTATAAGGAGAATAGGATAGGGTGTATTGCTTTTAATTTTAAGGTTATGCATTGTAAAATGCTTCTAGATTTTCTCAATCTTTCTCGAGGATTCTCTAGAGATGTTGCAACCCCAAACCTCACATCCATATAAGATAACAGGAGTGACTAAAGTTTCAAAGATAAACTTATTTCGATCCCACATTACGAGGTTTGTCGTTTTACAATTATTCTCAAGGCCAAAATAAGTTTTCCACCCCCATTAATCCTTTTCTCAATGCTAACATATTTATATTTATGTGTTTTATTTTTTTATTAATATATTATTATTTTTAATTAAATTTATTAAAATATGTATTTAATATAATATGGAGAAAAACTAAAACAAAAATTTGATAATAGATAGAAATGGAAGTTATTAGACAACCCATAATAAAATTTTGGCCAATCAATTTACAAATAAATACATTTAAATAATAAAAATAAATTTAAAAATTTATTTCCCAATGTTAAACTATGTATAAATGGCATAAATTTTGGTCAAAGAAAAACTAATACATAGTGAAAAGCAAAAAGTGGATGGAATAGTACCATATATAATAATTTGTTATATATATATATATATATATATATATATATATATATATTATTTATTTATCTATTTATTTATTTTTTTGAGTAAGACTATATCATCATCATATCCAATATAAAGCCATCACTTTTTATTAAAACTCCGTAAACTTTTTTTACTTTATTTATTAAATTATATTTATAATAAATTTAAAAAAAAATCATTTATTACGTAAAAGATTCTAATGATGTGATTAATCAGAAAAACATTTATCTAAATTATGATATTTATTAAAATAAACTTAAATAATAATATTTTTTACAATTATAATAATTATATTAATTTATACTTATAATTATTTATTCGTTTTCTATTTTACAATTATAATATTATTATATTTTTTTATGTAAAATATTATTATATTTTTAAAATATAAATTGGAAAAATATTTATTTAAGCTTTCATATGACGAGGTGTTTGAGGACAATAGTGTGTGGAGATTAGTTGCATTTAAAAGAAGTGTGCCGTTCTACTTAGGGTGTCCAAAGTTCTACTATGCAATGTTTTGAATTTGTTTATTATGGTGTTGTTTGGGTTGGTTTTGAATTTGTTTATCATGGTGTTGTTTGGGTTGGTTTGGTTTGACTTTGGATTTTAGTTTATTTTTATTATATTTTTGGATATTTTTTTTAGTCTTTAATTATTTTAGTCTTTTTAAAACTCCGTGTTAAATATGTTTAAGTATTTTATGTTTTTCTGAATTTGTTTTTGGCTTTTTTTTTTTAATTGTATTGATTTATGTGGTTGGTTTATTGTATTTTATATTTTTTTATATATGTTTTAAAGATAGTTTCATGTTTTTTTATATATTTGTCATTTTGGGTTTAGTTGTTTTACCTTTAACATGAATGTATTTATATTTAACATGAATGTATTTATATTAAATTTTTGTTCGTAAAGAGTAACGATTAAGATTTTTTTTTCATTAGTGTTTGGGGATTCATCTTTATTACATTTTACTAATATATATAACATAGTATGTATTTTAGGGTTTTTAAAGATGATTTATTGATGGTGATTACATTAAAAAAAGGATAACTCCCCTCAATATATTTATTATAGAAACATAAAAATATAAAATAGTAGATCTACACTATTTTAATATACAATATGTTTTTGTTATTATATATATATGATAATGTTAAGATATTAAACAAAAGACAAAAATTAAGTAAATTGTAACTTTATTTTAAATAATTACTGATGTTATTAATTATATAAAAAATAAAATAAGTATTAAACATTTATACTTTTAAAAATATAGGTAACAAGTTTTTTAATCATGGAAATTTTTAAATTATATATAGGATTTTTGTAAATTATTAATACTATATGCTCAAAAATCTATAACTGATTTTAGAGTAAAAAGTGAAGTCAAAATAATATATATATATATATATATATATATATATATATATATATATATATATATATATATATATATTTAATTTAATTTTATAACATTTTTATTAAATTGAAAAACAAAATGGCATAACTACCTTTAAGATAAATGTCAACCATCTATCCCTAATTATTACTAAAATATGCATAGAGACATAAATTAAATGATCACTAATAAGCATTAAAACACTTCCCCAATAGTACATTTCAGATTGCCAAGAATTAAAAAAAAACATAACAATTAACTAAATTATGTTATTATTATTATATGATTTATATAGCTTTAGAAAATATGTAATGAGATTTTAAACTTTGTCATGAAGATTTTGAATTTGTAAATAAGATTTGTTACAATGCCAGGGCTTACTAAAATTACATACCAGAAAAATCATGAGGCATTCATATAACACATATTCATATAAATTTTTTCAATCAATCAATGTTATTAAAATAGAAGAAACAACATAAATCTCAACTTTGATATGTGACTAATATAAATATTTTATAATGTTGTGGATGTTAAATCCTTACCATCCACTTAATAATTATTGATAATTAAACTAAAATTCTAAAACCCTTATTTCAAATATTTCATAAATTATATATTTATTATCCATCTAATAATTATTGGTAATTAAATTAAAATTCTAAATATCCTATTCTCAAATAAACTTGAATAAAGAAAATAAAAACTACTACATATAATATAAATTATGTCATATTCTATATAAATAACTAAAAATGACTAGGCTTAAACATAAAGAGCAAATGACTCTGTTTTTTGTTTATACCATAATAATTAGGTAGCCACTCCCCATAAGCATAGTTTATCCAGGCAACGTTTTGGCCCAGAATTTGGCAAAGATTTTGAAAAAATATGGCAAAGATTTTATCAGAATCTTGTTTATAGTTGTTAAACTTTAGTATTTTGAGTGCCTTAACAGTTTTTGATAGTGCTGAATCCATTTGCACTATCAAAAATGAATTCCAAACACTCCAATTACTTGATTTTTTGAATTTTAATTGACCAAATTCCAGCAAAAACCTGCTGTCCCAACTATTCCGTTGCGTGAATAGACAACTCCCCATAAGTATAGATGAAGTATAGATGGTTGAATTTGAAACCGTTTTCAAATCCATCGATCTCTTTACCAACTGCGACAACATGCATAACAAGGTGTATAAAAGGCTCGGCGATTTGATGGTTTTTTAATCAAACAATAAACACTCCGCATGCTAATTAACTGTTGTGGGATTCAGATATGGTATAATGGTGGCACCCTACTTCATTTCCTGTGCGTTTAATGAAAATATTTAATGGAATGTAGAATGAGTGGGGACTGAGATAGATTGATAGGTATTTGAGGAATTTTGATGCAAAGAATCTGATCATTGAAGTGATCCAGCCGCCATGGATGGCTTGGCAATGTTGAATGTGACCAGGGATGCTCTGGCGGTGTGTTAAATATTATATTAGCAAGTGGAGCATTAATGGAAAAAACGAATCGTAATGCGCCAGTTGTAATATTTTATCGCGGAGCTTTGGAGATTAAAAAAATTTGTAATGCGTGGCGGCTGTTTATAAAAATCCCTGACCCTCCAGTTACTATTCAGTGTGATGATGGTTCTGTAGTGGGTGGAGACATTAATCATTTGTTGTCACTGTATATAGGTGGATAGATTGACGGAGTATATGAATAAATGAATGATATTTTAATGTTTATGAGATTTAAAATATTTTATGAAATTATTAGCTTTGTTTTGTTTTTATGTTTTTTGTAATATAAGTTTTTTTTATTAAAATAGATGATACGCTGATCCAATCTTTTAAGAGTTTTCTTACTGAAAAGATAGTGTGACAGAGTTAATGCTAATATATTGGGGTAACTATCTCTGATGTCTCTGAAAGCATCACA